>JAOTOM010005174.1:367500-612500 GCA_034440615.1 Ashinkailepas kermadecensis
ACGACAGTCGACATCGTTCAGCACGCGCGTGCCGGGCGACGCATTCGAGCCGGCGTTTGTACTCCACTGACGTCAGAGCGCGTCAAATGACGTCACGCGCACACAACAGCTGCTCCGCGGCCAGCAGCTGAGACAACGCCGATCGTGCCGCTAGGTGGCGCGGCTCTCCGACCTGGAAATCGACAAAACATGAACGTATGTATCTGTATGCATATATATATATATATACATAGTCACCGCCAGGTCACGGTAAGTGACGCCTCCGTGAGTGTATGCTTGATCTACAGCCCATCACGTGTACGTTCGATTTGAAAACAGGGCGACTTACTTGAGGATTTTGAGTCGGTCCTTCTCGAAGCTGTTCTCCGGGTGCTCGCAGTCGTACGATGTCAGCCACAGTGCTGGAATATGGGGGTGGTGTCAATGATCTCTGTTCCTGGGTATATAGATAGATGGAGAGGTGTGATCACTCCCCAGCCTAACACGTAGCCACGTGACACGTGCTCTAGTTACGTAACACGCAAATAGGGCCGATCACTGTTCTGACATACCTTCCCCTGACGCTCGAATCCCATACACACAGCACTTCCACCGCCGACGTCTTCACTCACCATGTTCGTCATAGACGGGGCCCGTCATCAGGTACTGGATGACCTTGTTGTCCTTCACGAAGGGACACGTCACCTGCTTCCACGCGATGAACTCGGTCACCTGCTTGGCCAGCTGCCAGAACTTCTCGAAGTTGATGTGGCCGTCCACCAGCCTGCGGAGGGTGGCCGCCGTCAGACAAACACGCTCCGACACAGTGATGAAGTATTCGTGGAATGGGGTGGAATATACCACTTTCTGAACACTCAATCCACATCCTTCTCCAAGAAGTATCGGCATCCTGCTCCTTCATGAATGCTTATCAAGTATGCATGTCTCCTTTCCAACAGTATCTCATTTATAAATAGCATGTGCATGCTCTCGATAAGGAATGGTGATACACGAACATTTTCCAATGCAATTTCAGGTAAATGGATGGCCTATAATGTGATATGGCATACAATATCAGTTTATATCATAGTAATTATGCCGAATATAGCTCTTCTTAAATTATGAATCTCAACACGAATGATAAAGGTCCAGTCATAAGTACCTACACTATTGATTCAAATTTTAGTCGAAAGTCATCAAAAGCATTTTAAATGACACTAATTCCATGGCAATTTCGACATCCTGCTGGGCTCGTTTCGACATCTCACACCTAACGAAAAAAAACATTATTTTAACCCTGCTCCAACATCACATCTCGTCCAGATGCCGATTGGATGAACATCACGTCCACGTCCAGTCGAACATCACGTCATCGTCGCCATTACCATGTGACGTCGTCGTCACCACCAGTAGAACGGGCCTTGGCAACATCATTGAGGATGGTGCGCATGTCTGTTGTTTCAGGTGATCGCGAGAGCTGCAGCAACATTCCAAGACTACGCGGGAGTGGAACAGAAAATGGGATTCCAGCAAAACTGGAAGAATACTAGCGTGCACGTCACGTGTTAAAGCCCGACTTGACTCTGTGCAGAGTGATCAGGACAAGTGACAACTTTCATAATATTTAATGGTGCGTAATTGTCTGGCGCGAGTTAGTTAATAAACAGCCATGCCTCCATCTGTACATTTTCAATTTGCGAAAAATGATCGGACCAGAAGTTTGTGACGTATTATGCATTTTAAACCGCGTGAAAAATACAGACGGATATGATTTCGCTGCCATATACGAAAAAAGTTTTGTTTTTAAATATCCCATATAGGCGTCCGTTTTTCATGACCAATTTAACAATTTTTATGGGCTAGGGGTCGAGGTCATATGTAAGAATTAGTGATATTTTTATGTCTAGAATGCTTCGGTTGATGCCTTTTCTTTTGAGGTATATATCGTTTGCCACCCTTACTGCTTCTTATCTGAGATATCCATCGTCAAACCAACTCATGTTGTTTGACTTCAAAATAATGCAGGAGTGGTGTGCAAATTTCAGAGCCAAAGCCTACCAAAATGTGTGGGTAAGTGCATTGGTCGTCTATCGTAGAACGCAGCAACTGACAATGCACAAAGGCAATTATTTCCCCAAAATATTGGTGGACACATATCATGTTTTTGCGTTGGAATGTTCGGGAAGTCAGAGGGACAATCCGCCAAATATTGGAGTTCAGTGGAGGATGGGGTGGAGTGCACCTAACAATTTCCTCAAGCTTAAGTTGCCCGTCTCACATTCGAAAAATTGTGGTACTCTTCGCCAGCGACCAATCGGCGTGAGAGATTGGCGAAGCTACATGACTCAACGGTCGACGTGTCGTAAAACCACCAACCATGCTTGTGGGTTCCTGCATGGGTGCACTGAAGAGAAGCAATCCATTATTTCTGAAAACGTGTTATCTTAAAAATATAGCTTTATTCCCGAAACAAAACAACAAAAACATCATTACGAAAATACTATTCCTCGGTGCACACACATATTGGTACAGAGATGCACCCCGTTAAAATTATGAGCAATCATAACTTTGTTGTAGCTGCCCACCCTTCTCAACATCTATCTGTCTGTATCTGGATCTGCCGTCAATCTGGGCGTGCAGAGGTGCGCCATCGACGCCAACAGCTCTCGACGAAGACAGGTCGCGGATAGCTGTTCTAAACAGTTCAGACAGGGTGACCGGAGGCCGGTGGTAGTCGTACCCGGTTCATGCGATGTCGCCGCTGCTGAACGTAATGTCCGGCGCGGATTCCTTCGGGCCATCCTCGCCTGTCGAGGTGTGATGGGCGGGTCCGCTCCTCTGCATCCACCCGGAAGCCGACGCCAACCCGCCCCAAGCGCGGCATGGCCTGGCGCCGCCCCTGCCCAGCCAGGCGGGCCGCACCACAGCGGCCGATCGTCCCGACCTGGCAACAGGTCGGGTGGAGGGGACCCGACCCGGTAGACCGCAGCCGGCGGAGCGCCACACTACACCTCTTCGCCGACCGGTAGAGGGCGGAGCCACCGGGCGTGACGCACGATCAGTTACATTAGCCACGGCAGTGGAAATCGCAGCATAAAAAGTTACTCACTCGGTCACTCGTATCGAGAACACTCACAGCTTCGCAGTCTGTAGTCACTTTGTACCACGTAAACAACGGAGCGTAAGACGCCATATTCCGGCGCCGAAGGACGAATGCCGCAGCTCCATCAGTGCGTACGCAACTCCTCCACCGTGTCGAGACTCGGTAGCTCAGTTGGTAGGGAATCGGACTCCTGGTCGTAAGATCGTAGGTTCGAATCCCGTAACCGGCGGGATTACCGAGTCTACCGCAAGGGCGCCAGCTTTTCCGCTGGTGACGTGTCGTCAGGCCAGCACGCGTATCCTAGCCCAGCAAGGGTGCCAGCTTCGTCCAACACTACAACACTACAACACCAGACCCTTTCTTGTCACGCTGGTCCGCCCGTCCGTTCAGATTTTTATCGTGGTTGTCGTACCCCGGGGTCTTGGAGGCTGAGGTCGCACGGTGCTAGCTGCGACGGCGGAGCAAAACGCCTCTTTGGTCCCGATATCTTCCTCTCTAGTCCAGAGTTTCCTCCCAGTGCCTGCCGGCCCCCTCTCTCTCTATCTCTCTCCCAGCCGTGCGAAGGCGCCGCCTGCCCGCTATAGCTCCTCTGGCGTCTGGCCAGTCCTCCCGTCCGCGGGAGTCTCAATCCCTTCCCCCAGTAGTACTCCCACGCCCCTCCCAGTAGTGCCCCTATCCGGTGGGCGTCCGAGGGGCCAAAAGAAAGCACCGTACATCGCATCTACAACAACAAAAAAAAACTCTCCTGGCCCCTCTCTGAGGAGCCAGATCCACTTCCCATCTTCCTCCAACCCTCGGGTTCTTGTTTTCCTAGTAGTGACAAAGAGTCTCGCCTCTCTGTCTCCCTTCAAGCGAAAACAAAAGGGGCGTGACAGATATATAACTATTTATAGATGCGAGAGGTTAAAGGATGGTGCTTCAGAGGTGGAGGTCGTACTGGCGCGGAGACGGCACTGAGGGCGTCCGAGTATACGTACAGCGTGCGGTAAGTCGACGAGATCATTCAAATTCAAGCAGAACGGCACCAAACAAGCACACAGCACGTGAAATTAACTGCTATGACCTGAGGAACGTGCCAGAGGTCGACATCGTCGACGGAGTGACGGGAGCGAGCAAGATGAAGGCGAGGAGAGGCGCAGAGACAATCACGACGAATAACAAACAACAATTTCGACTTACAACACAACAGACGTTCCCTGTGAGGTACCAGTGTGTAGCGAAGCTTCCTTTGGGGGACATTTTAATTCCAGAAATCTACCCTCCCCCGGTCATGCAGCGGCAGGTCTCGCGACAGGAAATCATCCGAGCCACCGTCGACCGGGCTATCGCTGCTTAGCCAGCCGTGGTGCCAGCCGGCCGCCGAGGCCAAAGCCTAGTGTTACCCCTCCCCTCCGGTCAAGGTACCCCGGTACCCTGACGCGGCCGTCGCTGTCTGACGACATGACCTCAATAGACCACCACCGCCGTCGGCCGCCGCTGTCCGACTGATGGTGAAATGTCTGTCTGACGTTGGACGTGACCGTCATGGGTAACAAATGTCAAATAGCCTTTCAGGTGCGAGTGCAGTGAGTATAGCTGAGATGTAATGACAGTGAGATGACCGTAGTATGATTGTGATGTGACAGACCCTGTCACTGTGACAATGTGTTAGGCGTGTCTCGAGTGCAGTGTGTGTGTGTGGGATGACAGAGGTATGACAGATGTCATACCCCGTGGCCAATGTCTGTGTTGTCAGGTGTAGGACAGGTCCTACATGTCATAGGACATGTATGATGCACGTGTTTCAAGTCTCTCTATATATATATGTGTATGATTTATGAATGTAGTGGAATATTGGGTGACTGCTGGATGAATGTTCATGTGTCTATTACATGTGAAATGTAAATTGGGCTGCAACGCCCCGATCTGCTGGCTGTCTGTGCACAGCGCGGAGCCACCGAGTCGGTATTGTTTGAAGGTATGTGCTGAGACAGCAGCTCTGGTGTCCGACGCCGGACCGGCGCGAGGCTGCCAAGACGCAGTCAGCAATGATTCCCACAGAGGGACTGAGATTCAGAACGACTCTGAGCTGGTTGGTTATTGGTTTTACGACACGTCGACCGTTGAGTCAAATAGCGTCGCCAATTTCTCACGCCGATTGGTCGCGGGCGAAGACTCTGAGCTGACGTAGTCTGTCTGAGATAGAGACAGCGTGACCCGCCAGGCTGGTGTAGAGTGCATTGGGAACGCGTATTGTTTCGAAGTCGCATGACCGGAACACGTGCCTTGGCTTGGAGCCAAGGGCGGTGGCCCTTAGGTGAGATGGTGCGCGAGATAGAGAGATCTGCTCACTTCCCTCAGAGACGCGCAACCGAGCGGTCGCGAGCCTGGGTTCGACGGGTGGGCTGGCCGGGCTGGCTGGCCCGGCCCCACACTACGGTACTTGAGGTACGTGAGACTGACTGAAAATCGCTACGTGCTGTTGGTGATGTAACCGCTTGAATACTTGGGAAAGTAGCGTGTATGAAGACCGGTCTGAATGTAAGCTGGAGATCGTATGTGAACGCAGTTGCCTATTGGAAAATCGGAGCATGGAACTTAAAATGGGAGACTGAGATGAGGTGTCAGACTGAGGCGTTGTATGAATACGCGAGAGTTGATGTGTGGCGGCCTACTGAAGAGTCGTATGTGAAGCAGTTGAAGCTGTCTGTGCTAAACGAGGCTATTGTAATAATTCGTCTCTACACTATTGAAACTTGAATAACTATCGCCAGTGGTGCCAGTCAAGATGTTTGGATCAGAGCCCTGAGATGGAGGCTAAGACTATTAAATTAATACTCCCGGGGTTTTAAATATCGCAAACGTCGAGGTCCTGACTAGCTATCTACGTGCCAAGGAAGCCAAGGAAGACTATTAGACATCTGAGGAGGAAAAATGTCTGATAAGCTCTGGGGAGCAAAACGTCGTTGCAAGTGGGTGAAAGTGTGCGTCTCCTTGCCGAACCCAATGCGATGTTTTAGGTGTCAAAGGTATGAGCACACTAATCAACTTTGCAGCTTGTGCAAAGCGTGCCTCCACACTTAACACTGCCAACTAATGCTGCGCAGCTATTATCCCAACTCCGCAACTTGCCGACGTATTTCGGCCTAGCCTGCATCTCCCTTCGCGGAGATGAGGCGCGCGCGGCCGATACAAGCGAACCCCGAGGAGCCAAGGGACCGAGGAAACTACACCTCAAACAAGCGAACCCCGAGGAGCCAAGGGACCGAGGAAACTACACCTCAAACAAGCGAACCCCGAGGAGCCAAGGGACCGAGGAAACTACACCTCAAACAAGCGAACCCCGAGGAGCCAAGGGACCGAGGAAACTACACCTCAAACAAGCGAACCCCGAAGAGCCAAGGGACCGAGGAAACTACACCTCAAACAAGCGAACCCCGAGGAGCCAAGGGACCGAGGAAACTACACCTCAAACAAGCGAACCCCGAGGAGCCAAGGGACCGAGGAAACTACACCTCAAACAAGCGAACCCCGAGGAGCCAAGGGACCGAGGAAACTACACCTCAAACAAGCGAACCCCGAGGAGCCAAGGGACCGAGGAAACTACACCTCAAACAAGCGAACCCCGAGGAGCCAAGGGACCGAGGAAACTACACCTCAAACAAGCGAACCCCGAGGAGCCAAGGGACCGAGGAAACTACACCTCAAACAAGCGAACCCCGAGGAGCCAAGGGACCGAGGAAACTACACCTCAAACAAGCGAACCCCGAGGAGCCAAGGGACCGAGGAAACTACACCTCAAACAAGCGAACCCCGAGGAGCCAAGGGACCGAGGAAACTACACCTCAAACAAGCGAACCCCGAGGAGCCAAGGGACCGAGGAAACTACACCTCAAACAAGCGAACCCCGAGGAGCCAAGGGACCGAGGAAACTACACCTCAAACAAGCGAACCCCGAGGAGCCAAGGGACCGAGGAAACTACACCTCAAACAAGCGAACCCCGGGGAGCCAAGGGACCGAGGAAACTACACCTCAAACAAGCGAACCCCGAGGAGCCAAGGGACCGAGGAAACTACACCTCAAACAAGCGAACCCCGAGGAGCCAAGGGACCGAGGAAACTACACCTCAAACAAGCGAACCCCGAGGAGCCAAGGGACCGAGGAAACTACACCTCAAACAAGCGAACCCCGAGGAGCCAAGGGACCGAGGAAACTACACCTCAAACACTCGATATGACCGAAACGCCCCCTCCATCGTGATGGAACTGAAGGCATATCGGTAAAAAAAACGCTACCACCAGAACCGCAGGCGGACGGTGAATGGACCCAAGGCCAAGAGGCCTGTGAACCCCTCGCCACGTGCACCCGAGTGTCCCACAGGCTCTCGCACTGAGCCCGTGGCGCTGGAAAAGTGCCGGTTTTGATAAATACGAGAGGAGCGGGGTCGGTGCCTGTGCCGGACGTAACCCTTCAGCGGCAGGAGTCTCAGAGACGCGCTACGGGCGCTGACTGCTGCCGAGACTGCGAGAGCCCGAGCAGCAGACCGCGAGTAGACGCGACAGGCTAGTGGAGAGCGCGTTCCACGCGCCAGCACAGAGGGCCGACTCGGACAAAATGGGTCCTCCACTGCCACCCCACCCCGGAGCGGTGTTCCCACGACTTCATCACCTGGTGGAGTTAGTTAGTTATTTGGGTTTAAAGGGCTCATCGACTGCAATGGTCATATAGCGCCCTATCATCTGGTGGAACGACACTCGCCGAGAAACACGTTCTTCCCCGGACAATGTGTACTCTGGGTGTCGTGCCGCCAAGACCGCGGACGGACGGCCTCGCTTGGGTCAGACCCAGGAGTCCGTCTTGAGCCGCGTCCCCACGGCAGTACGAAGGTACGAGCTGAGAGCCAGTTTTAGACATTCACTCTAGTCCACCACAGCACTGTGTTTTTTAACCCGTATAACTAGCCCGATAACTCGACAAGATTTACAATGCAACTGCGGAGGGATTCGCCCGAACATGGCTGCCTTCGAAATAGTTATGAACATGAGATGTCAAATTGCAGCACGTCTCCAAGAGACTAAGCTGCCGCTGCAGTCTACTACAGTCTACAGTCTGCAGTCAGTCTGCAGTCTACTACATCATTTTGTATGAAAGGTTACGCTGTGCCAACGAAAAGCATGCCCGCAAACACAGTCGCACATGGAGAAGTTATCCCAGCAATCAGCCAGAACGCTTGCGGCTTGTCCCAACGAATAATTCAAATGACTGAAGATATTGGTCAAGGTTAGGTCAGTAGTCAGTACCTATCAAGGGTGATACCACGAGCCTGCTTCCATCTAGACAGCAACTCAGTGCTTCCAAGAAAAATCCCCCGTTAAATGAAGGAAACCACTATTCCCAGACCGGTTGGAGCCAGACTGTGCCTCTTGTATTCGATGGATTTGGCGCTCTCCAGCTCCGATTCCGGTCGAGGCATTTTAAACTACTGCCAAGAAAGGCTATAAATAATGCATTTCCTTTCGATTGTATTTCATGACATGCCTTCTTGGTTCGGAACATGATAAACTTGTGGCAATAATAATTGCGTTTTTGTTTATGCCAATTCCGCAACTAGTTTCTCCCACTCCGTACAAATGGAGATTCGGAAATGAATGCTGTTCCAAAATTAAAACTGGAAATTCTGTTCCAATACACCGAAAAATGAGGGCTGGTTAAGTGTCGCTTACTGTTATTTCGTCAACTCCAGCTGACTATAGGGAGGCTGCTTAGCGATTTGATTGGCTTAATGATTTGAACCCAGCCAATGGGATAAAACTCCATCGCTGAAACCCTCATCGCTGAAAGTGGTGCTCCGTTGTATCTGTACATCTGTACATCTGTTAACACTAAAACCAAGCGCTAGCCTACCGCCTCACGGACCTGTTCGCGCAGCCCTCGTTGAGGAAGTACAGATCCTTGACGAGCAGCGAGAAGAACGGAATGACGATCCGCTGGCGGCCGTCGGCGCAGCCCGTGTTGGTCGACCGCCACATGGCCGCCTGTCAACACAAACCGTCCGGCCCTCAACACAAACCGTCCGCCCGTCAACACAAACCGTCCGCCTGTCAACACAAACCGTCCGCCCGTCAACACAAACCGTCCGGCCGTCAACACAAAGCGTCCGGCCGTCAACACAAAGCGTCCGCTCATCAACACAAACCGTCCGCTCATCAACACAAACCGTCCGCTCATCAACACAAACCGTCCGCTCATCAACACAAACCGTCCGCCCGTCAACACAAACCGTCCGCTCATCAACACAAACCGTCCGCCCATCAACACAAACCGTCCGCCCGTCAACACAAACCGTCCGCCCATCAACACAAACCATCCGGCCGTCAACACAAACCATCCGGCCGTCAACAAACCGTCCGCCCGTCAACACAAACCGTCCGCCTGTCAACACAAACCGTCCGCCCGTCAACACAAACCGTCGGTTGAGTGTGCCGTTAGCGACGTCGGTCCAGCTGTGCACAGCCGGCAGTGAGGTCAAGTGACGTCAAGTCAAATGACGATGACGTGACGATGTGATGACGATGTCACGTGACGTCAGGATGTCTGTCCACAAACGGTTTGGTAGCGTAGCGACACCACATTCACAGAGGGACGTTCATGTCACGCTACGTTCGTCCCCGGGTGACCGAATGTTGCATCGCCATGGAGCTATTCGAGTCAGTAATCCGCAAGTGCCTTTCACGTTGCCGGAATTGAGTTAACAGCACACCGAATACGTGTCCCATCCTACACAGCATGAGTAGTTGCTGCTTTAGCCCTGTTTTCTGTAGGGGGATCTGGTGCCCCCCCCCCGAGGTTGTTCGCCTACCGACGCTGAAGCCTTGCAGCATTTTCTATCAAGATGTTCGGAAGTGATGAGCGATAATCTAGGGGGTGGGCCCTGCACGGATTATGTTCACCTGAGTGGTGAGCGAGGACCTAGGGGGTGGGCCCTGCACGGATTATGTTCACCTGAGTGGTGAGCGAGGACCTAGGGGGTGGGCTCTGCACAGATCATGTTCACCTGAGTGGTGAGTGAGGACCTAGGGGGTGGACCCTGCACGGATTGTGTTCAGCCGAGCAGAATACGTAGTGAAGCAACGCAGCCAGAGCTTCCACTGAGGACCTCTGGCTCCGGAATGCTCCGGCTCAGAACCGAACGTTGATAGACAGCTGTCTGGGACAGCTACTGGGAGGATCAGACACACGGGCAGTAGGGGAGGATAATTAAATAATCTGCCACTTGCCTGGTCGCCCTCGTGGCCTGCAGACATGCACGACACCCGGCCTAGTACGTGTTTACATTGCATCCCAGCCGCCCATCCGGCGTGTGTGGGCTTCCGAATTGACGTACAATCGCTTTCGCGGAACTCGTGAAACATAACTTTTCCCATCGGATGAAGTTAGATGATTATACGATTGAAACCGACGTTCCCATCTATCTGGCAACCATTGGCGATATCAAACGCAACCGATTTCTTATGATAAAAAGGATGGCGGGCGTTAAGCACGGCGACTCCGAATGGAACTGAAAACACACGCGCCTTGTAATGGGATCCCGTCGACCGGGCTGTTTGGACACACACTGTTATACACCACGAACGACCAGACGGTTATAACTGACAAGACAAGACTGTTTGACGTGTGGCTTAATAATCGCCTGACCCGTCCTCGGACGGAAAAATGTCGACGTCGCGAGTTCGCATCCGCACGACTCCGTTATTATTATCGGTAGGACGCCACTAATAATGTATTTGGATACTCCGAACAATTAGTGATATTAAGCGTCGCATTGTGCATACACTGGATCCTGTGAAACTATAGCACACAGTGCGCTCACCACACCTTAATACGAACTACACGTCTCGTGTGAGGTCATTGTCAGTGTCCGTAACCTTAAACTTGGTGCCAACTGACCTGCAGTGTTCTCCGGTAGCTGAGGAAGTTTGAGGATGGCGACATCTGTTGCTCCAGTACGGACAACTGGGAACTGTCCACCCGAGACCACTGGAACAGACCAGACAGGGTCACGAGGCGGTCAAGGGTCAGATGCCAACAGGGTCACTGCCCACCCGAGACCACTGGAACAGACCAGACAGGGTCACGAGGCGGTCAAGGGTCAGATGCCAACAGGGTCACTGCCCACCCGAGACCACTGGAACAGACCAGACAGGGTCACGAGGCGGTCAAGGGTCACGAGGCGGTCAAGGGCCAGATGCCAACAGGGTCACTGCCCACCCGAGACCACTGTAACAGACCAGACAGGGTCACGAGGCGGTCAAGGGTCAGATGCCAACAGGGTCACTGCCCACCCGAGACCACTGGAACGGACCAGACAGGGTCACGAGGCGGTCAAAGGTCACGAGGAAATCAGGCTTCAGGTGCCACAGGGACGAGACCACTGCAACACACCAGACCAGACAGGATGGCCAACAGGGTCACTGCCCACCCGAGACCACTGAACAGCAGGGTAGGGAATGACAGCAGGGTCACGAGGCGGTCAAGGGTCAGATGCCAACAGGGTCACTGCCCACCCGAGACCACTGGAACAGACCAGACAGGGTCACGAGGCGGTCAAGGGTCACGAGGCAGTCAGGCTTCAGGTGCCACAGGGACGAGACCACTGCAACAGACCAGACCAGACAGGGTCACGAGGCGGTCAAGGGTCACGAGGCAGTCAGGCTTCAGGTGCCACAGGGACGAGACCACTGCAGCAGACCAGACCAGACAGGAGCACGATGCGGTCGAGCTCCAAGTGTCAGCATGGCCACTGAAGGAAAACAGAGGGCCACACGCGGATCGGGATCCACTTGCCCACAGGGCCACCGAAACAAAACAGCGGGCGACAGGGAGTCGGTCTGCACGAGCGCCAACAGTGCCGCTGGGACCGGGGCTCAGCTAGCGGTCAGACAACGGCGAACCCCAGCCGTGTCGGACAACGGTTGCTCGACAGAAAACATCCGAAACAGATTGCCCCCACCACTATCGGAGTGAGTCTGCGACGAAGCAAAACACGAGCGTCGTGGCGACTCGCGATCCTCTGCTGCCGAGCAGGCGAAGACCAATGTAAGCCACCGTTCTACGACAGCCCATCTACATGTATATTCGTATATTGCCGCAGTTTCCGGGTGGGATACGACGCCCGATGCTCTGCCATAGGCTCCATCATTGCCTGCTTCAGGATAGCCCTCATCCGCGCAGACTGTGCTGCATCCGAATGAACTGGTTATGGGCAGGAAAATCTCTGCCGGGATGCCGCCTGGATATAGGCTGAAATCGCAGCACGAGTGTAATGCGGTGCAGTCTATCCGGCTGCACCTCACATCTCGTCGTCGGAAGGGAGGTATAAAACGTGTTTGATGTGATCTGATTGTATGCTGTGATAACAATGGTCAGTCATATGGCTTGTTGTTATTGGGGTTTAGGGGCGCATCATCTGCATGGGTTATGCAGAGTTCAGTCATATAGCTCTCCGTCAGGGTAGGAAATCTAGTTTCACAGGAGTAAAATTGCGCATTCCATTCATATAGGACTAAATTTATAACTATGCTCAGAAAGTCGCTTGATATTCTGTTATAGTCTTCAATTTCTTGTAGTCTTACATGGGACACAATAGATTCGGTCCCGTTTGTTCGGTCCGTCTGGACGGTCCGCTTGGGGCACCGGTTCTGGGGCACCGTCTTGGACCGGTCCCGTCTATGGGGCACCGGTCCCGTCTATAGGGCACCGGTCCCGTCTATAGGGCACCGGAAGTCTCATAAATCATACATAGGTCCATTCATGAAACGATTTCACAAAACATCGACCGTGACCTAAAGAACGCCGTGTTTTATTTAGCCCATTTATCAATGGCAATATACTTACACCCTGCGAGTAAATGCATAAATTAGGGCTTACATGTGCGCCATCACACTTCATTTTGGTATGTGGCGCGTTGACAGACGTGCATTTCATTTCCACCACCATTTTCAGCAAAGCATATGCGCGATGTTCCGTTCCCATCGCAGCTCATGCCTACGCAACACCAAGCACCCAATTGGTATTGGGTTTGGGAAGTTCTCTCCAACACTTTGGTTGTCACTAATTTGAAAACCTTATACATCAGGTTTGCTGGGCATTGTTTAGCGTATTGACTGGGGTCCCCATTCATGGCCGTGAAGCATTCACGGCTGAGCGGTGGATAACCGATGTAGTTGATACGCCCCTGAACCCCAATAACCAACAAATCATTCACGGCTCGCTTGGTGGTGTGCCGCTCAGAGCAGCGGTCTGATAACTCGCAGCGGTCTGATAACTCGCCGGCCGCACGGACTTACGGTGTTCCCGCGACCGTTGAGGGAGGGCGAATGACGGAGAGAATGACGGAACGGAAAATAGACGCGCCCGGAAAACACTGACGGTGATGGTTGGAATGTCTGGAAGTTAATTTAAAAAAGATGGACACGGTCCATCGATAGATTGCGCACGTGGAATTATTATTCATCCTGCGCTCATATTCCCGAGCTTCAGCACACGTTTCGTAGTTACAGGCGTCTCCGCTAGAGGCGCGTCAGTCGGTAGATCTGCTTCTGTTTCATGTCGTGCAGTTTGTCGTCACTTTCCCAGGGACCAGACCATTCAGACCAGACCAGTCGGACCGGACCATTCAGACCAGACAATACCAGTCGGACCAGACCATTCAGACCATACCATACCAGACGGACCAGACCATTCAGACCAGACCATACATACCAGACCATACTATTCAGACCAGACCATGCACATCAGATCATTCAGACCAGACCATTCAGACCAGGCCATTTAGCACGATCGGAAGCTGGCCCAGCCCTATAATGGGGATGGAAACTCCGCAAACATTACAACCCTGACGAATGAAACTGTGCCGTTGTCTTTGTTTATTGGGCGGTTTACGACGCACTTTCTGCACGATTACGTCTGTAACAGTGCCCACACTGTTTCGCCGGTGGGCCGCGGGCTTGGGAAATGTCCCGAGTGGTGCGAGTGCTTCGGGACCTTGGTATCCAGAGCTCAACACCTTAACCACTTGGCCACCCCCGCCCCTGCGCTTTGTGTACATATGGTGAAGTATACGAGTTACACTATCACATGTCACATGTAACACATACATGCGACATACCTGAATAACTGTAGGATAAGAAAGATAATGTATGCACATACCGACGTACATGTTACACTTATTCACGCACGAGCGCATAATTTTTGTTATTTTGTTTTCCTCATCTAGTTTCACCAACGACAGATCTCAAGTTCTACCTACGTCACCAACATGATAGTATTTTGCGATGCATAGTACTTGTGCAGTAACTATACCAGCACTATTAATGCCAGCAGCACATCATGATGCAGCAGACTGATCTTACAATCCCACTAAATAATGCGATCCTGAATGAATGGAAGGTGCCCACTCAGGACAAGAATCACATTAAACTTTCACCTGTACCAGTATTGATGTTAATACATCCAGTAAAGGCCCGTCGGTTGAATAATGGTCAGCGTAGGTATAAATTACTACTGGCAATTAACTGCAATTAAATGCTGATGCCTATTCAATTGTGACTGAATCCATGTAGGCGTCAAGTTCTTGCGGCGCGTGACGAACTTAGCAGCATCCAACTTCAGTCCTTCCTCACGGTATACAGAAAAGCACACACCCGGTGGTGGCATACTAACTTCACACATACTTTATCGCCACCCCTTTATCCCCCATCCTTGTATCTTGCCTGCTCCACGCGCGTGGTGAACGGCCAGTGCGGGCCGAAGCGGCACAACACGTCCCAGCCGCTCTTCGCAGGTGTGGGAGCGGATGCTGCAGACGCTGCAGACCCGATACCGTTCACGTGACCAATCTCCGGTTCAGGTTCGAGACATGGTTCAGATTCAGATGCAGACGATGCTGCCTCCGGTTCTCGGAGTGGTTAATGATGTTCAATGACGTTGATGTTCAAACACTGGCAACGACCGGTCTTCCGTCCTTGTTGTTTATTGGGTGATTCACGACGCGCTTTATGCACATTCACGGCTAATGGCGCCGCCCACACTGTTTCGCCGGTGGGCCGCGGGATTGGGAAATGTCCCGAGCGGTGCGAGTGTTGAACCCGGGACCTTTCGTACCCAGAGCTCAACCCATGAATGAACCACTCGGCCATCCCCGCCCCACCGGTATTCGGTCCAAATAACAACGATGATTCAGTGTCAAGTCCGGGCAATGGCAGTCTCCGATTCATAGAATGGTTCAGGTTCAAATACTGAACCATTCAGGTTCAGGTTCAAATATCATCAATCTTCGGTTCAGCTCTAGATGGCAGCTAGTTCCCCGTAGAAATTACGATGATGAACAGCTATGTTTAGGTTGTAGCAACGGCGAGCGAGTTGGCACTTTGTAACGCATCAAAGTAGCAGTCAGTTTTCCAAACTTCTCCAACTTCGGTCTAAACAAACGGACGAATCAATCCAGCATTCGGCTGTGCGCTTTCTCTGGGTCCAGCGATTCCAGTCGCCAGCCTCCACCCAGCAATGCACTTACACGTCAATTTCGTGCATTTAGCTATCCACAACCTCCATTGAGGAGATGCCGGTTTGAACTTGTGGCTCAGAAGCTGCAACATCTCTTCCAGCCAGCCCCAATCGCACAGCAGGCGAAAGGCCGACACACCAGTCAAAACTGGCGCACCATTCCATCGGTCACACGGTGCACATTCCAACATTCCAACACCGTGGAACGGCACGACACACAACACACAGACACCGCCTCACCTCGACGACCGTGGTCGACCCCAGAGAGCGGGAGCGGAAGCAGTGTGTGGGTGGGTGGGTGGGTGGGTGGGGTGGGGTGGGGTGGGGTGGACGGTTGGGGTATCATTTCCCCAGGCTCCCTTTCCGCCTCGCGAATAACGCCGGTCGCCGCTCTCGGTCTAATTTACGAGACCAACTAATCACAACAGACAACCGGCCTCACCGGCCAACGGCGCCTGAACAGCTTTACGAGCCGGCAGCGTCGCGCCGGTGACCCCTGACACCCCCGTGACCCCAGTCTGACCTGTAGTCGCATCAGAGAAAATCAATTCCGTCGGTGGCCCAAGGTGGCGGTGTCGGAACAGTGTTCTCAGTGAACACGAATATACTGCTTGAACCAATACATATGTAGGACATTTTTAATATTTGGGAGGGGGAGACGACGACGACAAATATGGACGCAAATGCAGAATTGAGTCAGGACCGCTGAACTTGACCCTGAAAATGAAGACACTTGTGGATCACTGGGAGGAAGAGGATATTCCTTCCAGTGAGCATGTTAAATAAGCCGAGGTCCAACCGCGGGGAACCACATGAGAGAGAATTAATGGAACCTGAATAACCTATCTGGCCCGTCAGTGTCACACAATAAGTGATAACTGGGAGGCCGTTTTATGCTAAGAGTTGAGTGGATGGAGGAAAGCAACTAGGAATGTGAAAAAGGGACAGTTGCCCCTTTCCAAAAGCACACAGCATACTCTGAATGTACTAAGAACATTTCCAAATTTGCAAGGGACACTCATGTTTATGATTCAATTTCCACTCATTTTTTAGATCCTTGGGACGGATCGCGCCACAACTTTGGTCAAACATCTCGATAACTGGGTGGGATAACTGGGTGGGAACAAACTGTAAGTTAACCGAAGAGCAAACTAGAAACTGGACCACTGCGGGACCTCTTCAAAAGCGAGCCAAAATACATCCCGGGGGCGCAACTTTGCGCCAATATGAAATAATAACGCCAAGAGTAATAACGCCAATAATAATATAAATAATAACGCTAAGAAATAATAACGCCAATAACGCCAGGAAGAAAACGACCCGACCTCCACCTGATCATGGACAGCACATCGAAGAGAACCCCGAGCTAACCCTGGACAGCACATCAAACAGACCAGCCGACAGTGCCGGTCGGCAGCACATCAGCCGCGTGCAGGTCAGGGGTGACGATCGTCCGTCGGCCGCCGCCATACGGCGGCCCTGGCGGCGACCGCAGCAATTGCCGCCGCCAGTCGTTGGCGCGTGGGAGAACCGATAACGTGCGGGACCCCAGGGAAGGTAGCCAGGATACCTTACCGGGGGATTCGGTGATTGGTGAGCCGCAACACAGGCGCGGACGGGGAGGTACCCTCGGTTTTCGACGGCCAACGGGAGGGAGGGACGTGTCAGGCGAGATATCAAAGAACGGAGGAAGTGGCATGTCAAATGAATACCAGGTGATTCCGTTCGGCTTGATGAATTTTCACGAAGATGTAAAGTATCCTGAATTGGACAGGAAGAGAGATATAATTTTAAGTTGCTTAATAAGCAAGTGGATTAACGTACCAGCCAAGATAGCATGACGTAAATAACGTAGTTCTCCAGAGAGGTGGGCTATATAATTAAGGGTAGGGGTAAATCTTGGAGACAATATGTGGTTAAAAACACATACCCAGGAGAAGGTTCCACCATGTATTAATTAAGTATTAATTCACTCATGCATTCATACACCACAACATCAATTACTAATTACCTGCGGGTGTGTAATATTACCCTCCAAGCCCGCCGCTGAACAAACCACCAGCCGAAGCTGACGGTCTCTCACACGCTAATGCCGTCCTCAAATTGCCGGATCCCGTGACGCATTTGCCCCACATCCGCCAGACACCGCGGCGTTTCAGTCTAATCCAATTTCACTCCCATATCCATGACAAAAGTTTCCTCACGGCCCGTTAATTCCGCACCGATGCAAAATGCTTAGACATCCATTCGGGTGTTTTCTTTTTATTCGCGAGTGAGAGCCAAATAATTCCAACCCTCCTGCCGTGGTGTCGACATCTTACCGTCATCACCGGCAGACAGTCAGTCAGTCAGTCAGTCAGTCAGTCAGTCAGTCAGTCAGTCAGTCAGTCAGTCAGTCAGTCAGTCAGTCAGACAGTCAGACAGTCAGTCAGTCAGTCAGTCAGTCAGTCAGTCAGTCAGTCAGACAGTCAGACAGTCAGTCAGTCAGTCAGTCAGTCAGTCAGACGGTGAGTCAGTCAGACGGTCAGACGGTCAGTCAGTCAGTCAGTCAGTCGGTCAGTCAGTCAGTCGTCAGTCGGTAGTCAGTCAGTCAGTCAGTCAGTCGTCAGTCAGTCGTCGACAGACGGTCAGTCAATCAGACGGTCAGTCAGTCAGTCGGTCAGACGGTCGTCAGTCGGTCGGTCGGTCGGTCGGTCGGTCGGTCGGTCGGTCGGTCGGTCGGTCGGTCAGTCAGTCAGTCGGTCAGTCAGTCAGACGGTGAGTCAGTCAGCGCGTCGAGCGAGCCTGCGACCTGCCTTTGCGCGCGGCAAACTCGAAGCCCACAAAACAGTCGGCAACAGATTCCGAACCGGACGACGACAGTTGGCGCTGCTCCCAGTAAACTGGATCGGGTGGGCGGGCTCAGCATGCCAGTCGACACGCTGCGGCGGCCTCGTCTATATGGTAATCGGCCGCCGTCGGCAACAGCGCCAATTAGCCGACGCCTAAGCACAGCATCTCGCTCACACGTGCTGCACGCGCGTCACACAGCGGCCACCCAGGACACGTCACTGCATCCGTACAGGTGATGATGATGATGGTGATGGTGATGATGGTGATGGTGATGGTGATGGTGATGGTGATGGTGATGGTGATGATGGTGATGGTAATGGCAATGGTAATAGTAATGGTGACGGTGACGGTGACGGTGACGTCCCCATGTCCCCATGTCGCGACATGGAACATCCAACACGTCATGACATGCAAGGTTCCTATGTCATGACATGGAAGGTTCCCATGCTATGACCTGAAATGTTCCCATGTCACGACATGGAATGTTCCCATGTCACGACATGGACGGTTCCCATGTCATGACATGGAAGGTTCCCATGCTATGACCTGAAATGTTCCCATGTCACGACATGGAATGTTCCCATGTCACGACATGGACGGTTCCCATGTCATGTCCCATGTCACACTACCAGCGGCCACTGCGTTTCAACAGAAGCGACCAGCAATTGCTGGCGTTCGTTTTCGATTTTCCGGAGGCTGCAAGCGGCTGGGCTCGGCTTTCCACGTACCATCCACGGAACTACCGAATTAGTGACTCGCTGCATAGGATAATGGGATGCTTGTATCCGAATTGCATCTAATAAATTACTGACATCGACTGCTGACGGCCGATCATGGGCTGTTCCGCAGGATAAATGCCAGGACACGCTGAACGCCATACTCAGTTGCATTCAACAAGCCGAATATCGTAGGCTATTGTGCACGGATAGAAGTGCACAAAGCACAGGTGATCGAGACAAATTAGCTGCACGAATGATCGACACGAACCACACAAATTACCCGTGCAGCTCACTCGAATTACACACAAGCTGATGACCTTCATCAAACGCTGACGGCTAGCAGAGCCACCGCATTAATGAAATGAGAGAGAATTAGGACAAAACGGCAGTTGTTGGTACCGTAATTAGGACAAAACAGCAGGTGCAGGTACTGTAATTAGGACAAAACCGCAGGTGGTGGTACCGTAATTAGGACAAAACAGTAGGTGTTGGTACCGGAATTAGCACAAAACAGCAGATGTTGGTACCGTAATTAGGACAAAACAGCAGGTGCTGGTACCGTATTTAGTACAAACCCACAGGTGTTGGTACGGTAATTAGGACAAAACAGCAGGTGTTAGTACCGGAATTAGCACAAAACACCAGATGTTGGTACCGTAATTAGGACAAATACGGTTACGGTTGGTAATACCTAATACGGCTGGTACCGTAATAGGACAAAACAGCAGGTATCCGTATCGTAATCCGGGATGACTGACTGTCCACGTCGAGTACAACAGGGTGGCCGCAGTGATGGCCAGGAGCTGAAGAACTGTGGGTCACGGGCGCGCAGGACACGACGAGCCGGAAGTTTGGAGCGCGTTGGGAACGATTAGTCTAGGGGTAAGTTGCTCGTCTCACAATCGAAAGATTGTGGGCTCGAGTCTCACCTGTCGCTACTCTTCGCCCGCGACCAATCGGCGTGAGAGATTGGCGACGCTACATGACTCAACGGTCGACGTGTCGTAAAACCAATAACAACAATAACAAGTTTGGAGCGCAAGCGTGATGATTTGCATTCAACGTGATTGCACTGCGGGCCGTCGGTGACGACACGCATGTATCCTTCTCCGCAGAGCGCACCGGTGTTGGCCGCTGTCGGCGCCGCGGGCCGCGCGTCCCGACGCACTCACGTACACCAATACACACCGAAGTAGGTACTTCACAAACGGAAGAGCACCACACCATCTGGAAACGGCAGCACTTCAGAACGGAACACACGCTGCGGTGAAGATAACTATGCGAATATCCCACTCACCGTTTTCTTCAGCCTGGATATGGGAGACATGTTGAGGCCGGCGATGATGGCCATCAGGGAGTTGAAGTTGCCGGTGTTGAAGCACTCGCGTCCCACCTCGATCCAGTACTCTATCAGTCTGACGCGCTGTCTCTTCTTCACGTGCTGCAACACAATGGACATCAGTCTGACGCGCTGTCTCTTCTTCACGTGCTGCAACACAACGGACAACATCAGTCTGACGCGCTGTCTCTTCTTCACGTGCTGCAACACAACGGACAATATCAGTCTGACGCGCTGTCTCTTCTTCACGTGCTGCAACACAATGAACAGCACGTTTCGCACATTCAGTCATCAGCAACATGCAGGGGATTTGGCACCGACGTTGAGACCAAAGTCGTTGACTGCGTCGACGTCGACGCTAAGTGTGTCTGTGGGACGACTGGGGGCTTAAATGGGGACCCCGTCACCCTGACCATTTCAACACATTGAACTTATTGGCAGATACAAGGGTCGCACCGGGGATGTGCAATGTGCCCCTCCCCCAAGATGGAAAGATGGCGCCAATCTCACCGGAAGAAGGCATCCTTTCAGTACGCTCGAGGTGCGCCCCTCCCCTCTCCCGCTCAGCTAATTTTCAGCCGAAAGCGCCCCTCCAAGGACTTTCGCAGCGATGCCTCTCCAGGAAACTGCACCGCTCCAGACGCGTGGCCCTCATGACGACTCCTGGATCCGCCCCTGATCGAAGTCCGGGTGGAAACACGAAATGTCTGCCCCAGTGGGGTCAATTCGGCTGTTTGTTTCCTTCCCAAAAGTTGACATGGTGGCCCGATCGGGATCCAATCGAGCAAGAAATTCGTGCCGCCGGTGCCGGCTCCTCATCGGGCCAGATCTGGACCGTGTAGGGGCATTGACGAACGCAGGGCCCTCGGCGAACATTATGTCGTCAATTTGGGACTATTTTCGGTGGGTTAGACTGAACCCCGCCAGTTTTACGCTGTATCGATAATCGATTATCGATATCGATATCGATATCGATTATCACTACCAACGGCATGCTGGCAGGCATCCAAATTCAATGATTTAAAGAAGCATTGAAGCACGGATTGCATCATTAACGAACAATTTCACACAGCACGCCCATTTGCCATGTTTTCATCACTATCACCCGCACATTCGCCATCATCACAATCACCATCATCAGCAGCCTCCTCTTGAACACCATCACAATCATCAAGTCAGTGAAATGGTGGCACAACTCGAAATGCTTTGTTCGCTTCTCAAAATACACAGAAAACACCTATTAAACATGGGCTATCGAAGAGACTCACCCAACGACTGCAAGTGCTTGGTATTGATCCCGAGCAACGCAGCCTAACAGCTCGGAAAACACAACGCCAATAACATCCACCACCCGAGCGGAGGAGCTCGCATCACACGCAGCCGCTGCCGTGCTGATTCACCGGCGGCAATTTCTGCGCAGACTAACGGCGATTACGGCGCAGACTTGTGGAATGGCTCTGAAGTCTGCGCCCGACAACGTACAAAGTGGAGCGCCGTTTTGCGCACGGTCGGCGGATTCTCCGTCGAGATGGTGGTCGCTGGCATCGGTACAGTGAGCCCAGCGGACCACCCAGCACCATTCAGTCTAGTGGACCACCCAACACTTTAGCCTAGTGGGCCACCCAGCACTATTCAGTGCAAAACTCCATAGCTTCACAGACGTCGCAGCATAGTCGAAATCAATTGGCCACCCAACACTATTCCGTATTAACTCTATAGCTTCACAGACCCCACAGCATATTCAAAATTAATTAGCTACCAAGTACCATTGAATGAGAAACTCAATGGACACGGCTCTCACAACCTTCTTGGAAGCTTTGTTGAACACTGGGCTGTTTATTCGCTGACCTAACGAGCTTGCGAACCAAACAAGACATATATGCCACACTGGACGGTGAGGTTCCATCGTAAGACTTCTCAGATAATTACACTTCAGTCACATTCATCTCGAAAAACGCTCACTATGCCCAAGGCACAGTACCCGTATTCGTTAAAAATGTCTTGCAATTAAAATTATAATGTTAACGCCCCAGTAAAATCAGTCAAATGCTAGATAACAATCGTAAATCAGAAATAAATCAAAGAGGATACGTTAGGCGTTATCGTCACAGTCCCCGCTTGTCACCACACCATCTCAGCGCGTTATCGTCACAATCTCCGCCCGTCACCACACGATCTCCGCGCGTTACCCTAACAATATCCGCCCCTCAGTACACCACCTCCGAACGTTACCCTAACAATATCCGCCCCTCGGTACACCACCTCCGCGCGTTACCCCAACAATATCCGCCCCTCGGTACACCACCTCCGCGCGTTACCCTAACAATATCCGCCCCTCAGTACACCACCTCCGCGCGTTACCCTAACAATATCCGCCCGTCACTACACCACCTCCGCACGTTACCCTAACAATATCCGCCCGTCACTACACCACCTCCGCACGTTACCCTAACAATATCCGCCCGTCACTACACCACCTCCGCGCGTTACCCTAACAATATCCGCCCGTCAGTACACCACCTCCGCACGTTACCCTAACAATATCCGCCCGTCAGTACACCACCTCCGCACGTTACCCTAACAATATCCGCCCGTCACTACACCACCTCCGCGCGTTACCCTAACAATATCCGCCCGTCACCACAGCACCTCCGCGCGTTACCCTAACAATATCCGCCGGTCAGTACACCACCTTCGCACGTTACCCTAACTATATCCGCCCGCCACTACACCACCTCCGCGCGTTACCCTAACAATATCCGCCCGTCAGTACACCACCTTCGCACGTTACCCTAACAATATCCGCCCCTCAGTACACCATCTCCGTGCGTTACCCTAACAATATCCGCCCCTCAGTACACCATCTCCGCGCGTTACCCTAACAATATCCGCCCGTCACTACACCACCTTCGCGCGTTACCCTAACAATATCCGCCCGCCACTACACCACCTCCGCGCGTTACCCTAACAATATCCGCCCGTCAGTACACCACCTTCGCGCGTTACCCTAACAATATCCGCCCGTCAGTACACCATCTCCGCGCGTTACCCTAACAATATCCGCCCGTCAGTACACCACCTTCGCACGTTACCCTAACAATATCCGCCCGTCACTACACCACCTCCGCGCGTTACCCTAACAATATCCGCCCCTCACTACACCACCTCCGCGCGTTACCCTAACAATATCCGCCCGTCACTACACCACCTCCGCGCGTTACCCTAACAATATCCGCCCGTCACTACACCACCTCCGCACGTTACCCTAACAATATCCGCCCGCCACTACACCACCTCCGCACGTTACCCTAACAATATCCGCCCCTCAGTACACCACCTCCGCACGTTACCCTAACAATATCCGCCCGTCACTCACCACCTCCGCACGTTACCTAACAATATCCGCCCGTCACTACACCACCTCCGCACGTTACCCTAACAATATCCGCCCGCCACTACACCACCTCCGCACGTTACCCTAACAATATCCGCCCATCACTATACCATCTCCGCACGTTACCCTAACAATATCCGCCCATCACTATACCATCTCCGCACGTTACCCTAACAATATCCGCACTTCCGCACCAGCTGGAAGACGTCACAGCTGCCGGCCTACACAGCTGCACAGATAACCGGCTGCTCACACAGGTGGCCAACTGCTCATACTGCAGCAGCGACGGCCATTGCCGCGTCGGAAAACGAACCACGGCCGAACCACGGCCGAACCACGGCCGAACCTCGGCCGAACCACGGCCGCAGAACGTCCGCGTCGGCGACACGACGGGCCCGGGAGTTTCGACAGCAGGGAGACAGGGGGGCTCGGGAGCTCCGAGGGCAGAACAAGGACTCGGAAGTTCTGACAGGCGCTCGGGAGCCCCGAAGACAGGAGAACAAGGGTTTGAGAGTTTCAACAGCAGGGGGACAGGGGACTCCGGCGCCCCGAGGGCAGAACAGGGGCTCGGAAGCTCTGAGGGGCTCGGGAGCTTCGAGGGCATGACAAGGACTCGGGAAGTTCTCAAGGAATCGGGAGTCCCAAAGACAGGAGAACAAGGTTGGTTGGTTATTGGTTTTACGACACGTCGACCGTTGAGTCATGTAGCGTCACCAATCTCTCACGCCGATTGGTCGCGGGCGAAGAGTAGCGACAGGTGGGGAGAACAAGGGCTTGAGAGTTTCGACAGTAGGAAGACAGGGGCTTGGGAGCCCGGAGGGCAGAACGAGGACTCGGAAGTTCTGCCAGGGGCTCGGGAGCCCCGAAGCAGGGACACAAGGGGCCCGGGCGATCCGTGAGTAGGGGCACAAAGAGTCCGGAAGGTCCGAGAGCAGACGACGTCCTGGTTTTGGGTCGAAGAGTTCGGCGTGAAGTGGCGAGGGGCATCGCATAATCGCGAGAGTATTGAGTATAAATGAATGAATGAGTGAATCAGTGAATGAATGAGTACATGAGTCAGTGACCGAATGAGTGGATGAATCAGTGAGTGTCAGTGAGTGAGCAAGTAAGTCTGAATGACTGAATTAATGAACGGGTGGATGGATAGGTGAACAAGCGAGGGAGTGAGTGAGTAAGCAAGCTAGTGAGTGTGAACGAGACCGCGAGGCACCAAAGCGGATACACAAGCAGACCACGGCCGGGGGAAGACGCGGCGGGTCTGACGTCAGCAGCACCACTCTGCCAGTACGAGTGACGGGTGGCACGAGCCGCCCCACGGAGAAGCTAGTCTCGGCGACACGCCACCACACAATAACCGACACTTCTCGGCAGCACAGCTGAACAGCTTCCGGCCCAGTCGCCGCCGGTCGCCTGAGATAATCGACTCAGGATCACAAAGCATCCGGCGGGATCGCTCCGTCCGCCCGCCAACAATCGGGGCGGCAGGCTGGCCATGCCGCATCATGATCCAGCAGTCGGGTGTGTCGTAAAATAGCCCAAAACGTAGCCAAAGAAATAGCCCACGAAATGGCCCAAGAAATAGCCAAGAAATGGCCTAAACAACGCAACGGCGACGGCCGTACAGATTCCATGGCCGGCGGATCAGCGCATCGGCGCTTCACGACAGAGCCGTTCGCCGATGCTTCTGCTGACGGCGCGCATACAGTCCGTGGATCCGTCGCCTGACGGTGGCGTACGCCGATCTACTTCGCTCAGAGTCACGGTAGTGCTGTCGCGGACCGACGTTGCGACCGTGCGCAGCCGCCACGACGCTGACGCTGATCTCTGGGCGGAAATTGGTCGCGTGATGGGCTGGCTATCTAGGCGGTATTGGGGCAGTATAACGTCGTCACCCTCACCATCATCCACACAGGGTATCACAAACGCCACGCATCCCCCTCCTCCTGCACGACCCCGCCCCCCCCACTCGCAGCACACACCCTCTAATGCTGAGCACAGATTCCGAACTTTCTGACGCCGAAGCATTCGTATGAAACAGTGTCGACGAGTCGTTCGGAACCCTTATTTACCTCGTCAATTGTATCCTAAATCGAACCGATCGAATCAAATCGAACCTCAAGAAAACGGCACATCACCGGCAGTGGTCGTTGGCTTCCCCATAGACAATAATTGTAATCCATGTGCCAAATTGCTGATGCTACGTGACACTGTATTCATTTGAGCGTAATGAAAAGGATGTGTGCGTATATGTGCCAGAAGATTATGGCGCAACAGTAACGGTAACAGTAACAGTAACAGTAATCAGCAACAGTAATCGGCAACAGCAATCGGAAGGAGCAATCGAACAGTAAACTGAAACAATAATCGGTAACAGTAATCGGCAACAGCAATCGATAACAGCAATCGATAACAGTAATCGATAACAGTAATCGGTAACAATAATCGGCAACAGTAATCGGTAACAGTAATCGGCAACAGCAATCAGTAAAAGTAATCAATAAGAGTAATCAATAACAGTAATAAGTTACAGTAATAAGTTACAGTAATCAGTAACAGTAATCAGTAACAGTAATTAGTAACAGTAATTAGTAACAGTAATCAGTAATAGTAGTCAATAACAGTAATCTACAAGCTAGTGGGGTCCGTGAACTTATGGTACTGTTTAACACCGACTTCACATCGTCAATTTTTACTTTAATGGCAAGATAATATGATGTAACCGTGTATGATGCAACATACCGCAATTCCATCGCAATTCCACCGTAACTGTGCAGATGATGCCTGGGAAGAGCAAGGGATTGGCTTTTTAAAGACAAAAAGCTGTACTCTGGACGTTATTGAGGATCTTCGGCGCATTCACTACAATGGTTGTACAACTAACCTACTTTGGAAGCACGGAGAGCACGTTTTAACGTTGTCACCTCTCAAAACGTCAATTAGTCTTCTGGTATATACGTCTGGTATAATATACGTTTGGTATAATTGCGAGCTTAAACTAGCTGGGAGGCTCCGTTTCAACCGTCCTGCCACAATGCCGAGGAGGCGCCGTCGGACGGCTGACTAGGCACTTACCGCGCACACTTCGGTAGCCACCATGTAGCTAAGGCGGTTGAACCACTGGATGTAGTTCTCCAGATTCTTCGTCGTCTTCAGGTCCTTGTAGGCCGTGTCAATGCGGGGCGATTCCTGGCGAAGAAAAAGCTGTTGAAGCACGTGATCAGTGTGCCAGCCATACCACCGCTGATGGACTGTGGCGAGTTGTGTTCCGACTGATTACGCCCGTTTCCAGGAATGGAAACAAGGTGCCGGACCCACCACCGTGACTGCCAAAAGTTGAAGGCTGTGACGCCCGAAAGCGCACAGAGGAAGCACCATGGACTCTTTCACGACGCACTCGAAAGCTGGGCCACATGCATCGACAGGACAGATGTCATTGGTTATCAACCTATCGAGGGCAAGTCCAGTTGGATACTCGAGTCGTCCATGGGGGAGGGCGTAGGAAGGTAAGGGCGTGGGAAGGTAAGGGCGTAGAAAAGTGAGAGTACATGAAGATTATGGCGTAGGAAGGTGATGGAGTACGCAGGTGATGACGTATGCAGGCGACGGCGTAAGAAAGTGAGGGTGTTCTACGGTAGGGGGAACTGAAATATGTTTCACGAGCCAATAGGGAAAACCACAAGTGAAAAGGTCCAAGAGTCAATGGTCGGCGAGCTCCGCCGTCAGCGCAGCATTCATTCAGAACCTCCACAAACACGTTCTCGTGTCGGGAGCTTCACTGTAGAGCTTCCGACGGGCTCCCGATGGGCCTCCGTCGGGTTTCCGACGGGCTTCCGACGGGCTTCCGACGGGCTTCCGACGGGCTTCCGACGGGCTTCAGCGACACCATCTCCAACTCCGTCAAATACAAAAGCATGGAGAGGTTCAAAAACAACAAAACAAGAGCGGATACTCGAGCTAGAGCACCCATGTCCGCCACCGGAGACGCCACACCACCACTGGAGCCAGCCCCACCGGAGACGCCACACCGCAACTGGATCCGGCCCCACTGGAGACGCCACACCGCCACCGGATCCGGCCCCACCCCTGCAGAACGCCACACCCAGCCCCACCGGATCCGCCGCCCCAGCCCCCGCAGACTCCACACCACAACTGGATCCAGCCCCACCGGGGACGCCACACCGCAACTGGATCCAGCCCCACTGGAGACGCCACACCACCACCGGATCCGCCCCCCCCGCAGACGCCACACCACAGCTGGATCCAGCCCCAATGGAGACGCCACACCACCACCGGATCCGCCCCCACCCCACCCCCCGCAGACGCCACACCACAGCTGGATCCAGCCCCAATGGAGACGCCACACCACCACCGGATCCGGCCCGGGGCGCGTGCCCCAAACGTCACCGCCGCCTGTTTACCCGACCACGGCGCGTGCGATAAATCGACGTCGCCAAGTCGTCCCCGTCGGCGTCGACGGGGCGGGACGCCTGTTATTCGGCTGGGGCCGGACCGGGCCGAGTCGGCACCAGCCCGACCCCGTCATCACGACCGTGTTGGCGGCAATGCAGAAGTCGGTGGTGGAGATGCAGCCGGTGCGGCTGCCGTAGACGGCCGGCGGCGGATGTGATGAAGTCGTCCCGGAGAGGTCGATTATTGCTGCTGCTGCTGCTGCTGCTGCTGCTGCTGCTGCTGCTATTGGCGACGGCTGCCGCTGCTGCTACTGTTGACGGCTCTGCTGCTGCAGTGGGGCTGTTGACAGTCGTGTCGCTGTGGCGCCGTTGCTGTGCTACAAGGGGCTACCGTGGGGGAACTGCCGAACGTCGCTCCGGTGCTGGTGACGGCTCTGCTGCTGCTAGCGGCTGATGCCATCATGTGGCGGCGCTCCAGCGACCTCAACGTGACGTGAAGCTTTGGCTCTGAGGAGACGTACGGTGCGTGGCGGTCATCTGACAGGAATCCGGTGACGACCCTGACGAGTCCGGTGACGACCCTGGCAGGAGTCTGGTCACGATCCTGACAGGAGTGCGGCCACGACCCTGACAAGAGTCCGGTCACGACCCTGACAGGAGTCCGGTCACGACCCTGACAGGAGTCCGGTCACGACCCTGACATGAGCACGGTCACGACCCTGACAGGAGTCCGGTCACGACCCTGACAGGAGTCCGGTCACGACCCTGGCAGGAGTCCAGTCACGACCCTGACGAGTCCGGTCACGACCCTGACAGGCGTTTCTACCGGTCACGCCTGACGGAGTCGGTCGCGCCGACAGGAGTCCGGTCACGACCCTGACGAGTCCGGTCACGACCCTGACAGGAGTCCGGTCACGACCGCGTTTCTACCTGCCTGGCGCCGACTTCCGGAGCGCTTTCCTCATACTCCGGACGCTTCAGACGGCCGACATCTACGGCGCTGCCGTCATCTGCAGGATGGCCAGCGTCTTCACATCAAAAGTAAGTTTTGGCTACGCTGTGTCCGGCAGTTCCTTTGCGTCGTGTTTGCTGCTATTGTTTCGTTTTGCTCATAACATGAGTTAGAAATAGTCCGGCGAAGGAATACAGGCGCGAGTTCACTCTGAGGGACTTCTTGTTTGCTGCTATTGTGTTTTGTTTTGCTCAGAACATGAGTTGCAAATAGTCTAGATAATGAACACAGGCGCTATTTTAGTCCGCGATATTTTCAATATTTGCTCCAAAATGTTCGGGGGAGGATTCGTTTGCACGACTCGTCGCTGATCTCGGCGCGTTCCAAATTGTAAATGAGCTTGATGCCGATATTAGTATTCGTTTCCTGACTGCGTCCGACAGGGGTAGCGGGGGTAGCGCGGGACACGTATGATTCACTCCCCGCTTCCAAGGGTACCACAAACATACAGGCTATGGCTAAGTTGTGCCAGCTGTTTGTCATGCGCTCTGCGTTAAGCGCGCACAAACAGTTGAAGTATTCCCCCTTTGACCTTCCCGCCGAACCATTTGCGATGATTGTTTGTGGTCAGGGAAAGAAGTGGGACGCATTTCCGAAAGTGACGGCGATATTGTGCCTTTGAAGTATATTCTTGCGACTCTCCCAAACCGATATCAAGAGGAATCAATATCTTTCTTGGTGGTGATCTCTGTCAACTTACGACCAGGAACATGATGAGGGCCAGTCACTTCGGAGGCTAGGCAGGTGCGCAGCCAGTCAGGCAGGTAGACACTGCGAGCGCCAGCTTGCTGCTTAAAGTTAAACTTTTGGACGGTGTCGAACAGTTGGAGCAACGGCTCGCTCAAGGGGATCAGGTGTCGGTAACCGGCCCCAGCGTCAGGCGGTATCCTCGCCGCCAAGTGTGTCTGGCCGGGGTTGGCGGTTAGGCTGACGGTTAGGCTGACGGTTAGGCTGACGGTTAGGCTGGCGGTTCGGCTGACGGTAAGGCTGGTGGTTCGGCTGGCGCTTCGGCCGCCGGCGAGGCGGTGGTGGTGAGAGTGGTGGTCGTTCTGGATGTTTGGGTCGCCAGAGCGCGCGCGCATCGCCTGCGGATTATGCATTCGGTGGCCCGATGCCGAGATCACAACCGCGTGTGCATCACGTGCCAGCAGAGTGGACACATTGGTAGAGTTTGCCACCAGCAGGGAGAAGGGGTCTGGCTCGGGAGCATGGCTGAATTTGCACCTCGCAATCCTGGATGTTATTTATTTGGGTTTTAGGGCGCCTCGATCAAAAGCAATCCTGGATGTGAAGAGGAATTGTTTGGGGTAATCGAAGATGAACAGGAAATTTTTTATGAAAACCTGTGGCACCGGAATCTCAGTTTGCACTTCGCAATCAGTCTTGAACATCCACAGCAGTTCATTGTCCAACAGTACGATTCAACCTTCAAATTAGGAAAACGAAAAGATAGTAATCTGAAGAAGATAATGATCTGGATCCCAAAAATCCAGAATTAGGCTAATATTCTAACCCCTCTCGGGAGAGCAAGGTCACAGACACAAACGGTCAGCAGCAGCAGGTATTATAGTAGATACTGCGGCCGAGAAGAAGTGCCGAACAGCGTTCCAATCTCAGATGAATGAATCAATCAGATCAATCAGATCAATGAATCTCAATCCCCAATCGCTGCCGTTGTGTCGTTGTGGCGAACTTTCGTTGTGGCGAACTTTTCTTTCAGACAGCGTTCTACCATTACATTAACACATTAGGATTTGTTCGATCTGCTGTTTGGGGTGAAGCAGCGGAAGACGTCGGCTGCTCCCAGCCGGCGTGTCAGTCGCAGCTTCCGCCGCCTTGTCGCACTACAGTTCCGGTGGACATGGCTGGCCAGAAGGAACCGCTTCTGTTCACGTGTCGCCGGCCATGCGCATGCAGTGTCTCTCCGGTATCGAGCTGCCGCATCGAGCTGATGCAGTCAGCTCCACGCAGTCCTGCCACTACCAATCGACTACGAGACTGATGTGCCAACCGTTCGGGCACCGCCACCCCAGCCGCCTCCTAGTGTTGTGACACTTTGACACTTTGCTGCCGAATGCTCAGGCTTTTAAAGCTAACATTTCTTCACGCGAGCCCCGAATCCGCAGTCTGGCCGCCACCGATCGCATGCAAGACAGGGTCCAAAAGTGACGTCACTGGTGACGTAGTCAGTGTCCGTATTGACGTAATTCCTTATGCAAACTCGGACTGATTTGTTGAGTTCTTTCGGAATCGTCATGGGCTCCCCGCAGTGCCTTGATTTATTTATTTTTCTCCGAGTGCCATACGCTATGAGATACTGGAGGGCGGGGACGGGGGGCGGGGGCGGGGGCGGAAATCCGCCCCGGCCTGGCGAACATCTATCTGAAACTCGGCCAGCCGTTGGCTAAAATATATCAAAAGCGCCCCGACAGAGGCGCCTTGTCTCCAAGCAGAATCGCTCGCTAAATCCATCCGACATTGAAAACACAAACATGCGAATGTTTTACATCCAGCGGAAGTTCACTAAACGTTTTCGCTCCATCACAACAAATCCGTAGTTTTCCAGCATTTGCTTTTGCTCGAGTTGAGCATAAATGTCCAGCGCTACCGTGCTTCCTGATTGCGATCAGCGCACACCAAGAGCTCATTTGGATCGGGAGGCCATTCCGTATGTAGGATAGATTCTTAGTCTATGATGTGTCGCTTCATATGCAGTTGGAAAGCCAATATTTACTCCCTCCGGTGGTATGTGATGGCGTTTCTTCTTCTTTGTTGCAACACGGACGCGGAAATTGGTGCGCTTTTGGACCTGGTTGTTGTATTTTAGTGCACGTGACATACATAGAAATGTAGTAACGGATGGAGGATAGCACTAGTGCATCGACAGTGGTCTTAAGTATGCACTGAGGTAGGAAAAATAACCAATGCGTAGCAAGGCCAACGGGATGATAGTAAATTTTGTAAGTAATTGATCTAAATGTTTTTTTCCTATCCGAGGGGCTTGTCCATGGTCCCTTCAAGACTTTTTCTCAACCATTCCACTTTCCGTCACTGCTACATTCCCCACTTTAACCTTGACAGCTGGCATTTCCCTCCGTATGGCCTGTGTTCCGAATACAAGTACTTGTATTTTCGCAGAATTTGCATTCAATGTGCCGTCGATGTGCTGTGACCGCACCAGCCGATCAAGAGCGAACGATGTTTCTCGATTTGATGAACCGTTACAGATCCTCTCTTTTTCTGAGAACAAAACGTGCGGGTCGTCGGCAGTGTACTTTGGTTGACTAAACAAAAGGAAGAAGAAAGGTTTTAATCATTTGCAAAAACCGAGAACAGCAGACGACTCAGAGATCCGCCCTGATGAAAGGCGAATGAAGCTTGAAGTATTTGACAGCATTCCACATCCGTTTTCCTTGGTAATTTGTATCTGCTGGGTGTGACCATGGACATGATTTTCGGACAAATTAGAATCAATACCATAGACGTCCAACGTCTCCAACGGCTTGCTGTGATCAATTACGTTGAATCATTTATTGAGACCCAACGGCACAAGCACTGATGCCAGTCGATTACCCATTGTGTGGCGAAATCGGCCCGTAATATTTGCATCCGTGGAACGATGTACCAATAGCCATGCCGAGCATTAGCATACACGCGACGTCGGATGAGGAAATCGTTGAGCTGTTTGTGTACAATCGCTACGTGATGTTCTAGATTGACGGCGATAAGGAGAGGACCCCAATTCAACGGAGCATCCCCCAGTCCTCGCACCGACGTGCCAATGGCGTGCCGATGGCGTGCTGATGGCGTGCCGATGACGTACCAATGGCGTGTCAATGGCGTACCAGTCCACTGTTGTGGCACTGACGCTGATATCGAGCTGGAATTCATCGTGCCCAGCAGCACGTGTTACGTGCCGGCTAACCCTGAATGCCTTCACCGTGGTGGCAATGACCCCTTCGTCGAATTGAACGGACGAGGAAGGAAAGCAAGCGTGGAGTGAAAAGGCGACCTTTCGAAGCAGGCCGTACAGCCAATAGAATCACTCACGCGCAGACACGGGGCAACGCAGACACAGTAGTCCCCATACTGTAACATAAATACATTGTCGTGGACAGCGGGCCATTCCCGTTCTTTCGATTTCATGTAATAGTGGACGCTTATGATCGAAGACCGTTCAGAGTGTCCCTCGGCTCAAATAACCAAGTAACGAATTGATGAGGATTATTATTGGGATTTCAGGGTGCGTCAAGCCATGTGGATTATATTGCACCCATAACAAGCTGGCTTAAGCACGCGTCAGATTGTCACATCAGAATAGAATATATATGGGGAAGTAAGTTATCACCCAGGCAGGTACATATATCGCTTGAAGTCCTATCTTTGCAAGGGAGCCTAAAACTGCTCTATTGTGTATAAACCGGAAATCATCTTCCCGTAAGTCCACTAACCTCAAAGTACTCTCATCACATCCATCATATTGCATCAATTAACGAATTGATATCACCTGCGTGATGCTTTTGTGATAATATAATTAATACACTGGTAGATGTTTATCGGAACGCCAGCTGTCCAAAAGAGTGCATTGCACGAATTCATGAAATAGCGCCGACATCATCGACAACGCGAAACGCCGCCAATGACACAACCTCCACAACCAGGCGCAACCTCCACACAAACAATGGATAAGCGAACAAGCGCCGACAACGATCAGACCAGTGAGGCGTCCTCCGGGGAGAGCGGGAACTTGCCGGCCTCGACTCCGGTGCACCGGACAGTGTGTCGTGCGGACGGGTCGGTCGACAATCGTCTCCGGTCGATATGCTCCGGCCACTGATCAGACAAGTTAGGAAATCACAGCCGCACACGTGCCCAGAAAGTTGGCTAATCGGGTGATGACGCGGAGCGGCGGAGGGAGGCGGCCGGCTCACTGCCGAGTGGAGCCGGCAGATAGGTGTACATTCAGGTGCTGCAAAGCTGTGCTACTTTAAATGGCGGTCCTTGCGACGCCTCGGTGGCGATGGATTTTGCGACGCGTCGAGCGCTTTGGGTCACATCACGTAGCCAATCGCTCACGCCGATTGGTCGCGAGCGAAGAGTGGCGACAGGTGGGATTCGAACCCGCAGCTTTTCGGTTGGGGGACGGGCGCCTTACCCCTGGACTACTACTCGACCCGTAAATGCGACGCCAATCTACAGTGCAATGTGACTCCCATGAGCTTCGGTATACCAAGAGCTTAGTGTAACAGACATAAACGACAAAACATGCTTCAACATTCCCCTTTACTTTTAGGCATAAGAAATCATAGCGAAGACATCCGACAACATAGATATTCAGGTGTTCGCACACCTAACCAAAGCACACGCCGATGCCTTTTAGCACGAACAGGCGGAGAACTTGACGAACAGGTCAAGCGGAGCTCATTCCATTGACCCTCAGCCCCAACACCCATCGAAGCAGTCCCGTTCGCCGGTATATTTCCAATAGAGCCAAGCGCGCCTTCGAAGCGCCGTCACGGTCCAGAAAGCAGAGACCCTTTGTCGGGCTGCCAGCCTCACTTCACGGGCAAATTCATGACCGCTATTGAGACCCATCGACTGGCATGAACGGCAAAGTATAATCAATCACAAAATAATCTGGCGTCGACTGGTTCATTTTATGAACGTTATACTGTCCGATGCATGCGCTTAGAATGTCCGCCTACTTCACAGAGAGAACACACGGAATCGCTACGAGCGTGACGACTGCATGTGAAATGGTTGGGTTATCCTACTGCATCGCATTTATTTCACCAGTGGCCATCGCATTCGACGGCTATCGCCACGAGTGAAAACGACACTACAGCACGCCGCTTCAACTGAAATAACTACAGCCGGCATGAATGGGCACACATTTTATCCCGACACATGTGGCACATGTAACCGGGGCCGATTGCAAGCGGTTCTGTTGACTGCCACCTTAGCCAGCCGGAACAGACACCGCCAATCAGGGATCAGCACAGCTGCAATATCTTGGCCCATCTGTACACCAATCTATGAAACAGCAACGTCGATACAGATACACAATAATCTGCGTCGCATGGCCGACGCAATCGGTGCGCCCCTGAACTCCACACAATACTGTACACGAACGGTGCATGCAGTACGGAAAATATTACACTTCATGAGTGTGCATCCCTTCGTATGGGGAACTGCTTCGTTAGTTATTTGGGCTTTAGGGCGCGTCGACAACTATGGCCATATTGAGCCCATGGGGAACTGCTTCGTTTATGATTTCAAAGAAAATATATTTTTGCTACTCCCAATGTGGATGGTTGGCCGTTAAACTTGATAATCAAGGCCGGTGCGAAGGTTGGCATTGGCGAACGTGAAACACCACCGCGGCGAGCGTGAAAAAAATAACCTTGGCGAATGTGAAACATCACCTTGGCGAATGTGAAACCTGCCTTGGACAACATGGGCTGATCGTGGCGAGTCGATAGGCTCACTTGGCCAAATGCGAGAGCCCACCTTGGCGAATATACGAGCTTACTTCGGCGAATGTGCGAACTCACCATGGCGAATAGGCGAACTTTTCCTGGTGATTATGCGAGCTTGCCTTGGCGAAGGTGCTAACTCACCTTGGTGAATATGCGAACTTTCCTTGGCAATTATGCGAGCTTGCCTTGGCGAATGTGCTAACTCACCTTGGCGAAAGCTTGCACAAACTCCTCCGGTCCGATGTAGGAGAGTCGCTCCAGCTCAATGTGCGTCAGCTGTTGCGACAGCACCAGAGGGGACGGGCACACCTCAGTTATGTCTGTCTGCGGGTCAGATCAGGTCAAGTCAGTGCAGGTCGAGCTGCACGGTTCCGACAGCGGGATCAGTTTTTCAGCGGGATCACACAGTCACCTGTTGACAACCGAGTCCAAGCGCATTTTCCGGATTGTGACTGAACTTATGGGCAAGCGCTCCTGCGATATATATAGGTATGGCAAGCGCTCCTACGATGGGCATGATGGGTATGACAAGAGCTCCTGCGATGGGCATGATAGGTATGGCAAGCGCTCCTCAGTATGGCTTTGCTCGTCGACTACCCGACCGCCATTTCATCGATTTTTACAATTATGTTCACTATTGTTGTCTTCATCAGCTAGAGTGGAATCGAAAACCTTGCAAGTGTGGGGTGTGGACACGTTATGATGTAAAATGCTCCCGGTTAGCTCTTGGCTTGCCTACCACAGTGTGGAGATCAATTCCGGGTAGAACGCAAACTTGTCTACCGGAGGATCGATTCATTGAGTGGAAACATCCCCGAACATTGCCGTTAGAGGAAACGGACTGGCAGCCGGTGATAGCCGCGCCAGTTTTGACTCGGGACTTGAAGCGCCATAGTCCATCCGCAGCCGCCAGACCGTGAGTCGAGACGCCGCCGGCGAAAGCGAACAATTCAACTATTTCAAGTCGATTGAAGTGGCGGCAGCTGGTGTCTGAACAGCAGGCCACTGTCACAGTCGAGTCCGTGGGGGGCGAACAGGGCGGCCGAGGAACGTGGCGGCGAGCGACAGCAGACACAGCTGCAGACGCAGCAGACGCAGTAGACGCAGTAGACGCCGTAGACGCAGTAGACGCAATTGTAGGCGAAGTGATCCAACAGGATCGACTCTCGATTACGTCGCATAGAAACGTTACCAGCAGGACCGTACCACTCGTTCACTCATAATTAACGAATTGAATCAGGCAATGACGCTAAATGGGACACTCCAGCGTGGTGTTTGGGCACCATAACTTTGCTGAAGCGACACACTACGTTTCGCACAGTCATGCTTCATTTATTATTCACCGGCTGAGGGACCTACCACGTTGGTGCCGTTTTGAGATTTGACGGCTTCCAGACAGAGCTTCTCCACGTAGTCCTCGTACTTCTCCAGGCAGGTCAGCTTGTCCAAGAGGTTCTGGAGGACAGTGCGAACCTCCCGCTGCAAGTCTGCAACCAGAAACAGGACAACGGTGGACTCTGGACCTCCAGCCACACAGGTGCTGGCGGACTGCATCGGCCGTCTGCCATAGCTATGCATAAACTCATAACTGCGGTTAAAATCACCGCCGGTGCACTGAAAGGACAGAGGAGCTGCAGTTAGTTCCAAACGTATACCCCTGTACGGCACAGCGAACGCGGATTACGTGGCGGAAGTTGATCAAGCCCTCGTTCAGCTCTGCATCGACAACGTGCGTCTCGCAATAAAGCATCGATGCTATTAGTGCGAGAATAGCATACGACAAAGCGACGAAAATGCGCCAGAAAATCACAATGATTGACAAGACATACAAACATGCGGTCGGGTAGGTAATTATGGAAACGGAAAACGGATTCAGACAGAACGGGCTAGGACATTAGACCATGCATCGGTCAAGCAAGGCAAACCTTTATCGAAGTAGCACACAGCAACGGTTTACTTTAGTTCGCGGAAGCCATGTGTTTTCTCTTTCTCAGTGATCCGACCAACTCCTAGTCTAATGCCCACGAACAGGACCCATACGCCACGGACACCGGAGTGAACAAAACCAATTTAGTAATGGCCAACGCCACTTCCTTTCTCTCGCCGCACACACAGCACAATGAGCGCCGCATTAGCTTGAGCAAGCACGCGCATGGAATTGTTTTTCCTCCTATTTGTTCAAACTGTACGGAGTGCGGGTACAAATGTGCTGCGGCGCAGCGAATGCCGCCCGCGGGTGCCACCTGGCCGACCGAGGAGAATACAGAAGCCACGTCTAATTCGATAATCCCACTGCCAGCGAAAAATACAGGCTGCACCTCCGCGCTCCTGCCGTCTACCGGTTCGATGCGTTCCACCACGCCGAGGACAAGTACGGTTGAGTGCGGTAAAGCTTCGGAGAGATGATATCCAGACCTCGCGCTCTTCGTCCAACGGAAGCGGCGAGGAGCTCCCGAGAACTGCGCGTCACAGTCGCTGTTTGGGTTTACACTGCGTGAGTATGAGTGATTTGGGAGATACCGGCGCGAAAATAGCTGGTGGGACTAGATCCTACAATTTTCTAGATTTGAGGGCTACATCAACATCGGACTGAGAGCTCATACGCGCCATTAGCCGAGTTTAATGCATCGTGTCCAGTGGCGACAGGACAATAACGACGGGCAATGCGAAAATACGAAGCGATAAAACCGGAAACTATCTGCAGCAACCGACGTGATGGACTGGCATGGAGATGACGAGTGATGACGTCCACGAAACACAAAATGAGTGATGATGTCCACGAAACACCAGGGAGCTGAGCGGACACGAGCACCATCACTTAGCTTCAATTACGTCACACACGCAGGTGAGTATCGTCAGGAAAACTCCAATGAAGAGCACCAGGTCCATTCTGCACCAGTGATTCCCAATCGCGACCAAGTGAACGGGAGCGGGTCGACAGCTCAGCATCGCAACACACCCACCAGGAGGGAGGTCACTTGACAGGGTGCCAAGAGTACGAGGCACCATGGCGGTCTCGGGACGACTGAGGCAGTGAACTGTTAGGGGGCTCACGTGCCGCAGACACACGATCCGGCTACCACTGTTGGCAGATACATCGAGGGACGACCGCAAATGCCATGTGTTGGTAACCCGTGGAAACTAAACATCGCATCGCCACACATAGTGCGACGCGCGCCACGGCGACTAAGTGCCGCCATACAGCCCTTGCTTTGAACGAAGGACAATTTCGGACACTTCATGAGAGACTTAGCCATGTGAGATGGTAAACAATAACAATGACGAGCAGGGAAGTGCGAAGCGCACTGACGCACGCTATTCCTATATATACCCAAAGCGTGAGTGTCAGACTTTGCGAGCAGTTCATACGAACTATTTTAGTGAATATGCGAGACGACGCACGTTCGGACCTGGCCGTCACTCGCCATCACTGTGTGCAGTTGGCAGACGTTTGTCAACTCCACACCCAGCTGCCGACCGCCACCATGTGCCCTACCATCGCCCGCCACGATGGGAAAATAGGCTGTTACTGGATTTTTGCCATTCAGAACATTATCCTCACCAGAATATTATCCTCTCGTTTTTTTCTTATTTGGACCTAGAATCGTGTTGTTTGACAATCCACTGCGATGTGCTCAAGATTCACCGAAAAGCGCAAGGTGAAATTCTGGTGCCAGAGGTTTCGAGAAAAAGTCTCCCATATTCGATTATCAAAACATTTCCTCTCCATATCCCGGACTACACAGTACACAGCCAACCCTGTCTCCGGCAGAACTATCATAGTCCGAGCCATTATGGCAAACCCTACAGATACCACGACCACCATACACCATGCACATGCATACACCCTGATAACTATCCACTAGCGTGCACCAAGACAATATGTGCACCGGTGTACACCACACCCTACAGACATCGCACACCGCACCAATGCCACACACTGCACACCTACCACATTGTCTACGATGGGAAATACCCAACATCCGAGGATCTGACACAAGAGAGCCGAGGTGATTTGGGAATCTCTCGAAGACCAGAGGGGAAGGGAAAGCAAATGTAGACGTGCAGCACACAGTGGGCCTTTCTGTAGGATGCTGTGTTTTGTAGGTAATGTCGTCTGTGTTGGAAATCAACAAGATATTGGGTATATATAATGATCCAGAACCCACACGCCACGCTGATTGATATACTGCTTTTACAAAATGCATTCCACTCATCGAACAGAGTCGTCCGCCCCGTATCACACGTCTCTCACCTTGGTTGGCCTGTATGCAGCGCTGGGAGATGACCCGGACCTGGGTCATGACCCTCTCGTCGCGGAAGTCGTACGGGAACGTGTCGGACCACTCGGACAATAGCTGCAGCACGCCGGTGGCCACCTGTCGGGTCACCGGGTCAAGGTCACGCACCGTCTCCGGACATATCAACCTGTTCAGGTCCTGCTGTGGTGGTGGTAGTGGGGGGGGGGTACTTCGACCAGTAACAAGCTGTATAATGGGTTAGCATTAGCCGGAGTACTGTGAGCCGCTTACAGCTTTATGCAGCTGTTCGCAAGGCTGCTGCAATGATGTAAAACCGACCCAAAACCAACCAACTAGCGGAGAAAAGCTCCACGAGTGAGGAATTTGAAGACGCGATCAGCGTCTGGCTGCACCTAAGCCAGAATGGCTGCTGCTAATTTTAAGCTTCTGCTTAAAATGCGTCGTCCTAAGCCTACCGCAACCAGCAGGAAACCTACACCTGGTGACGTTTTACGGAGAACCACGATGCAACAATAGTGTATTGTAGTCAACTTTGGACCCCTCTTTCGAAGTGGTGGTGGTGGTTATTGGTTTTTACGACACGTCGACCGTTGAGTCATATAGCGTCGCCAATCTCACGCCCATTGGTCGCGGTGCGAAGAGCGCGACAGGTGAGATTCGAACCCACAATCTTTCGACCCGACCAGCGTCTTACCCCTAGACCACTCGTCCCTCTTTCGAAGTGCGTTTGGCTCCCATGTGTCCAGACCCGCCAGGTCCTGTCATGGAGGCACCGAGCGGAAACGGCCACCCGTCGGCCAGCGCCGGCTCACGTTAAGATTGCGGCTGACGCCTCGAGCCGCGGCTGCGGCGGCGTGTTATGCTTTAGTCAGATCCGGCGCCGGCGCGGCGACGGCTGGTCGGCAGGCGTTGTGACGATGGGGGGGGGGCAGGGAAGTCATTGCGCCAGGTCATCATTGCATATGTAGGGCAGGGGGCTGGCTGGAGTCGTCAACTGAGACCCTCCTTCGGAGTTCCGGCACGTGACTGATCCAGGTCAGATGTGGTCAAGCGGTGTGCGATTGGTCCTGGTCAGTAAGTCGGGTCCTGGACAGTCGGGGAGGCGAGACGGAGTTGAGCGGTAAGACGTTGGGACGGCTGGTGTCATTGCTGTTTAAACCGTTGTACAAGTCGTCTCCGTGCTGCACGAAGACGACAGCTTCGATCAAGTGTTGCCTGTTCCGTGGACGAACGCCGCTTGCTTGGCCGAATATCTCAATCAGTGCACTTCACTTGAACCACAATGAACCCCAAGTATGACCAATTTGACCACATACAAATTTGACTGGCGTCCTGGCAGGTCTGCATGTCACGTGGCTACGAGCGAGAGAGCCCGGCAGCCCGGCAGCTGGTGTGTTTCAAGACACTCGACATTCGAAGTCAACCACACCAACCAACGACTGGGCTTGTCGTTGGCCTGTCATTTAACTTTGAGAGCACACAAAGGGCAGCGTCTGCTCGCCTTCAGATCCTCAATGAGCGTTTCACAAACTATTGACAAACTATTAACACACTATTAGCACTCCATCAACACACTATTAACACAACATTCTTGGGACGGACACCACGGCCTGGATACACGGGCAAGGGGGAACTGTCATAGCCCGCTACATGCCCGACATGGATCACACCGGGCAAACTCCCGGTCAAACAGCCCCATTGAGGTGAAAACGCCACGTTGCACATACGTGCAATCGGCACACACCGACGCAAACCAGTTCAATGTTGCACCCTTGCACAGGATGGAATATTACTAATCTTAGTTACACTAACAGAATGATGAATTTCATATTACCAATCAGTTGACAAAATTCTGATCAAATCAAATCAAAATTAAAACCCCAAAACAGAAATGCGAGGTCATGCAGCTCAGCTCGAAGCACCATTTAATTTGAAGTTAATCTAAGTTAGTTTAATTATTATTCATCAAGTAGTAAACAAATCATATTTTATATACTCATAAATTACGTACACTTATATACTTATTAATCAGTTATAATTATTATGCATTTATAATGATTAATTATGTGTAATAAATTATTTAGAATTACTTATTTATAATCATTACATATTAGCTGTGTATTATTATTTAAGTACTAATTATATACGATTATTCGGTTATTATTCCTGGCTTGAATTACACTTTAAAATTTATCATTCATTGTCACACATGTTCGTTTCCGAGAGGTCAATACTGGCCTTGGCATTGTGGGCCTTCCTGTCGGCGGATGTGGCCTCCGTCTTTGTCACGCCGGCTAGACGCTGCAGCAGCTCGTGCGGCCGGATGTACAGCCTGAAAACAAGGCACACAATTACTCACCTGTCGCTACTCTTCGCCCGCGACCAATCGGCGTGAGAGATTGGCGATGCTATATGACTCAACGGTTGACGTGTCGTAAAACCAATAACCAACCAAGGCACACAATTACGGCGTGCTATAGTTTACCAGCTCATCAGCAGTGGGACCGGGCTGGCCAACCATCAGACGCAGAGCTAAGCGGAACATGCATTGCCATTGATGGGTCCTGCGGGATCCGGCTTTGAGGTCATGGACTCAAACGGCCTTAATTTTTTGCCAGGCTCGCATAAATCAGCATACTTATCGAGCTATGGAAATTTTGTATCACGACAATATCACCTTTTTAACGGAACTTTCGCCCATATCTCTCTCCCCTCTCTCACTCTCTCCCTCCCTCCCTCCGTCTCTCTCTGCCTCTCTCTCTGCCTCTCTCTCTGTCTGTCTGTCTGTCTGTCTGTCTGTCTGTCTGTCTGTCTGTCTGTCTGTCTGTCTGTCTGTCTGTCTGTCTGTCTGTCTGTCTGTCTGTCTGTCTGTCTGTCTGTCTGTCTGTCTGTCTGTCTGTCTGTCTGTCTGTCTGTCTGTCTGTCTGTCTGTCTGTCTGTCTGTCTGTCTGTCTGTCTGTCTGTATGTCTGTCTGTCTGTCTGTGTCTGTCTGTCTGTCTCTCTCCCTGTCTGTCTGTCTGTCTGTCTCCATCTCGACCTGTCTGTCTCCATCTCTACCTGTCTGTCTCTATCTCTAAATGTCTGTCTCTATCTCTATCTGTCTGCCTCTATCTCTATCTGTCTGTCTCTATCTCTATCTGCCTGTCTATATCTCTATCTGTCTGTCTCTATCTATATTTGTCTGTCTTTATCTCTATCTTTGTCTCTCTCTTTCTCTCTATCTATCCTTCTCCCTCTCCTCGGAATGGGTCACACCAGTTGGTGGAAGGCCGCACAAACATCCTCCCTCCCCTCATCGGAATTGGCTAGACCGCGCACGATTCGAAAGAACTGATCATAAAGCAATGCGTCGAAACTATGCCGGAGCCCGCGGGGCACATACGCTTCTAATACAAGTTGAAAGTTCGAGAGACAATTAAAAATCCGATGGACAGCTGGAAAAGAAGTAATATATGGAGACGTAATATCTGAAGAAATAATAATCCACACGATGCAAAAGGAGCAATAACTACGTTTTTGCGCCTGGACGAAAAACAAATATTCTGGTGGACGACATTTCTGAAGTGCGCAGCACGTGTATCATTGAACCAGACACACAAACACATCGGCAATCAAATAGGTTATTACATCTTCCAACAAGACGCACGGTTCATCTCCTCAGCTGTCTTGACCGACCCAGAACTGAGCGAATAATGGACGCCCGACAAAAAGCACGACATGGCGAGCTGGAAGTGTGTTCTGCGGTAGCTGCAGCTGAACTTTTAATTGGTCAATCAGAGCCGACGAATCCCAGATAGCATTTCAAGAAGTGCGAGCACTCCGTCACATCGCTCCGGGAAACGTCCGACCGGAAACGGCGGCAGGAGACGATAGGAGACGACAGGAGACGATAGGAGACGGCGACAGGAGACGACAGGAGCCGAAAGGAGACGGCGACAGGAGGCGACAGGAGCCGAAAGGAGACGGCGACAGGAGACGACAGGAGACGACAGGAGACGGCGAAAGGAGACGGTGACAGGAGACGAAAGGAGACGGCGACAGGAGACAACAGGAGCCGAAAGTAGACGGCGACAGGAGACGACAGGAGACGACAGGAGCCGAAAGGAGACGGCGACCGGAGACGACAGGAGACGGCGAAAGGAGACGGCAACAGGAGACGAAAGAAGACGGTGACAGGAGATGACAGGAGACGGCGACTGAGAGGAATAGGAGACAGCGACAGGAGACGGCGGGAAGGAGACGGCGGCAAGAGCTGGGAGACAGACGTGCGACAAGAGACGGAGCGACAGGATACGGGGAAACATGAGACGGAGACAGGAAACTGACGCCAGGAGACGGCGACAAGAGACGGGCGACAGAAAGCGGGCGACAGAAAGCGGGCGACGGGAGACGGAAGACATGAGATGGCGACAGGAGACGGGACAAGATATGGGCGACATAAAACGGGCGACAGTAGACAGGAGACGGCGACAGGAGACAGGAGACCGTCGTCACCGCGTGCACCCCCACATTTCAGTCGGAGCAGCAGAAGCAAGCCTGACTTTACTCGTCCGCCACACAGCGTTCTTCGAGTTCTAGACGGGATACCATGCCATTGTATGTGACCGACTTTCCGGAGCCTAGCACCGTCGACGAATATTATCAACGCAGCCCATCGGGTCAGAACACTGAATAACATGCGGGCTGGGAGTCACAATTAATTAATTATCAAAGTTATAACAATAACGACAGCTTGGTGTTCCCCGCGCACAAGGTAGCAATCCATTTTTACCGAACATGGGTGGCATATGGCAAACAGAAGACTCCGGGTGCATGCCAGAACTTTTCCGGCTCTGAAATTCCTCAGACTTGGCTTAATTCCACGACGAGCGTGCGCAAACTATGTGAAACAATATGAGCGACCATAACAATGCACTTTTGGCGAGAAAAAAAATATGTATAAATATCCCGTCAAAAGTACGGGGGACTGTACGAACTTATCGACAGCATCCAATAGACCATAGCAAACCACAAAGAAGCCGAAATACACCGGGCAAGATACACCGCACCGTCGAGCACATACGCTGTCTTCGACAAGCAAAAAGTCAAATAATAACGCCTGGGGTGGCTTTTGGGGGATAGGTGAAAGCAAACCCATTTCCATGTCTAATTTTCACTAACATAACATTAGAAAAAACAGCAACAACTAACGCAATCACACTTGGAGCGGGAAGCCATCGTAGCACTTACAACATTACTACATCGCATTTCCCAGGCATAGGTGACATCAGAAAGGCCAGCTGTAGCGAAACTACTGCATCTATATTAAAAGTATTAAATATTTACATTAACAACAAGCATTACACATGCATTTCACATCAGCACATGCTAAACGGTCAACCGACAGCGCTTTCATCCGCACAATACGGTAACATAACCGAGGTATGGTAATAACCATCCGTCCACCACATCAAGTCCAACCACCGCACTGACCATCGCCATTGCCACCGTCCGGCCGACAGCAGGGGGGGCGAAGATGAAGAGCATCTGCCACATCGCTTTTACCATAATTTGGCCGAGAGCAGAAAAACGAACACGTATAGAATATCACAGCACCTTTGCCATTACTCAACCGAGAGCGGAAAGGTGAAGATTTAGAGAATATCACACTGTCGTTACCATTACTTCGCCATTACTTCGCCGGGAGGTAGTAATGTAATACCGTTACTGAGGGGGACGAGTGGTCTAGGGGTAAGATGCTCGTCTCACAATCGAAAGGTTGTGGGTTCGAGTCTCACCTGTCGCTACTCTTCGCCCGCGACCAATCGGCGTGAGAGATTGGCGACGCTACATGACTCAACGGTCGACGTGTCGTAAAAACCAATAACCAACCAACTTCGCCGGGAGCAGAATGGCGAAGATGTAAAGAATATCACACATGCTCTGTTACCTGGCCGAGAGTAGGAAGGCGAAGATGTAGGCGCGGTCGGGGTAGTGGTTGCTGGTGGGGATCAGGTGGCGAATCAGCTCCTCCAAACTTCCCGAGATCAGGTCACCGTTCTTGTAGTGCAGCTGCTGCAAAACATGGCACCAACATCTGGTCAGCTCAGGTCAGACAATGTGAGGTCAGCTCAGGTGAGGCCAGATCAGGCGGGCTCAGAATTTCTGGCGAAGCCACTGTTGGCATAGGAACGGAGGCGCCAGTGGAGGACGACTCCCAACCCCTATTCAGAGACCTTACCGTCAATATTGTCGGAGTTGACTGAAAATGGCATTATGCGCCTTTCGAACGTTACTTCACCCACATACAGTGATAAATTATTCGCGAAATAAGGTGGAATATACCACTTATTGAATACTCAATCGACATCCTTCCCAAAGGAGTATCAACATCAAGTTTCTTGGTGCGTGTTTGTGAAGTCTCCATGCCTCGTTTCTAACTGTGTCCCGTTTACAAGTATGCGTATGCTCATCATAACGGATCGGAATCGTGATAACGAACATCCGGTAGCGCAATTGCAGGTGAAGGAATTACTTATGATGTGCTATGCTATGCAATGCCAGTTTAGAGCATGGGTGTTTGCATCTTTATCGCTGATATCGGCGTCACCAAATTAGGTACCCTTTAAAACACGCAAAGCAACAGGAACAGTGGCATGTACGCAATTGTCTCAAAACAGAGTTTGCAGGAATTAACAATTTTTAATAGCTTTTTCACGACGATTGCGACATCCTGCTGTACTTGTTTCAACATCTCACACCTAATGAGAAATCATTATTTTAACACTGCAAACATATGCCATGGAATTCCGACTACCCGGTCGGCATTATCCAGAAATGCAGTCTGCATACCGTGAACGGCATAACGTCAAAATCAGTGATGCCACACACATCACATCACCGGCCATCTGAATTGCTTTGAAATTTCATCGAAATAAATTCAGGCCAGCGCAATGTTCCACATAGGTAAAAACAAACCTCTATTAGGTGAAACTTTCCACGTGCAGGTCGAAATTTCAGGATAATGTCCAGTTTAGATCGTGGCATTGGAGAGCCATTGGGCTGTGTATTGCCTGTCAACATACACGCAATTCGTGTGTCAGGGTGCTGGTTAATATTTCTGAGAGGGATAGCTCGGACCAGTACCGAAACATTTAGGGTATTAGGTTTTAGGGAACCCAACAATTATGTACCAGAATTGTAGCATACTTACTTTGTTACAATGCACAACAAATTAAAATTATCTTGCCCAGAACGATAACAGCGAATTTTATTTACCTGTAACATTCCAAGTTGGCTTTGCCGGGCACCCCGAATTGGATTTCGCTGCATTCCTTGTCCGACATTCTTCACCGAGATCTACCGCAGAAATTTAATCAGAAACGTGGGCTCTCGTTTGGGACTTCCGCCCCAGGTCGGCGTGGCGGAGGCACCTACCGCAATAAGGCCGTGAGCGGCTGTAGACTTCTGAAATGTCGGGGCTTATGATGACGATAACCGTGTTTACTACGGCTTTGGGAGCCGGCAGCGCGCCAAAATGAAGGTCACGTCTCGCCACACCAGAAATAATATAATAGAAATAGTTATAGTAATAATAATAATCGCCAGAAATATCATATTTAAAGTATAGAGCAACGAAAAACAAATGCACCAGGACGGTAGTTTCAACTGTAAAATGATCTTGTTCGGTGACGATTCCGAAAAACAGAACGATTTCCGTCCGTACACAATCAGAAGAAGAAGTTAGTTTGCCTGCCCATATCTCAACTGATTTCATGTTCAGTCCATTTGACCTTGACGGCGGGAAGTCGACGCCGTCATCGCGTCAGTGACCTTGGACAACCATACTTCGGCTGTCGGACGGCCATAAAGTGGGCCACATTGGAGATGGTCGCCATCGCTGACGGCAACGCTTACCTGTCCTGACCCTATTTAGCTGTATTATTCTAATTTATTTCAGTGGACCGTGGATCTCTTGGAAAAGAGGTGTACGAAAACGGTAGAGATGAAATTATATAGTCAATTATGTTGTGATTATATTCTTCATACTCACTTATCGCAAGTTTTTTTTAAAGGTATTGGTGCCTACTCTTCTCTTCTCCTTCATACCCACTTATCGGGTTTCTTATCTATCGGTACCCGTATCTTACTTAAAAACCACACATAGAAAAACTAGCTTTGGCTTACGCCGTTAGACAGTCAATTTTGAGCCGTGATTCTTTGTTTATACCAAGAATGAATTGGTAGGTAACGATAATTATCTATTAATGTTGCACGCTAGAAGTGACCTTGAGGAAGAGCAAACTTACGCTGTAAACACGGCAAATATCGCAGGGCCACGATGAGCGGTCATCGGAGCTTTCTTTCCGAGGTAGTGTCTTGGACTGCTATGATATCTGGTTTATCAGGTTGCTTTCACAGATGGTGCCTCCCGGACTACCTTGACAGGTGTGCCTTCCGGAATTATTTCATGAATGGTGTCTCAGATTTGTTTGGCAGATGGTGCCTGTCGGATTTGTTGACAGATGGTGACTCTCGGATTTACCTGACAGATGGTGTCTCAGATTTGTTGACATATGGTGTCTCAGATTTGTTGACATATGGTGTCTCAGATTTGTTGACATATGGTGTCTCATATTTTTGACAGATGGTGTTTCTAAGAGTTGTTGACAGATGGTGGCTCTGGGATTTGTTTGACAGATGGTGTCTCTCGGATTTGTTTGACGTATGGTGTCCTTCGGATTTGTCGGACAGATGGTGTACCTCAGATTTGCTTGGCAGATGGTGCCTCTCGAATTTGTTGGGCAGATGGTGCCCCTCAGATTTGTTTGACATACGGTGCCTCTCGGATGTGTTGTTGGTGACTCTCGGATTTGTCTGACAGATGGTGTCGCCACCCGGCGGTGCTAGCACGAGCCGTGTGTTCGCCTGATAGCTGGATAAATCTGGCCGTGGTGAGATGAGACGGGCTAGTGCGGTTACAGATGGCTACCGTCCGCCGGTTACAGATGGCTACCGTCCGCCGGTTACAGATGGCTACCGTCCGCCGGTTACCGATGGCTACCGTCCGCCGGTTACAGATGGCTACCGTCCGCCGGTTACAGATGGCTACCGTCCGCCGGTTACCGATGGCTACGTCCGCGGTTAAGTGGCTACCGTCCGCCGGTTTCTGAGAGGGGTCCGTCGCTACCGTCCGCCGGTTACCGATGGCTACCGTCCGCCGGTTTCTGAGCGTATCGCAACGTCCACTTGGCAAACGTGTCCAACTGACTTGGCGGAGAATGTGGGCATCGGGAAGCCGAAAGAAGAACGAACATCTTCGAAGCTTGCGACCGCATGCAAGACAGTCAACTCTGAGCACTGGATGGTTGGTTGGTTGGTTATTGGTTTTACGACACGTCGACCGTTGAGTCATACAGCGTCGCCAATCTCTCACGCCGATTGGTCGCGGGCGAAGAGTAGCGACAGGTGAGATTCGAACCCACAATCTTTCGATTGCGAGACGAGCATCTTCCCCCTAGACCACTCGTCCCCGAGCACTGGATGGAGTACACGTTGTGTGGTGTAGTGGAGTACACCATGTGGTGGAGTACACGTTGTGCTGGAGCGTATGCTTTCTGCAACTTCCCGTTTTTTCTCTCGCTTTTTATATATAAAATAAATAGTTTTCATCATGCAAGCGAACCATGGGCATCGGCAAATGGCACCAGGAGACTTGGCTCGCACTTATGACGAGGAGGAATTGCAAGGAAGGGCAGGAAGGGCAACAGTGGCAACTCTTCAATATTCATCAATGTTTCTGCATGGGGAAATATGCACCTAAATAGCCGAGGACTCACTTTAAAAAGAATTAAAAGAAGTCAAACGCTGCTTCTCAACTTTCTGCTACACATGTGGTCCACCTTTTTTCCTATAAATATGTTTTATCGCTAAGGCGGCAGTGCACTACATTCACTACACACTACATTCCAGTCACTACACTACATAGACACTACATTACCGAATGCTACGCTAATGATAGCTCAACCTGGTGGTTGAACTACAATTTTCGGAGCACTCCATCCCGTCCCTCCAACTGGTCAACAACTTGGAGTTCGAGTTATGCCGATCAACTATCGCGTGATTGGTCCCACCCAGTATTTAAAACGCTCCTAGGCCCATGAAATGAAGTGCAAGAAAATACAGAAAAGAAGGAAGGCAAGCTTCGCCTGTGCTCGTGCTTCTTTTCAGTCGCATATAATTCGGACTATTTGATTCAGTTGTTCCAATTTAACTTGTGGAGCTGGCACAACCCTTGCGTGTCATCAACTTCGTGCATCGCTCACCTACTTCGGCACCGTAATTTGTCTCGTGCATCGCAATTTCTCAGCAAACTTCCCAGGTCTGATTAAATCTTAAAGAGTAGTTCAGAACTCGTAAAACGCCGCACAGTCAGCCATATGGCACGAGTTGGAAATAATCAAGCTCAACGCGGGAACAGTTATTCGCACGACGCAATTTAACTCACGGAACACACCCCCTGCATCAACGGAACGACGTGGCGACGGAAGTCCATCAATCACAATTATTTTCTCGCCTCGACCAATCACACTGCGCCCGACTCCCCCCCCCCCCCCTCAAGTGGACTCGTCCATTTTCATCAGCGCCGCGTCACATTCAGAATAGTTTTAATCAGCGAAATCGACGCGCGTCCGGCGACCCATCTGTCGACACGGATGTCGACACGGATGTCGACACGCCTGTCACATTAGAGGATGCGAATCGCCCGATGGTCCGACGACCATTAGGAGCGTGTCAATCGCACAATGGGTGTGTGTGGGGGGGGGGGGCGGGGGGCAGTGGGCGAACGAGATCGCAGGAGGGTGCGGAACACAGCTGGACGACTGGGTGGCTCTGGGCGGACCAGAACTACTTCAGTGGTCAGGGCTGCAACAAACAGGCCGGTTCTGGATTTTTGGCATCCAGAACATTATCCTGTTCAGACGTTATCCACTCATTTGTCTCATTCGGAGGCTGAATGGCATCATTGGACAATTAACTGCTCTGTGGAAACGTGCTTAATATAAACTAGAAAGTATAAACTGAGATTCTGACGGCAGGTGTTTGAAGAAAAATATCAACCGTATTCGATTACCTAACACAAATTCATCTCAACCATCCAACACAATATAAATCCCACCACGTCAGAAGTGGACGCCAAAGTGGCCGCACCGTGGGGGATCAGAAGTCCTCGGATTCCCGCAGGAATTCCTCACAATTCCTGAGGAGCACGTGACCTAGGTTATACACACCTGCAGGCTCTCCGGCCACGACACATGGAGAAGGAAGAAGAGACAATCCTTTGCCAGAGCTGGGCAATTAACAGTGCAGGCGAGATAAACTTACCGTGTAAGTTTAGCTCGCCGGAACACAACTGCCCCCACCTATCCCCCACAAACAGAAAGCACACAGTACCTCAACTGGCATCGTGGACAGCGGATATCTTGAAAAAAAGAACAAACTTTATTCATTACCAAATGATTGTAATGCATTAATTTGGCTCAGAGTACTTGAAATGTTTTTGACTACTTCCTTCAGACTCCGCGATAAAATTCGTGCTTTTTTTCTTCACATGTAGGTGCCGCCTCTCCGTTCCACCTCCCAGCGGGTTGCATCTCCTTCAATAACATGCCAGTGGCTTTGCCATGTCATGTCATGCGTACAGATATCAAGTGCACGGACAACAAATAGGTCAGAGAGCAGCGGACTCTCGTCTCTTGATGTCGGAGTCGAACGAACTGAGGAGGGATTCGCCACTGGAACAAACATTCGTTTCGCAAACATTCACATGATAAACGTTCCCCCGCTAAATGCTCACACACGCTGATGCTAGTTAATGTTAGCATAGGTTGAATATTGTGGGTTTCATGTAGTTATTTCGCGACAATCGGCGTGAGATTGGCAACGCTATATGACTCAAGGTGACATAGTCGTAAAACCAATAGGTGAATGCTAGTTTCCCCAAGTGCACACATACCACAGCTTCTGCTATCTGCCGCGTTGAACCGAGCCGGACCAGGTTCCAAATCGAATTCCAAAATCCGGACAAGGTCCAAAAATCCAAAATAGGTTTCATTTCTGTGTAGCAAATGGGTGTGTCTTTCAAATAAGGAAGGGTTTTTATCTTAAAAATGTTTCATTTTGGCACTTTGCTTCCCCAAAAAGTGATATCTCTCCATTACGATAACCTTATGAAGGAAAAACTTCACGCCGCTGTGACGCTGCGCTGCCAATTCGGTTTGGTGGGGGCCGGCATCGGTAATGTGGCAGAGGTCAGAGCAGTCGAATGCATCGCAAAGAGCCCAAAGCTCTTCTTTAGAACGGCTTCCCATCGTGTTCAGGACAGGACGCCGAGCCTCATTTGTTCAGATGGCATGACGCCCACCAGGCACGACGTGGGATGACGTCACACAGCTCGTGACGGCATTTCAGTGACGTCACATACGCTCATCGGCGCCGAAGAAGCATGCAGCGACCATCGAACAGGCCCGGATACAGCGGCCAGCATGCAATTCACACAGCGATGCCATGTCGGTCGGTCCGTGCGCCAGCGACATTAGTGGCGCACACGCGACAAGGGCACGGGTGCATAATTTGTGGCGACGGCGGAATTCACACCACGAGCATGAATGCACGTTAACACCACCATGGACGTGACATGAATGCATTTCCACGGCGAAATTCAGCACCGATGTTCTAACTCAATAACGCGAGGTGTTGGACGACTCCTTCGGGAAACGGACACGGAAGTGTATTATTCGTGGCTGTGGAATATAGTGTGTTGTACACGTGGTGTAATTTAGAGACTCGGCGGTGAATAAGTTCACCGTGATAAATACCTCAGAGCATAAGTACTGAAGTGGAACACGAATTTGAGCTTTTAGATCCGTTCCAATTCGTATCCGTTTGAACCCATCGAATCCGAATCCGTACTGGATGAATATTTCCATCAGTTATCCATCCTGTGTCCGCAAATGTAATATAGCTAACGCCCAATTGGTTGCAGTAACAATCAGCAACTAGACCATCAAGAATATGAAATGTTTTAACTTGGCAAGATAGGGCAAACAATTAAATCGACATGGTGTAAAATGTGGACTACAATTTGCATTAGGAGAGCCATATTATACAGCAGTATGCAATATCAATTCAGATCATATGTGCAGTGCTCTAATCTATCGTAGTGTATGGCCAATGAACAAAACATACAAGAAACAAGAATATTAGCAGATAAGGAAATTATTTCAGCTATTAATATCAGTGGTGTGTTGAGATTCGTGAAGAAAAGACATACGAGCTTTAGAATGCTTATCTGCACTGAACAATTATCCATTTATTGCGCACGTGTCTTTAATATCTCGAATTCCCCTGTCAAAGGAGTGAGGGCCCTGCTGGCGACGATTGCAGCAATAAACCATAAATAAGCAATACATGTCACATAAACCTCAAGCAAAGGATGCAGTACCCAATACCGTCGACTAAACGCCCGACACCACGCACAAATAACGAAAAATTCAAGTCAGCCTAGGAATGTTGGAAACGGAATATCCGACCGTAGCTTGGCACCGTGTGCATCAAATGACTCGGGACATTTAGACTTGTCTTAGCTATACGAAGCTCAGAAGTGGTTTACGTGCACCTCGACACAAATATAAATATAGATATAAAGACGAATAATTATATATACATATACATATATATATATATATATATATATATATATATATATATATATATATATATATATATATATATATATATATATATTAAGTAGTATATCAGTTCGGTTACTGTTTGAGCATCAATGGTATTGATTAATGTTGCCGATTCAGTGCCGATCACCCAGGTATTCTGTCCCTGACTTCTAGCCAGGTCCTCCCACTTCATGATCGTCTCCGTTGTCACATTTGACACTTGTGAAGGTGGGCGCGTCGAAACGTTTGACGTCAGGTCTTTTCACACACATTCACTAATCGAACGCATGCACCTTGCATAAACCCAATGTAACTAGGGCATCACAATGACCGCTACCTAACGAGGGCAATCGAATTTACTGTGACGTCGGTACGCTCAATAATCTGCCGCAATATGGACTGTCCTTTCGTGTTGGCCTCTGACCTTAGTGACCTGCTGTGATCTGCACTATACCTCTTGGGTAAATTCCGACCCCAGTGACCTGTTATGCTCTGGACCGTACCTTGGCAGTAACCTCTGTCCCCAGTGACCTGACGTGACCTGGACCGTACCTCAGCGGTGGCCTTTCACCCCAGTGAATTGCCATGACCCGGACCGCATCTTGATGGTGCCGTCTGATCTCAACAACCTGCCAGGACTTGAACCTTACCTTGGCGGTGACCTCAATGCCTCAATGGCGGTGGCCTCAATGACCTAATATGACCTCGGCCGTACCTTGGCGGTGACCTCGGGTGAGTGAGTGGTGATCTTGTCGGATGAATGGTCAGAGGATGATGACCTGGGACTGTCACTGTTCATGTGCATATGAGCCGGCCGACCATGACGTGCACTGTTCTGTGAAAACAGGGAACAGGTCGTCAGACACACTCTTCTGTCAGCACAGGAAACAGATCGTTACACTGATTTGTGAACACAGGGAACATATCGTCACACCGTCCTGTCAACACAGGAAACAGATCAGATCGTCACAACGTCCTGTCAGCACAGGAAACAGGTCGTTACACTGATCTGTGAACACAGGGAACAGATCGTCACACCGTTCTGTCAGCACAGGAAACAGATCGTTACACTGATCTGTGAACACAGGGAACAGATCGTCACACCGTTCTGTCAGCACAGGAAACAGATCGTTACACTGATCTGTGAACACAGGGAACAGATCGTCACACCGTTCTGTCAGCACAGGAAACAGATCATTACACTGATTTGTGAACACAGGGAACAGATCGTCACACCGTTCTGTCAGCACAGGAAACCGATCGTTACACTGATCTGTGAACACAGATCAGATCGTCACACCGTCCTGTCAACACGGATTGGTTGGTTATTTGGGATTAGGGGCGCATCGACTGCGTCATACAGCGCCCATCCTGTCAACACAGGAAACATATTGCCGGACACATCGTTCTGTCAACACAGGAAACAGATCGTCAGACACACCGTCCTGGCAAACGAGAATCACAAATCGTCAGACACCAATCTAAACTTACTTCGGGATGGTACATAACTGGGGGAGGTGGCATGATTTATCCCCAGCTAGCGAACTTCCACCACGTTGATTTAGTCCCTTTCATCCGACGCACTGCACATAGAAAGGCTAGAGCACACTCCGCCTGGGCTAGTGTGCACCCCGCCTGGGCTAGTGTGCACCCCGCCTGGGCTAGTGTGCACCACACCTGGGCTAGAGCACACCCCGCCTGGGCTAGTGTGCACCCCACCTGGGCTAGTGTGCACCCCGCCCTCCGCATTTGCAGGGCTCGATCCAGCGATCACCCCAGCGTTGCGTGAAAGGTTCGGAAAGTTCCCCGCTCAATGAGGTCGATGGTCACGGTCGGGACCTATCTCAGACTGCCTGTTGACACCTACTTGACGGCCACGGTCAGGACCTACGTGACACTGCCTGCTTGATACCACCCACTTGTACCGCAGTGGCGTATCCTCGAAATAGACGGCTGGCCGGGGAACGAACGGCGTCCGTCCAAATAAACATCAAGTCAAGGTGCAGTCACAAGTCATAAACAGCCACAAGTCAAGCGCACATTAGTGCAGGTAGTCGGGTTTGCGCGCACGAAATCGCATCGGATCTGCTGCAGCTGATGCAGGCACTACGACTCCAACCTTCACGGACATTGTCCTGTGCGACCAGCCGACCATGCTGTTTATCCTCTGCTGTACCGACCAATGACAGCATCCATCACACGGTAATAAAAATGTCACAGAGACATTGACAGCCCACAGAACACAAGACATATTGCACGATGCTAATGGGAGCCAAGCCGTCTAGTGGGTGCTTTCTCAACATTCAGTTCAGTCCATTTGACAAGTTGATTCGATGTTATGATGAAACTCGGTGCCGGGGGCAATTTGTGTTTCCATGGGCGCAATATTTCATGATTCATGGAATGCGGAGAGCATATTATTCGGAGATCAAAACCAGGCCAAGGAGTTGGGCGGAAGTCAAATGAAAGTGTGCGAAGGGGCCCGTTTCAATCTTTTGAATTTAGCGCAAAGCATACACGAAATTGTCAAGTGCTAAACTGGCGGAAAACTCGTACTACTTGTTCTACCAACTACTGACCTACTGACCTGGTGTCATAGTTTCTAGATTGCATGACTGATCCTGACCAGGAGGCTTGTCGCCTAGACCACCCTTTTGACATCCCTAAGATTCGCGAATAAGTGGAACGCTTGTCTATCGTCACACATTTCAATTCCAATACCGAATCAACACATACAAAATCTACGAACTTAATCCAGCCCAATTTCAAATCACTGTTGTTTGGGCGCATCGAACGTGAACCGCGTGCCGAATACCTCTATTTGAACAACTAATCGCGCCAAAAATAGTCAGCAATCACATATTTTCCACCAACCAAAACACAGGGAACTCTCACGTAGCGCAGATCAAACTGGTTACATCCGTGTCAACGCAGAAAGGCAATACAGACAATACAGACAAGACAAGACATGGCATAACAAGACAAGACAAGACAAGACTAAGTCAATATATAAGCCGAACCTCTGTGCGAAGCCTGCCGCTAGTTTCCAACAGGGAAGGCAACACAGACCGGCCGAACATGGCAATACGGAGAAAATGCATCAGCATCAGTGTCGCTATCAACACTGATCAGTGTCGCTATCAATGTCGCTTTCAACGTGCGACAATCGTCGATATTTTCACGCCGCACTGAGAAGGCAGTGTTGCCGGCAATAAACCCCGCCCCCGCAAACCTGAACCCCAATCGGAACAGCTACCAGGCAGATACGTGAATCACGGAATCGTGGTCGTCCTCTGGAAAGTCTGGCAACACCGACCACTGGTGACCGATCCGAGTGACATGTCAAAGTTCGCTAGGGCTCTTCTCTCGAAGAAGCGAGAGCTCTGTGGAAAACCCATGGCACAATAAGCCTTTTCCCTTTCCAATACCGACGCATATAAGATATTTCGGTTTCGAAGTTACAATCGTTCACCATACCCGTAAGGGCGAACCCAGGAGTTGGGATCGGTGGGGCGTGGGGGCACTTGTCTAAAATGGCGCGACTGATTCAGAGGAAATGCTTTTTTTTACCGGAGTGCGCGAGCGTTCTGCAGGGAAGTATTTTCTACTCAGGACACTATTGGCTGGAAAATTCGCCGAGCGGTGCTCTCCTCCATCCTGCAAGGGCGCCTTTTTCCAGTATGAGTGACGCCACATCTTCATGGGGGGGGGGGGGGGTGCATGCCCACAGTCCCCCCCCCCTGGATTCGCCAACGCCTACCCGGACCCGGGACCCCTGACCCCTGACCACTGCCTGACCGGGGAACCCTGACCCCTGACCACTGCCTGACCGGGGACCCCTGACCCCTGACCACTGCCTGACCGGGGAACCCTGACCGCGCCCATCTCCGGGCGGCAGCGATGCCTGCTCCGACCGTTCCCTCGGCATGCACATCTCCGCCCGCAGTTACGACAACCCCCGGCCGACCGTAGCCGGTGATGGAGGCGGCGGTAAAGATAAGGCCGGGACTGCAGTCGCCGCAGACCGACCACGTCCCGGGTGGCTCGCCGAAGAGTCGACTCTCTCCGGGCCTCTCCGCCGACGCTGGCGGACAGTTTGGGACTCTCTTCGAATGCCGGAGGCTGTCTGGGACTTTCCATCAACACTGGCGGTTGTTTTGGACCCTCCATCAACACTGGCAGTTGTTTTGGACTCTCCATCAACACTGGCAGTTGTCTTGGACTCCTTCCGAACGCCGCAGACTGCATGAGACTCAACCAACGCCGGAGGTTTTATAGGACTCATAGCCAACACTGGAGGTTTTATAGGACTCATAGCCAACGCTGGAGTTTGCCTGGGACTCTCAACCAACGCCGTTTTTATAGGACTCCTAACCAACAATGGAGGTTGCATGGAACTCGACCAAATGGGCTTGAGGTTGCATGTAACTCTCAACCAACTCTGGAGGTTGCATGGGACTCTCAACCAACGCCGGAGGTTACATGGGACTCTCCGCCAACGTTGGCGATAGCACGGGCCATCCAGCATCGGCAGCAGTTGCATGGCATCCTCACAGAACCCTGGCGGTTGTTCGGGGTTCACCCCGAACATTCTCTGACGACGTTCGTGAACACAGTCGTACACAGCCGCCGCGATTGTGCCCGAACAATCGCGGCGGGATATGTTTGGCAATCGGGACATGTTCTGTTGGCTTGCCCGAAAAGTGAGTTATCCGGGCCGTTGACTACCTACGATTGTTTTGTAACATACATTTTGTGTTCCGCCGGCCCCTCAAATCAATTCTTGTCATACCGTCCTCGAGCACCGGTGGCTCTAGTTTTGCTATGAGACACCATGCCTGAAGCCTTAGCTCTGCATCGACTCGCGTAGCCAGCTTCAGTTATATAGGAAATGTAGTGGTTTCTTTTGGACGCAGATTAAATACCTCGCATTCCTAGTTCTACGGTAGCTTGCTGTGTTTACGTCCTGCGGTTGAAAATGTTTTTGCTATACGCCGTCGCTGCTCGCAGCTGCGTGATGGGTCGCGTAATGACGTCATACCGTCCGCTGGCCTCCTGCCCGTTTAGCCACTGTCGCTCGAGTGGGCACTCAACCCGACATCGTATGGGCGTCATCTTTGATCTTCTGCAAGGCTTCAGCAACTCGGTCGTCGGGAATTTTCTCCTCGTTCAGAGCCATTCAAGTTTGTTGTGGACGTTCAAGTCAGCCAATTAGTTATTTGGTAGGTAGGGCTCGTGGACGCTCGAGGACGCTGCCGTCCGACGAGTGCTCAGCCTCACTACCTCGTGGACGCTCGAGGACGCTGCCGTCTGACAAGTGCGCAGCCTCACTACGCTGAACTCTCTGAACACTAAGTCAGCGCCACTGGTGGCGACCCTGGTGCAGCAGGACTCAGCATGTTTTACGCAGCATTCGCCGTCACTATATTGATTCTGCATTCCTCCTGGAGCGCCTCCCCTTGGTGGTTGGTTTGTTTATTTATTTCATTCTGGTGCATTATCGCGCGACAACACACTACAGCAGTATTCACTAGACTGACGCAAGGACCTGGTTCCTTGGTGCATCTCGCAGGCGAACGCTTGTTATCGCAGTATTATTATTCCGATCGCCGACACGGAACGTCGCTGCCGGCCGACCGTCCAGAATAATGCGCTGCGTGTGTGTCTACCGTCCTGTGTGCCCTCGCTCGGGTGTACATAGCTAAGCATGACATGCTCGCTAAAAGCTCCAAGCTGCTTAATGAGCTCGTGGACAAACTACATAATGCGAAGGAAGCGAAGCGAGTGAAGCGAGTGAGAGAGTGAAGTCTGCGAAGCGAGTGCCGCACAGTGAAAACAAAATGTGTGCGGGAGAGCGAACTTGGCGCAGCTCATCGCAGCTCGCTGAACGTGCTAATCATATGTGTACACATTCTGCTGCTTCATGCTGCTTCGTCTCAGCACTCTCACACTTTGAAATCACCTGTCGGTGGGGGCATGTCCCGCTTGTAAAACATGAATAAACTAAGTTGGTTGGTTATTTGGGCTTACGGGCGCATCGACTGCGTTGGTCATACAGCGCCCATAACAATGAATAAACTAAGTTGAACTACGCTAAACTAAACTGAACATGCCGGCCACCAAGAGACGCCGTTCAGCCCGCCACTGCGCCACCACGAGCCCCCGGAATATCTCGTTACCCCTGACGACCCCGCCGCCGCAAAACGAGATGCGCTCAACTATGTTGAGCACATGGCGTAATGGCGGAGTAACAGCCCGGGCAGCCGGACACGAACACTAATCCGGGCGATGATCCAGGCAGGCAAATAACAAGTGGAAAAAGCCCGGCAGTCGTTCCTGGTGAGGTTTTGCGTTGCGGGGGGCCTAGTGGTTGGATCGATATACTTCACACAGCCTACTGGATGCCGTGTTTAGCCTAGTGGTGGGATCGATACACTTTACAGCCTACTGGATGTCGTGTTTAGCCTAGTGGTGGGATCGATACACTTTACAGCCTACTGGATGCCGTGTTTAGCCTAGTGGTTGGATCGATATACTTCACACAGCCTACTGGATGCAGTGTTTAGCCTAGTGGTAGGATCGATACACTTTACAGCCTACTGGATGTCGTGTTTAGCCTAGTGGTGGGATCGATTCCCTTTAAACAGCTTATTGGATGCCGTGTTTGCAGTCTATCAAGCATGCTTGACGTCTTACCGCGCTACTGAGGTCTTGTTCGCATCCGGGTCTCGTGTTGATAGTGCCGTATTTGCGTTTTTGCCAATTTGCGTACATACGGCCAAACGCCATGTGGTGCTTGGGCACTTCTAATATGCATTACGTACCTATTAACTTCACGTGGTACCATATAAGTCGGTGCACACCGAGATTCAACCTCTTCGGCAATCGAATGTGGAAGAAACCTCGATAATTTGTGTGAACCCTCCCGTTAGTGATGGAGGTGGCTGCCTAGTTACGTCAAAGCTGAGTGGGTAGGAATTGAACGGGTGCAATTATCGGCACCAAGTGTGCAGCACGTTCTCAAAGCAACATGGGCTGCTACTTGATGTTGTGAAGACGAAGAGGGAGAACAACTGTCAGGTGCTGTCTGCTTTCGTTATCATTCCGCCCTTGAATCAATGCTTTAATGTAAACATCGCTAGCCGGATTAGATCATGGGTATGAGAACAGGAGTCCCGGGGGTAAATACTCCCACTTTTCGGGAACCTGGTCCAATTAACATGTTAATTAACCATTAACCCACTAACTGATACATTGATGCAATAAGCGTTGCGATAAAAATATACTTCAATTCACGTGCTGCCGCTTTTTTTCCTTTTTTCGGTCTTTTTTTCTTCTTTTTTATAAACTTTTCGGTCGAAAGTTTTAGAGGTGCCAAGCACTCCATAACACTATCCACCAGCGGCCAACGCTTCTGAATATCATGCAATTGGACAGTCTGACGCGTTCGGATGAGGCTACCAACTTACCACACCAACCAATCATCGAACATACGGCACGCGATCGTTACTTACTGCATTACGTTTCTGGATATTACTCTGGGTGTTACAGTCCTAATGCATCGTAAATCGCCAAACCATTAGCAACTCGATTGGCTAGGATTGTGCGGACGACGGTTCAACTCTGGGTTGTATACTACATGTGACGCCACGGGCCTCATCCTCACATTCAGAAATGTTGTGGATAAGCGTTCGGCGCTAGACCGTCCAACCCGGTGACAACTGACAATCAAATGGGAGGCGGGGGGGTCCAGACCACCCAATAATTGGCGACCCACAGTAATAATTGAACTGGCTGGACCACAGCCAGAACAGTTTCGGGTTCTTTGGATCGTCTAATAAAAACCGGTCGCGGAAGCTGAAGCTTGCTGAAGCTTCCGATTGCTGAAGCTTCTTTGCAAGGAGAGTCGTAACCTCCGTCACTGCAAGGATGACCCCTGAAGCTTTCAGGAGTTTTAGCATTAGCGGTATAGCGTTGCATGTGAGGAAACGATCTAAGCTCTCCCCTGACTCCCGGAAAGATCTTAACATTCTTCTGAAAGGCTACACTCGTGGTCTATATCAGAGAGAAGCAAATGTAAAGACCGGAAACTCTTTCAGAAGTTCCGTTCAAGACCCGCAGTTTTTTTTACCGGTCTTTGGGTTATATTCTGCGCTTCCAACTTGTCTTTTGGAAGCGCATTGACCGGTGTACGTAAAATGTCGGAGTTATAACAGACTGGCTGTGCCCAGGCTTTAATCCAAAATTATATTTTGCATTTGCCGCCTCCAGACTATGCCTCGATCGCAAAATCTCAACCCGACAGCCATATGCCTTGGGATGCCGATAATACGAGCGTGCAGAAATGCACCGTAGCCATTCGAACAAAATCAATCAGAGCGAGAGATTTATTATCGGGCTCCTTCCTTCGGGAGAGAGCGAGCAGTGTTTTACGACTGTCATCGCAAGCGAACGCATAAGGAAGGAAGCGCGTCAGACCGAATGAGAATGGAGTCCGGACGGCGGAAGTTCGATCCATAGCTCCAGTCTCTCAAGTGGAAATGGCGGAAGTCGAACAGCGCTGTCGTACCAGTGGACAGCAGTGGCTGTCAGCAGCGCACAGCGCTGCCGTGGTGTCAGTAGAGCAGGGGCGGATCCAGATGCCTGGTTTGGGGTGGGGACATGACTCCTGTGGCTCCCATCTCGATCCGCCCCTACAGAAGAGGAAGACTGCTGAAGGCATTGGTTGGTTATTTGGGTTTAGAGGCGCATCGACTGCGTTGGTCATACAGCGCCCCTGCTGAAGACATTGACAGATGGTGCAGAATGAATAGGGATTGATCCGATGCAGCATAGACAAATGTTGGCATAGGAGATCGGATTCCACTCTGAAATTGAAGCCAGTCATGGGAAAATGACCTGGGTCGTTTATGGGAAGGAAAATGATACCAAATTCCACCTTTTCTAGAGAGGTTTTCCGAGGTAATTTTGCATAATACTTTCATGAACTCATCCGGTCTGTCATAACGCGTTGTTCCATTGGAGATAGCGTAGATACCACTCCTTCGCATGGCGGGATACACTACACAGATATTTGTATGCAAAAAGCGTAAAATGTCCAAAAGATCGCGGGGAGAGAGTACTAGGTAGTCCCTTTGATGGAGGTTCTCAACATGGTGGTTATCCGAACGCTGCATGTTCTGCGATTGTTCTCGAACAATCAAAGCAGGCTCGGAATCATGGACTGATAGTGGAGTTTCGCAGAAAATGTGGACAGCATCATCTCCATGATCTCTCCTTCCACACACATGTGGGTGGTATGCTGGCGCAGCAATTCGGAGACGGGACAAACAGGATGCGCAGTAAAGGAGACAAATCAGCTTGGTGAATCAATTCTAGTACTTGTATGCGGTGGTGGTGGTGGTTATTGGTTTTACGACACGTCGACGGTTGAGTCATGTAGCGTCGCCAATCTCTCACGCCGATTGGTCGCGGGCGAAGAGTAGCGACAGGTGAGACTCGAGCCCACAATCTTTCGATTGTGAGACGAGCAACTTACCCCTAGACTACTCGTCCCCTTGTACTTTTATGCATACGTAGAGCAACTTCTATATACTATTTCATGATACGTAATGTCGGCCTAAACTGGAGAATGAGACCAATGCATTGCACATCAAGGTTTTTACCCGCATTAATTTCGAGAGCATGGAGGTTAAATTGTGCCTAATACAACACATCACGACACTGTCCTGACATTATGAAAGTTGAGTAGCGACTCACATTTAATGCGAATTGTATTGACATCACTATTCTTTTTGACATCATAAAGCGTCACTTTTGCCTTTTAATCTGCATTTTAGAAATTATGAATCAGATTAGGATAATTAAAAGTATTTATGGTTTCTGGCAGCAACACTTTCCTGTCGGTAAAGGCAGCAGACAAACATCATCACCACCAATCAACAAAGGTCATAGAAGAGCACTCATTACCTATATCTATCTACATCTGTAGGATCGGTTCCGAATATGCCGAGACCACCACCACCAAGTGCTCGGCTATTTCCATGCACAGTAACGGGCCACAGTCGGTCACGTGGTGGTGCAGCCGAACTCGGGCACATTACCCAACTTCAAACCGGATCGTTTCATCAGCCATGACTCAAAATTCATCGACATGCACATTGCAATGCATGTCGCATACCATTCCGTCTACACTCTCAACAGTCTTGCACAAACGGAACGAATTCCTATTCGCAACGCGAATAACAATACCAGAGGTCATTTTCCCCGACGGCTGGCGCAGAAGCCAAGTCCGTCTCCCCCGCCGGCGGGGGAGACGGACGTCGTCTAGATGCGGGCCGGCGTCGCGCCATTTCCCCGCGGCACGCGCCATGTCCCATCAGACGATGCTTCATCCGGCGCATACACACCATGGGACACGAGCGTCCGGCCGAACGACCACCGTTCTGTTGGGGAGCCGACGGTGGCGCCGCCCCCGCGGAGGCGGCAGCCAGCCGAACCACCACCACCGCTCTGTTCGGGAGCGGGCGCCGACGGTGGCGCCGCCCCGCAGAGGCGGCAGCCGGACGAGACAGACTGTCCGGAGGCGAGACGGTGCGCCGTTTGCTATTGACCTCTGAAGTGGACACGGGACGAGGGTCTGGGCCAGGTGTACACTGGGTCCCCGAGCCGCCGTAACCGTTGCGTACCGCCGTTCAGACACAGCTGTTGAGCTGTCTAACAGCCATGCGTACGGACGGTTCTGGTGTCATACTAATCCCGACGTGGCACGGCGCCGACTGGTATTCAAGTCACGTGGTAGTGTCGAGAAAAAAAAACAGCCAATATCGTTAGCAGCCACCCGATACAACTCAGCTGAATAACAAGCACAGGTAAAAATTCAAGACGTCATATGGAGTGCCATCAGATGATGATACTTGACTTATTTATAGCATTATATCTTAAGTACGCATTGGAAGGTTTTGGGGTACTTATATGCATGGGTTTAATGATTATATATATATATATATATATATATATATATATATATATATATATATATATATACACATATATATACATATACATATATATATATATATATACTTTATAACCTCACTTCTAACGAACACTAATAGTGCTAAGATTCGCTCAGAGTATAGGAATTCCGGAAGGCATAACTTTTGCTTCCTTCCACTGAATAGGCAACATAATGATGAATATATCAGTCATCTAAACACAGCGCTTCATTGAATAATCCGAAATGATCAATCCACAATCCACAGCGAACAGTTCTGCCGTGAGGAATTTCTCGCATGAACAACGCTGGAGGCAATCATACCTGATCGAGCATGACTTATCACAAATTGTAAAGATTCCTTTTCATCACATCCATAGCTGAGCGCCAGTGGGAGCGCTGGATGAATGAGGACAATAGGGCTCCCCATGCTGTACGCACAAGGTCCGCTCCCAAGCGCCGTCCGATGAAATTGTTGCCCCGCCGCAACTGCCCCCTGTTGGCGACCCGTGGAGGCATAACATCAGGTCACCAGGTGGCGCGGCGCAGATTGCCGTGCGGAGGCGAAAAGTGACGTGATCGGTTTTATTTCAACACAATTTGAGAAACGTTTTCAAAGGCTTGTGATGGAGGTCGGTAAAATCAAAACTTAAAGAGGTCCAATTCTGATTGAAGGAGGCAGCATTTGAAACGGTGTGACGCAAGAAGACATACTAGACGCAAGACCGTGGCGGTCGGGTGGATTCAGATCACGTTTGTTCGCCCATATTGATCTTCTCGAAAACACACAACAGTAAACTCGCTCGGATTACCAACTAGCTGGTAGTTAGTTACCCGGGCTTCAGGGCGCATCGACTTCTTTAGTTATATTGCGCCCATTACTCGCTCATAATGAAACTAAACAAGAGCCCAGTTAGCAGGCACTAGCTAAGAGCTGGTTGGTTGGTTGGTTATTGGTTTTACGACAAGTCGACCGATGAGTCATGTAGCGTCGCCAATCTCTCACCCCGATTGGTCGCGGGCGAAGAGTAGCGACAGGTGAGACTCGAACCCACAACCTTTCGATTGTGAGACGAGCATCTTACCCCTAGACCACTCGTCCCCTGCTTGCTAAGCTAAGCCCCTGCTAGCTAAGAGCTGGTGTAAACATAATATCTGACAAGAGGATCCGCCAAATGTTTGTGCTGTCTCTCCCAGCAGCAGTTCTTAAGCTAGCTGTAATGGTTATATATATGGAAGCCTACACCCATTGGAATCAAATCATTGCAGTCTTAAATCAAATTATGAACGTTTCAGAGAGCGTGTCTGCAAAACCGAGCCGGCATCTCTACTACACGACTGCCTCTTCTGTCATCGAATCGTATGCAATAAGATTTCGGTAAATCTGCTGCTGTCACAGAGCATCAATACGCACGTCAGCATCTGCACCGGCGCTCGCCATAGCTCCAGGTCGCGCCGCCACGCAGCAACAGCTCGCGCAGCGCAGACTCTTTTTGTTGCGGGATCCCCCGCGTCGCTGGCCGTCTGCGATGATTGGATTGGCCGTGCATGGCATCAACAACACACGTTGGGCGCGAGGTACTCACATTACCCGCCAGCCGAGTCGTCGTGTCAGCCGGGTCGGAAGGAAGAAGGGGGATGGGAGGGAAGTAGAGCCCGCTGTGCCGGATCAGGGCTGGGGAAACGGAGAGCGACTGCCTGAGAACTACTATCGGATGTCGCTGTTTGAGTAGCGATGACAAAAAAAACGTACTGTCGGCATAATTTCTTCAGGTTTCCGTTGTAGTGTCGCAAAACCTTTGCAATGGACGAATATGGAGTGGAACATAACATAACACGGTTGCAAACTCACCATAGTTAATGAGATGTTAATTGCGCATTACTAAGTCTGCTCTCATATGCAATAGAATAGCTACCACGCTTTTCAATAAGTATCTAAACACATCGACCGAAATTGTCCGTGGCTTCCAAGTCCAGCACGAAATCTTCACGGCCACGTTCAACTTCAACCCAACAAGTAACGGCGAGGTCAAACAGAGCGCGACTACCGCCGGCGGTCTCCCGCAGCACGCTCTGGCTCTTAAGCGTCGCAGTTGTCTCTGTTGCCATTCACGTCGGCAATCCACCCGCCGATCTGAATCCGAAATACGGCCGCCGGACACGCGGAGTACCGCCTGATCGCGGTGCTCCGACCTGATCCGACCTGACTCCGACCTGATCCGACCACGCGGAGCACCGCCTGATCTGTCGGCCCGCCGGCTTATCGTGAAGGCCGCCACAGGGCAGGAAGTGGTCAAATTCGGCCGTGTGGATGGCATTCATCACACAAATACCGATGCAGACGGTCTGCCGGCATGAGCGATAGCCGAGCGGCGGCCGCCGCCAGCACTCACAGCGGCATTTGGGGATGAACGTGCTGACGTCGCTCACACCAGTGGCGGATCCAGGGGGAATGGAGCATGCCCCCCCCCCACCGATAGACATGTGGCGCCCCTTCGACTGGAAAAAGGCGCCTCGCCAGGACGCTATCGTGCATCGCCGCCCAACGAGCTTTTCCGCCGGCGGCACCCCTCCGGAGAAAAACGGCGCCCCTCCAGAACAAGTGGCCGCGATCAAAATGACCGGATCCACCCCTGGCTAATACATGGTACGCGTGTGAGCCACCACCCAAGCCTCCAAGCCACCAACCAAACCAACCAAGCCACCAAGCCGCCAACTGCTTGGCATCATTGTCGACACGGAGACCGCCGAAAACAAGACTAGTGGTTTTGCGGTACAGCATATAGGCTAATTGGTTCTGCATTGCCTTCACGACGCGTCAACTTCTCTGGTCACACCGCGTCGCCCATGCGTCACGCAGACTGGTCGCGGGCGAAGAGCAGCCACAGGAGGGACTGGAACCCACCGCCTGTGTGGTGTTCAGCCGAGAGACGAGCATCCAACACCAGGGCTACTCATAAAGACATAAAGACATAAAAGATCAGTGCAACTATGAGCTACAAGGGCCCTTCTTGGTTGCACTTTGGACACTGAACCAGTTGCCCACTAAATCTGTCTATCAGCCCTCCCTGGAATACAGAAAAACAAGCCCCATATTCTTATAATGATTGTCTATGCCGTTTTTAAAGACGTTCAGTGTGTTGCTACTGATAATGGTTCCTGGCAGCTGGTTCCAGTGTTCGACTAGCCTGTTGGTGAAGAAAGACTGTCTTAACCTTGTCCTGCTGTGATTAACTTCAATTTTGAATTGATGACCTCTAATTGCACATTTCTGTTAAATTCAAACATTTCCCTGAGATATCCCTGTTCCTGACCATGAACAAATTTAAAAACCTCAATGAGATCTCCTCTCAGCCTTCTATATCTAAGTGAAAACATATTCAATTTCTTCAATCTTTCCTCATATGCCAGGTTGCCTATACCATTAACCATTTTTGTTGCCCTCTTTTGTACTCTCTCTAAAAGCCAACAATCTTTCTCATAACTAGGGGACCAAGCTTGGACACAGTATTCTAAATGTGGCCTGACATATGCACAGTAAAGCTTCCTGATGACCTCCTCACTTTTGTATGACACATTCCTCTGTATTGCCCCAAGCATTTTTAGTGACTTCTTCCTGGCTTCTTTGGTCTGTTCTGATGCCCCCAATTTTGTGTTCAAAATAACACCTAAGTCCTTCTCCTGATGAGTCACAGATAGTATTTGGCCACCCATCAAGTATGGCGCCTTCATATGCTGCCTACCTACATGCATGACTTTGCACTTATCAAAATTAAACTTCATTTGTCATTTTTCGGACCACTTCACAAGCTTGTCTAAGTCGTTCTGCAGCAAAACCTGCTCATTGTGCCCTGTTATTGCCCTAAAGATCTTCAAATCATCCGCAAATTTCAAAACCTTACTGCTTAGGCCACATTCAATGCTATTCACAAATATAATGAACAATAGTGGCCGCAGTACCGACCCCTGAGGGACTCCACTAAGAACATTTTGCAATGATGACTTTGTACTATTTTTTTTTTTTTTTTTTTTTTTTAAATAAATTTAATCCGAGTTCTTGTTGGGGTGGCTTTATGAACCAGGGTCCTATTGCTAAGCAGAGCTTGTTGCGTGAACCCTGGCCCCACCACCCGATCCATTAATTCAAGTTCAACGGCAGAATTTTTACCGAAAGTTTAACGTGCCGTCAATGCACCGACACGGCCGCCCGGTAGCTCGTCCCCGGCCTTATCGGGCCAGCTGCCAACTGACGCTCCCAGCCGGGGACTAAATGCGAGCGCGCGAAGCGGCTCGAACCCTGCGTTGCCAGGACAGGGGAGACCAGAGCAGGCCAGCGCTCTAACCAACTGAGCTACCGGGGCGGCAAAAAAGCTAGCCATTTAGCATCACTTTCTGCTGTCTATCTGAATGCCACAACTCTATCCATTTTAGAATGCTACCTGCAATGCCATGGACCTGAAGCTGCATCATTAACCGTTTATGGGGTACCGTGTCAAAGGCCTTACTAAAGTCAAGATATGCTACATCAACCTGATTTCCCTGATCAAATTGTTCTGTAGCAAAATTAAAAAAGTCCAAGAGATTTGTGAGACACGATCGCCCTTTTCTAAACCCATGCTGAGTATCTTGAATCAATCTGTTTCCTTCCAGAAAACTAACTATTCTATCCTTGATAATTGATTCGAGTACCTTGCAGACTAGGGATGTGAGGCTTACTGGCCTATAATTTTCAACTTTCCCTCTTTCTCCTTTCTTGAAAATAGGAACTACATTTGCCCTTTTCCAATCTGTTGGAATTTCATGTTGTGAAACTGATCTACAAAATATTATACTAAGTGGAATTGCCAGTTCCTTTTCAGCTTCCCGCAATACCCTAGCATAAATTCCATCAGGTCCTGCTGCCTTGTTTCGCTTTATTTTCTGATATAATTGAAAACAACATCACTATCAATGAAATCAACATCGTGTATCTGATCACCTGTTACTGAACTGTGGTTCACGGTTGGCAGATTTGTCACATCCTCCACTGTAAACACTGATTTAAACTGCTTGCTCAGCTCCTCAACCATCTCACCATCCTCACTCAATATAGTCCCATTTACTTCCAGTGGACCAATTGTGCTTGAAACTTTACTTAGCTTGTAGAAACTAAAGAACTTTTTACTGTCCCCATTACAGTTCCTAGCCAAATCCAATTCTTTTGCACGCCTTGCTGCTCTGGTTTTTCTGCCTCACAGCATCTCTAGCTTTTTGATATGACCTTAGATTTACGATATTTGAAGCTTCCTTAAATACTATAAATGCATCTTTCTTAGCCTTAATTGATCTCATCAAATCTGGTGTAAGCCATGCTGGCTTTCCTACCCTTCTTTTGCGCCTTTGCTTTTGGGGGACATGGCTAATCTGAATTTCCCTCAAGTAAGATTTGAAATTTTCCCACATTTCACAGGCATTTAAATATAAAAATTCTTCTTCCCATTTCATGGCACTTAAAGCCTCCCGGATGCAGTCAAAGTCTGCCCTGTTAAAATTTGGAATCTTTGCCAAATTATCCTTGATTGTCCCTGCTATTTGTACCTTAAATCGCACTATGTTATGGTTACTTCTTCCCAGAGTTTCTCCTACAGTCAAGTCTTGAACTAAATCACTTAAATCTGAGAAGACAGGTCCAAGAATGAGCCCTGCCTGGTTGGTTCCGTTACAAACTGGTGTAAGAACAAGTCCTCTTCAAGACATTTCCTAAACAGTTTACATGATGGGGAGCCAACACCAACATTTTCATATCCTTTTAGATTAAAGTCACCAATAATAAGGCATTTCCTCTAGGCATACTCATCTCGGTACTCGTTAATTCACACCATAACTTGCCTCATTTTAACTGGCTACAAATTGGATGATATGGTGCTGGAGGAAGCTTCAAAATAACACACTACACTGCATGAGTAGCAGTGAGCTGAAGTCCCTCACTCCAGAATTCATGCAACATGCATATATATATATATATAATGTATATATTCAAACGGATGGCATTCACACGTTGGTGGAGTGATACACAACCTACACAAGATGACAGCACGACCAAGCAAGATATGGATGACATATGTCAAGCAACCGGCTGACAGCCAACAAGTTCACAAAGTACCACCACCTACTTAAGCACCACGTACTCAAGCAAATATGAGCGCAATGTACCATGCCATTCAATACGTACACGTAAGCTCACAACATAGGACCAAGTGGCCGCATTCGTCCGTCAGAACATCAATAAAACACGCCGCCTCAGAAATGGCCGACCTTCAGACGGCCGGCCCCCGGCGTTGGCCATAAGCTGCCCAACAGCGCCGCCTCCAATATCCACTCGGCGGCAGTCATCTGGCAGCAATGACGTCATTAGGGTCACCATTCGGGAGAGGAAATGATTCGCAGCGACTTGCAGCGGACCCGGGGGACCTACACAGCAACCATGATCGTGATCAGAGTGTGGGGTGGGGGGTGAGGACTGGACGTGGGAAGTGGGAAGAGGAGAGAGCCAAAGGAGGGATGGATACCAAAGGAGGGACAATGCCAATGGCAGCATGGCTCAATAGCCATGCTGCCGTTGGCTGCCAGTGGCATGGATCGCGTCACTTAGGCCGACGATCAGCCAAGGAGAGAGCACTAACGTAGACGGATAATCACCAGAGGAACATCGCTAAGTGGTGGGAGCAATACCGCCCACCACCGGCCAAGCATGCGGACGCAATTAATGAGGCGAGTGGATGGAGATGTGGGTGGGAAAGGCATCCTGGTCCTGCATTTATATCATGGATAACATTTCTACCTCCGGAAATTGTCTTAATTATTTTAACTCTTTTTTTTTGTGGGGGGGAGGGCGTGAGCTCGGCAATGACTGCAAATGTGTTGCTCCTCGATAAAATGTCCAAAGCTGACTGGATAGTACAAACGTGGGTTTCCGATGTCACAAGCAAGAAGACAAATGAGGATTTACATGCGCAATAATCTTCGAAATTCAGATGGCCATATTCATTTTTATTTCCAAGTCCAGAATTCCAAACCAAAAATTTACCCACGATGTGATAGAGAACAAGATTAAGGTTTGATGGGTATTCAAGAACGTTAATTTAACGGAGACAGAGCAGCTGCAGCTCGGTACATAGTTTAAAGTAATCAGTGCGTGCGCTAGTCCGGAAAGCATTATGCTGGTCCGGTTAGAACAAGCACATGACGGGAGCTGACAACATATACAAGACAAAGATGGTAACTTGAGCAGCTCAAGTCCAGCAAGAGGTCGGCAAGCAAGGCTTACTGATGTATCGTCAGACATAATTCGGCGCAAGGAGCACCTCGTGGGCAATGCGACATGGGGTGGGAGTTGATGAAATACAAGGGGGAGATAAGATGCGAGCGAGTCCAGATAACCAGATACAAAGTCATACAGTCCGGGAATTGCGCAAATAATGACCATCGCAGCGGGGTGAGTTACATCTCTTAATGTGTTATAGGGGATGTTAGCTCTGTGACATATGATAGCCCATGGCAATAGATGACCGCGTACATCAGACAAGTGCATGTGTTCAATGCTACCAATGCTACATAACGCTCGTTGGCCAGACAAGCATTACAAGTGTTAAATGTTATAAACAATACACAACGCTCACTGCGCAAAGCTCCTTGTCCGCACGGCAAAGATATCTCGGTATTTTTCGATAAGAATAGGCAAATGCCGGCGCATTGGCAAAATCAACGTCCGATCAATCAATCAATAAATCAATCAATCTTCCGAACGTCCCAACTCAAATGCAAATTATCTTGCGCATGAGTAAAGTAAGCTAAGCTGAACTCAGCTTGAACGACATCGTCCAAATCAGCTGGGAGGCGGTAAACCCCTCCCGCCCATCGCCTACAAAACCTTAACGTCACACACACTATAACGGAATACTCTTGTCATGAATGTACCCTGTCCCGACTGTGCTTGTAAAACAAACTCGCTTTCAAGGCGGCGCAAATGACCATGATTCGGCACGACTCTAACTCCATTCTCCCTCCCCTCCGAACGCTACAGAATAACCGCCACAAAACTAATCGCCGTGTTTGTAGCTAGATAGTCCGACCGGACAACGACATGGAACTCCACAGCAGTCGCACGTGACATCGGGTTCCCCACCACGACACACCTCACCCAGGACCCCGCCGAAAACGGCCCTGCAGCTGTGCGGCGAGTAACGTCCGGCACTTCCATTCCAACGCCGACTCGACGTGTTATTTAACACCGCCGGGCAGCGCGACGGCAGTGATTTAATCTCGGTCCGACGAGGAGACGTCTGCTACCGCCACGTGGCTGGGAGCGGCTTGTGGTGGTACGGACCCCCCCCCCCCCCCCCCCACCGCCCCCCCCTCCCCCGTCCCTGGGAGGGTACTCCCCAGCGAGACACCGATCAGTTAGACCGGAACGGTCAGACCGCAAGTGATGCCGACACCGGCGTCCGATAACTTCAATCGGGGAACTCCGGGAAGCGCGGGAAGAGCGGGTAGTGTGGGCACAGCTTGGCCCGAGGAAGTAGGTGTAACGAGACAGAGTTCACTCTCGCGGCATAGCAACATCCACTGCATGGACACAACACAGAAGCAAATTCACGCATACGCAGTGCGCACACACACACAAAACATACATATATACATACAAACAAACAAACATACATACATACATACATACATACATACATACATACATACATACATATATACATACATACATACATACATATATACATACATACATCAGAGGCGGATCGAGGAATTTTCATCGGGGAGAGCAATTGTTCTGAAGGGGCGTCCTTTCCAGTCGAAGGGGCACCATATCCCCATGTGGGGCGTCGCATATACCTCTAGTCCTCCCCGGGTCTGTCGCTGATCCATATAATATAATATAATATATATATATACATATATATATATATATATATACATATGCGGATCCGACGTAGGCCAGATTACAGAGACGCAGACAACAGTTCCAATATTGGTTCAGTATGTTGCAGGTACGCATGCATATAGCAACGAATTTATTGATTCATGGGACATCGGCACATGAGCTGGTGGTTGCTACCGAGCGCTGATACAACAATGGGTAAAGATATGTGTAAATAAAGCAGATGTGCTATCTACTTCACCCCGCGCCGAAGCTCATGCTGTATCCTATATATGTCGCAAGGAGTTACGCCGAACAGCGCGATCTCATATACTCAGTATACATGTCAGTGCGTATTACGCAGTGACATATACTCCATATACATGTCAGTGCGTATTACACAGTACGTCACAGCCACTGGTGCAAAGGCAGCTTGACCACAGGCATGTGCGTCAGCCACACCGAGTGGCGTCTGCTCTTCGGGAACACGCAGAGCTTCGAGGAAAAAAAAACTGCCAATGAACTACTAGGCGCATCACAAGCCCGCGTCATTTGCACAAGAACACCATTACTGACCAAGAAAAGACTATCCCCAGTAAGTTGAAGCGCATCCGGCCTTCAGAACCAGCTCGAGTCGAATGGAAATAGACCGACGGCCCAGTGTGCAACGTCGGATTTCCACAAGAAGACTCAAGAGCCCCGGCAATTCTGAAGCGAATGGCTGAAGCTCCGTTCCCATTCTAATTTTCAATGATGAGTTTCATTGAGCTGGTCTTTAGCCGCAAGCCTCCCCAGCGGATCGCGACAGACATAGCCTTCAAGTTTGCAACGGGCGCGACGTCACTATAATGGACCATCCGTGTCCAAAGTCGAGATCCGGCGGCGGCCATCTAGGCATATTCTAGGCGCATTCGATCTAGGCGTATTGCTTTTCGCAAGGTAAATTGAAACTTAAATCGCCAAGCGACGTGCACGGATTTCATGTTAGTTGCATTACATAGGATACATGTGCTAGTGAATCACGTTACTCAACGTTCGAAATCGTCCAGGTTCACTCGCAAAAAAATCGATGCATGTACATACACTTATGAATATTCCCTCTGCACAGTACAAGGGTAATTCAATAATTCCGTATGATTCAATAGACGCAGTAACGTTAGCCTGGTCTGCTTATTGTTCAAAGTAGTCCCTCTAAGCCCCCATCGCTTAGACTATGGGGATTATGGATCAAAGTGTTACCCTGAGTTACAATTGCAAGAATCTGCTTCATGTCGGCTGAAACTAACCCACTCGGGTTGACGCACCCTAAAACCTCAATAATCATCGGCTGAAAAGTGAACGCGACATTGCCAAACGGTGGCGTTTTTTGGTTTTCTGTCATCATCTTGGGTGCCCTTCGCGCGTTGAGCTGTTCCGTCTTCAATTATTCAGTGAGGATATGATGAACTGTTTCTACAGACATGCTAAGAGTGTCGCCGACACTTCCAACGTCTATCCAACTATCTTGAAGGGCCAGATCATGGGCACGGTTAATGTTTTCATCAGCTGTTACCTCGCGCGACATTCTAGCACGTGCGGCATCAAGCACGCTAGTGCCGCCACATCGAAACTCCCTACACCACTGCCCAATATCAGAACAATTTGGAGTTATCTGTCTTTATCTATGCTTTTGCGGCAAGTTCATGAATAGCAGTTGCGTTAATGCCCTTTAAAGACATATATTGCATCACCGAACGTAGCTCGAAAGCCTCCACCTTGGTAAATAATCGTGTTCTGCGTGATAAAAAGCTAGCCTACGCTTAGTAAATTTTACGCACCACCATGTGCCTCTAGAAACGCCTCCAACTTGGTGTGACCCTTCATTGTGCCGGATGTGTCCAAAACTAAATCCATAAATTATATTCATTTGCACGGACATATTACTTCAACCTACTAGGACAACCTATTACTTCGAAAAGCATAAATACGCTTCAAATCAGTATTATAGTCGGTGCCTCTCCTCACCGACGAATTTGACGAATTAACGAATTAATGCTGACGAATTAACCTTCGTATTCCCCCCCCAAGCCCAACGATATGCACAATTTAGCCGCCCGCTCAGGACAGCGCATATTCGACCGAGAATCCAGGGCTACGAGGTGAGTTTTGCGGTGGCATACTGTGATAACGCATGACAGCGTTGGCAACGTTTTTGCTGCATAGTTTCAGGCCCAGTGTTCCTGACGTGACGACGTGACATGACACGCCGTGACGTGACGTGGCGTAACGGCCGTGACGACGCTGCCAATTATCTCGGCCAACCTCGCGTCGGCAGCCCTCCAACCCTCCAGCCCGACCTTAGGCTGCTGGACGAGCGAGGGCTCGTTCAGCGTCCCCAACGACGCTTTGCACTCGTCCTCGGAGACATTAGTCCACTTCAGCGCAAATCGTCGTCGCCACGCGAAATAGTTTACAACGATGGCATTTGAACGTTGTTTTGCGGTTTGATGAAGAAAAGTTATACCTACCTGGGTATGCTGCTTGTTGTACGTTCTTAGCACACGTAATAGTTCTTCTAGTCCTAACACCGATAATATGCCAGCATCAACAACTCCTGCTGATGGTAAGCATTGTGCCATTGTAATTCGCCAGGGCATATAGTGAAAACTGCACATACTTCCGTAGGGGCCTAAGATATACAACGGAAAAATGAAAATGACTTCGGAGGAGCGAATAAAAATCGAGAGCTGAAAAATGTAATATCAGAATTTCAAGAACTAAACAGGGCAGCGAGAAGCAAGCGATTGATTTCTTTTTTCGCCCATTTCCAGAGAAGAAACGCAGCACGACCTGTTGCCTCCATGAGGCCAAAGTCCCCGGGAGGGACAATGCTTCCCTTCGTGTGTCACGAACAATACGCATATCTGCACAAAGTAGGGTACAGCAGGCATGACTTGTACCTGTGAGCGGGGTGCAGCTTGCCTATTGGTTGGTTATTGGTTGGTTGGTTATTGGTTGGTTGGTTGGTTGGTTATTGGTTGGTTATTGGTTGTACGACACGTCGACCGTTGAGTCATATAGCGTCGCCAATCTCTCACGCCGGTTGGTCGCGGGCGAAGAGTAGCGACAGGTGAGACTCGAACCCACAATATTTCGATTGTGAGACGAGCATCTTACCCCTAGCAGCTTGCCTATTGGACAGTACCATCAGACGTGGTGTGAAAGAGCCGTAGGAAGCATCAAGTGAGCATAAAAAGGATTCATTACTGATCTAAAATCCAAAATCTATAAAATACTGATCTTGGTGACTCGTCTTCCGTTTTAGGGATACATTCAGATTGAACTATCAATTGAAATCAGATATAACCACAAGCATCTGGTGCACTGAAAGTGCAAGATGGAAGTGAAATACAAGCTAATGCCAAAACCTAAATAAACCATGCCTTCACCTGTCGCGTACGCAGCATTGATGTTCTGAATTGATTTAAATTAAATTTGGCGGCACGGTCCACTTGTGAAGAGAACCACTAGCGTCACATATCCTAATTTCTGGCATATTTTCATCAATAAATAAGCGTCTTCCTAGCATTCACGTGACAGGGAAACCGTTGCACTGAAAGCCAACTTCAACCAGTCCTAATTTCAATCACGGACCAGCATTCAAAGAGCTGGTTTCCGTTTTCGACTCACAGAGATCGTAGTCGGTTATTCAGAGCTCCCGGAGAGCAAGACATCGCCGCCAATGTCTGCGCAACAAGCTTGGCGCGAAATTCGCCCAATTTCAGCCCGTCGATGCATTCTCGACGTGCAGCTGCCAGAGCGCACAATCAACAACACCGGATGTTGTTGCCCGGCGCCGGAGTGGGCTTCGCTTGCTCTTCTCGAACACTGCTTTGCATTCATTATGCATGGGGAACCACTTCCTCGGGGAGAATGTATCGAGTGCGCTGACGGGCGCACGATAGGCTCCTCTGACCTCTGACCCCCGCTCACAGCCGTCGGGTGGCTGGCGCTGAAGAAGTCGTGCCTGGCAAATTGTCAATCTCGGCGGAGTCCTTGAAAGACGCCACGTGGAACGCCGACAGTGTTTCTGGGCAAATTGAAGTGCCGACGAGACGGTGGAGAAATGTGATGGAGATAGTACACGGTTTACAACAAAGCCATCAAATCGCCTTGTTTGCTTGGCAAATTGAAGATTAAGTCAACAGGTTTCGTACAAAGTAGCATTCAAGTGAAGCAGTTGACTACTGGCTGGTCATATGCGTAATGTGCAAGTTGTCACTTGAAAATTTGTAAAAAGCTTCTGATGTTAACAGGGATCCAAACCGAGGAGTGTCTTTCATAACTTCAATCATGTTGATATGACATGCAACTGCATATGGTAAAAGACGCTCGTAATCCATTGGGGTAAATAATGAACGCCCGCTACATTGCACCAACAATACAATAGTTGGCGACCTTGGAACAGAACAAAATGAGGAGATTCTAATGAAAAACGCAAAATTTAAACCAGCTAAAAATCCGCACGGAAACTAAACACGACTTTTGCCCTGACTAATGAATACTGAAAATGCAACAGAAAGCTCAGCAACTCCCGACTAATTTTGACAGCACCGATGCTGCCGATGCAGATCAGGATCAGGATCAGGATCAGGATCAGGCTCACGTGCTGCTTGGAACGCCAGACAGCACGGATAACACGAACTGAACCCGTGCCGGCGACGCAAACAACAGCTCCGGACTTGACGGCGAATCAGTCGGGGACTCGGGACTGCGGCGGCCGCCACCGGCCGGCTCCAATGGGACCGGGCCGGGGCGGACCACACTTCCACGGCATTTCGTCAGAACGTCACGGCTGAGCAAATCGAACGTCACGTCACGTCACGTCACGGCACGCCGCGTCACGGAGCGCCGCGTCACGTCGCGTCACGTCACGTCACGTCACGTCACGTCACGTCACGGCACGCCGCGTCACGGAGCGCCTGGTACGACTGTTGTCAAACAACAGCGGGGCTCGGTCATTATGCAGCACGATATCGGGGCACGGCACGGGCGGGCTTTTTGGAGGATGCGAGGACGGCAGGGGAGGGTTGGACTAAATCAATGCCGCAGGGTATTTCCGTGTCACGCGTCAGCCAGCGTGCAGAACGGAGACGCAGAGCCAGGAAGAAGAACGGGTAGATAGACGCGAGCATAAGGTAAACAGAACCCAGACAGACGTCATGTTTCGTACAGTCCTACGGCGGCACAGTGTGCTACGGCGGTGAATCTGGGCGCAGGCGACCGGTCACGACTACCGCGCAACTGTGCCCGAAACTGAAACGTCTGCCGTGTATACGGTGCGTGGGTGTGTACCGGAAACAAAAAAAACAGAACAAAACGGTGCCAGAACGTGAGTGTGCCAGCAACCCCCAAAAGTGAGATAATTTGCTTGCACGTTCGCATTATGGATAATGGCTACAATGCTATGACTGGATGCGTATCGCCATTACGATTGCAATAGCACTTGATACCCATATTTCATCAACATTGTGCCGTATCCTTGCATCCTTGTATCGCATCGATACATCATGTTCTATCTGGAAACGATGGGATGGAGATTCGGATCGGGAATCTGACAAAGCATGATATATTCTCCAGAGGTGAAGAGGAGAAGCTAAGCGATGGCACAGGAAGTCAGGTCAGGAGCGAATCAGGTTCCACACATGCTGGTAGCTAATACGACGCTAGTCTCGTTCCCAACGGATGCAGACTATTTCATGGTGGGCCCGAAGGGTCGTTCCGAGTCTGGCCTTGTCAGGCACATGCCGATTGAAACACGAGATGAAATGCTGTGACACACGCGATGAAATACTGTGACGGAGGCGTCACGTGATCCGCAACGACCCGGATTGTGTCACCGCGTTTTCGCCACATTTATCGTTGAGCGAACTCGGCGTGACACCTTGGCGCAGAGTGATTTAAAGCCGGCCTTTCAATGCCCCAGGCGATGCAACGAAGCGTCCAGCGAGCAAATTCAGCCGCCGTCAGATGGCAGGCAGGGTGAGGACTCCTTCGGTCGCCGCCAGGTGGCAGGCAGGGAGAGGACTCCTTCGGTCGCCGCCAGATAGCAGTGCCCTGGAATTCATCTTTGGTAGAGTGGAGCCTAGCTATAAGACTCGGAGGGGACATTTGAAACGTTAAGAGCAATGATGGGGTTTGGGATTCCATACGTACCTACCAACCAAAAGTGTAGAAGACCACATTCACGACTAGGGATCCTGGGATCCTGGGAAAAGCATGAGATCCTGGGAGGCTGGAAGATGAGAACCCCGGAATTGGAGATCCTGGGACGGTGAGGACTCCTGGTGTTGAGACTAGTGCTAATATTCCATTTTCCCCATTCAATCCAACAATTCTGGGCTTCGACTCACAAGGATTCCGGAGACGTCCCCAGCCATTTCACGATCTCCGCTTAATCCATACAGCTTAGACAGCATCACACAGGAGTAAATGTGACCAAAATATGCCAAGAGCAACACAGGCAAGGAGGTAAAGATGTTAGCTAAGCTTCACAACATTCATGTTACGATTTGTGACGCATAGTTTCTGAAATAAGTAACAATTTCATACGTACCTACTTTTTTTTACCAACCTTCCTTCTACAACATCATCAGACGCTGGTTTGACATTTCCGGTGTGCCTTTTCATTTTCAGGGGTGCACTTTTGACTTACAGGCGTGCTTGAGCACCTCTGAACACATACAGTTATCCGCAGGTGCTCAGGGAAGGAGGGAGCCGACCCGCAACAATCTTCAGCCACCACAACTGACCTTCTGACCTCAGGGAAGGACGGGAGCTGACCCGCAACAATCTTCAGCCACCACAACTGACCTTCTGACCTCAGGGAAGGACGGGAGCTGACCCGCAACAACTAACCTTCTGACCTCAGGGAAGGACGGGAGCCGACCCGCAACAACTAACCTTCTGACGATTAAACGCAGCCTTGCTATCTCCAAGCTTCTTGGCGTAGAAGTACATCGCCATCGCTGGCCGTCCTGTTGACGTTCATCGGTGTGAAGGCGCAAGCCACCTAATCACTTCTAATCCACCGCACGGGGATCACTCCAGGGCCGTCGGAAGCAATAACCAAAGATCCGCCGCGGCGATGGTGCTAACCTGATCGTAATCTTGATTAATGATCATATTAGTCCAATGCCAGCCGTGGAATTACCACAGGATCGTTTCCGCTTGCGGCGGTTCAACTGAGTCGCAATCACTGAACCACTGAACCAATGAACTACTGAACCACTGAACTACTGACGGACGTAACGACTGAAACCCACCCGCGATGCGGGGAGCATAGAATGTGGCACTGTCCAGTCGAACAGGCAGTCAGTCAGAGTCTCACCCGACACTTGTCATCCCAACACCAGGCTCCAGCACACCACGTGCTTCACCCAATGCCGTCAAACTTCCACTCCGACCTCCAGTCCGACCTCCAGTCCAAACTCCAGTACGATCTCCAGTCCAACCTCCAGTCCAACCTCCAGTCCGACCTCCAGTCCAAACTCCAGTACGATCTCCAGTCCAACCTCCAGTCCAACCTCCAGTCCAAACTCCAGTCCAACTGCCGAACCTTCAGTCAAACAGTCAAACCTTCCGATGCGACCACGGACGCCGTCCAGAAACGAGTACGGCCGGCACGGCTATCACAGCACAGCCAGCCTTCGACGGCGTCCACTACCAACAGTCTCCAACCGGAGGAGAGTGGCACGCTGTGCCGCCTCACGACCAACAGCCTCACCACTCCACTCGAGCCGCCCCGGGAGCGCGCCCACCTCCCCAGCACCAGTCACTCCCGGTCTGGACTCGAGAGACAATGCCGCCCCGTCCGGAGGCCGCCGTGCCGTGCGAGCCGTCGGCCGTCGGCGCCGACGGACGACTGGAAGACCGGCGTCGGTGCCGACGGGGGCGTGCTGGAGCCGCGTCGTTTTCGGCGGTGTTTGTGTGGCGGGATCGATTGGGGCAGGCCGGCATCGACGGCAGCGTCGTGCCCGACGCGACATCACTCAAATCCACGCACATTCTTGGCGAAGCCTCGCCGTCGGTGCCTGGCGAAGCATCGCCAAACTCGCAGTCGAATCACTCGAGCCGACGCCGAGTCAACAATGGCAGACGCGCATGGTCCGGCAAATAGGCACATCCTCGGCCACCGCAGTCGGCGGGACCTGCATCCCCAACACCACGACAACACCTCGGCCATACCTCTCGGCGTGGCATGCATCCCCAGACGGGGCACAACACCACGACACCACGTCGGCCATACCTCTCGGCGTGACCTGCATACCCAGACGGGGCACAACACCACGACACCACCTCGGTCATACCTCTCGGCGTGGCATGCATCCCCAGGCGGGGCACAACACCACGACACCACCTCGGTCATACCTCTCGGCGTGACCTGCACCCCCAGACGGGGCACAACACCACGACACCACCTCGGCCATACCTCTCGGCGGGACCTGCATCCCCAGACGGGGCACAACACCACGACACCACCTCGGTCATACCTCTCGGCGTGGCCTGCACCCCCAGACGGGGCACAACACCACGACACCACCTCGGCCATACCTCTCGGCGTGGTCTGCACCCCCAGACGGGGCACAACACCACGACACCACCTCGGCCATACCTCTCGGCGGGACCTGCACCCCCAGACGGGGCACAACACCACGACACCACCTCGGCCATACCTCTCGGCGGGACCTGCACCCCCAGACGGGGCACAACACCACGACACCACCTCGGCCATACCTCTCGGCGTGGCATGCATCCCCAGACGGGGCACAACACCACGACACCACCTCGGCCATACCTCTCGGCGTGGTCTGCACCCTCAGACGGGGCACAACACCACGACACCACCTCGGTCATACCTCTCGGCGTGGTCTGCACCCCCAGACGGGGCACAACACCACGACACCACCTCGGTCATACCTCTCGGCGTGGTATGCAACCTCAGACGGGGCACAACACCACGACACCACCTCGGCCATACCTCTCGGCGTGACCTGCACCCCAGACGGGGCACAACACCACGACACCACCTCGGTCATACCTCTCGGCGTGACCTGCACCCCCAGACGGGGCACAACACCACGACACCACCTCGGCCATACCTCTCGGCGTGGTATGCAACCTCCAGACGGGGCACAACACCACGACACCACCTCGGCCATACCTCTCGGCGTGACCTGCACCCCCAGACGGGGCACAACACCACGACACCACCTCGGCCATACCTCTCGGCGTGGTATGCAACCTCAGACGGGGCACAACACCACGACACCACCTCGGCCATACCTCTCGGCGTGACCTGCACCCCCAGACGGGGCACAACACCACGACACCACCTCGGTCATACCTCTCGGCGTGACCTGCACCCCAGACGGGGCACAACACCACGACACTACCTCGGCCATACCTCTCGGCGTGACCTGCACCCCCAGACGGGGCACAACACCACGACACCACCTCGGCCATACCTCTCGGCGTGGTATGCAACCTCAGACGGGGCACAACACCACGACACCACCTGGTCATACCTTCGGCGTGGTCTGCACCCCAGACGGGGCACAACACCACGACACCACCTCGGTCATACCTCTCGGCGGGACCTGCATCCCCAGACGGGGCACAACACCACGACACCACCTCGGTCATACCTCTCGGCGTGGCCTGCACCCCCAGACGGGGCACAACACCACGACACCACCTCGGCCATACCTCTCGGCGTGGTATGCAACCTCAGACGGGGCACAACACCACGACACCACCTCGGTCATACCTCTCGTCCCAGACGGGGCACAACACCACGACACCACCTCGGCCATACCTCTCGGCGTGGCACGCATCACGCCTCACCATGTATTCGGCGCGTCGGCGGGCCGGCGCCTGGGCTGCGAGATAAGGGTGCAGCTGGGAGATCATGCCTTCTGGCCGAAAACAGTAGTTTCTATGCGGCTTGAAGGTAGACGCGTATTGGGAAAAGGCGCTGGAGATGTAGCCGCGCTCCGTATTTTTCCTGCGGCCCGGCGCAGGCTCAACTGGCAACTGGCCAAAAGTTCGAAATCTTCAGTACGACCGTCCGGATGAATTATTCTCCTATTCTTCCTTCTTAAACGTCCTTGAATGAATAAGCGAAGACCATTTCTAGAATTGATTCGTCTTCGATTCTTGGCGCGCGATGGAGTGGACCACCCAGTGCCTCCAATCACCTTCGCCGAATCGGAACGACTGAGAGGAACCCGAACTCTCAACCAGCTCGCGAGTTTTGCGCCCGATACCTCACGCTTGCGAGGCAAACGTCCTACCCACTATGTTACCAGCTGGCCTGAGGCGAGTCGACTGTCGGTCAAACTGTCGCCGAACCGGCTCCGTCCGCTCGGAAAAAGATCTTTCAATCGTGTGGATTGAAACACTTTGCAACACCATGAACCTGCAGCAGGCTCAACATCGAACCCAGCGCAGTACATAATCATGCTGAAGTCGCAGCACCACTGTGTCGTGCGTAAGCTGACAATATCAGCCTGACGTCACCTGATAATATCAGTCTGACGTCACCCGAGGTCACCTGACAATGTCAGCCTGACGTCACCTGACAATGTCAGCATGTCACCTGAGGACAGTATCGCCACTTCACTCGCAAACAATGTCGGAGAGCCGGTAGCCCGGTGGATAGCCGGCAGCTCGGTGGGTATCCAGCAGCCCGGTGGGTAGCCAGCAGCCCGGTGGGTAGCCGGCCAGACACGCGACCGCCAGGTCCCGGGCTCCAGTCCCGGGCTCCAGGTCCCGGGCTCCAGTCCCGGGCTTCCCGGGCTCCAGTCCCGGGCTCCAGTCCCGGGCTCCAGCTGTCCCGGGCTCAAGTCGATCCCATGACTGCCGACTCGGCCAGCTGCTACTCCACTGACTGCTGACTGTCACTGCTGCTGACTCGGTCACTGCTGCTGACTCGACGCCTGCTGGAGCGTGACCGAGTGACGTCGCTGGACGGTCCGCAAGCGCGGCGCAAAGGACCCAACACGTCACGCTCCTGTGGGAAACCGGATGTCGGCTTGACCAGCTTGATAGGCTTGGCTATATTTCGAGTTGCCCCTGCCCAGACTGGAACAAAAGATGGTTGCAGGCAGGCCCGACGCAATCTAAACCCGATAAGATTGACAAGCGCCATGAAAAATGCCAAGAAGAGCCAAGATGCCAAGCTATACACATGATGCAACGGCACGGGCGGGATAAGGCGGGTAGCGATCCCCGAACCTTGGACGAGTTTAGTATAGTATTAACCCCACGAGCGCTGTATAGAAAGAATATACTTCACACCTCCCTCCAGCTTTGAGGAAGTTTTCGTGCCACTGACACGAGAACACGCGCTTGCAACCCTGCAACAATGCACTGTTTTATGCAACTGAACCCTGCAACTTGGTCGCCGCCCCCTCTCCGGGGACCATGGAGTGGTGGCATGTGTCCAATCTGTGTGTATCCCAACCAATCCATGTCCTCATGATATCCATCATAATCAGCTACCATTTGCATATCCCTAAAATAGGATATAATCCGGACAACAATTTCAAGAGCTTATCTCAGCTCAAGCTCAAGGGCAAACATACCTCACACATACAAATACAGCATAGCGTCATATATCAGCTACCATACCATATTTCAGAAGTATATATAAAGCACGGCATGCGCTCAATATGACCCTTCAATCACAACACCCCATCAAGTCAGAGATATCAGTTCGCATCTGCTGACGACAACTCAGGGAACGGCTGTAATTGTGAGCGCTCGACATCACATTATGTTTCTTTCTTTGTCTCTCTCCCTCTCTCCTCAGTGCCGTTGCACAGACTGCCTGGTCAGCCAATCAGCAGAGTGAGTGGACCCGCACCAACCTCATCAGCAAAAACAGCTGATAGCGCTGATTGGTCAAGGCAACGACGTGGGCGGCCCCAGAGGAGAAAGCAAAAGGTTGGCATAAAACCATCGACGAATCCGGGGGACGAGCATTTTCCAACCATGCCATTGAGGGCATTGTGTGCTACTGTTATCGTTATCGTTATCGTTAATAAAGACATCCCTATATTAGGTTTCTCCCAAAAATAAACAAAATACATAAACTCCTGAACACCATCGGCTCAAAATTTAGCTTCACATAATTCAACGATATTTTCAGCATGTTTCCATAGCGAAGTTCAACATCTTAATGCATTTGTTTCGACATCGGACAAGTAACGAAAATTCATCACTTTAACACTGTGAACACTCCACTCCACCCCCCCCCCCTCTTCGCACCACCTTGCCAGGTGCATTACAAGAAAAGCGCATGGAGAGTGCCGGCGAGGTTTAATAGCTACAATTTAATTTAAGTTGAATTTAACTCAACTTTATAATGACAACACCAGCAGCTTAGCTAGAACTGAAATATACGCATGCTACACAGGTGGGAAAGGGCACGTACTTCGTGCATTGCCAGCCTGCAGAAGCGACAATGGCAATGGCATTGTCAATGGTGACAATGGTCAATGGTCAATGCTGACAATGGCAATGGCAGAATTGCCATTGCCATTGTCATTGCCAGACACATTACGGATAGTTAGCGTGTCATGGTATGTATGTATGTATGTCGTATTGGGTTTATGATATTTCACGTTCCCAGTCGAGACTCCTACCCGCATGCGCCACGTCACTGCTACTGCGCTTCGACCACAGACGAGCAAAAATTCCAGGCCACCGGTCGGATTCGAACCCGTGACCTCGCGACCGGAAACAACGCCCAACAACCAACCACCGATTCCGTCGTTCGCGCACGCGACAGAGCCGCGCCAAACGGCGCTCGGCCGACGCGCCGCGCTCCGGATGCTGGGACACGCCCGGACGGACGCCCGCTGCGGGTGGGCCGATGATGTCGATGATGGTGGGCCGATGATGTCGATGATGGTGGGCCGATGATGTCGATGATGGTGGGCCGACGATGTCGATGATGGTGGGCCGATGATGTCGATGATGGTGGGCCGACGATGTCGATGATGGTGGGCCGATGATGTCGATGATGGTGGGCCGACGATGTCGATGATGGTGGGCCGATGATGTCGATGATGGTGGGCCGATGATGTCGATGATGGTGGGCCGATGATGTCGATGATGGTGGGCCGATGATGTCGATGATGGTGGGCCGACGATGTCGATGACGGTGGGCCGACGATGTCGATGACGGTGGGCCGACGATGTCGATGACGGTGGGCCGATGATGTCGATGACGGTGGGCCGATGATGTCGATGACGGTGGGCCGACGATGTCGATGTCGGTGGGCCGATGATGTCGATGACGGTGGGCCGATGATGTCTCCCCGGGGCTGATCGTCCCCGCCCGACGCGACCGGCCGGCGTCTGTGCGGCGTCCTTATCGCCTGTTCCTCTCGCATCTGCCGATGCTTCGGTTCGCCGACTGCAAAACAATGTCGGCCGCAGACCGCGTCTGCTCCACGACGAAGATAAAAGTCGGTCGGAAATAATCCCGGGAAAAACACGATGGGGGTCGAGCGTACGCAGGCGGTGGTCAAGTGGCGTCAAGGGTTCTATCAATTCATCGTAGATGTCGGGTATGTGAAACGAAAGAACTTAGTCGCAGCAGGCGTATCCCGGTACGCATATGGAAAGCATATCATCAAAAATTCCCCTCCCTCCTCCAATCATTTTCGAGAAGTTCCGGCCATGGTCATTCCAGAACATTCAAGCGTGCAACATTCCAAGTTTGTTTTGTTGACAAGCACGCAAGACCAGGGTAGACTTCTATCTTGTAGTGCCCGTGTCCGCAGCTAATTCTACCCAACTGGCGACCTAGTAGACTATTACGCAAGGGCGGCGCCAGGGGCCCCTGAGAGCCAAGGGGGGCGACCGCCCTCGCTGCCCCCGTGGCTACGTCACTGGCCTGATGCGACTCAAGCACAACATAATGCAGGCGTCGACAGCAGGCTGCGTAGTAACCATGGCAACGACGCGTCTGGCTTCGTCTACGTTTCACACTTCAACATCTGGTGACGTATCCGTGATGGATATTCCAGGGATTATCTTTCCGCGCGATGGCCTGAAGTCCCAGCATAATAAGGAAACCGATATGGCTAGGAATTGGATAGTAATTACTTACAATCACCGAGGACTGAATGGTGACTGGATAACTCAGCAGTGTTGAGAAGCACCTCATGTTCTAGACGATGTCATCTCACCTACCTTAATTTATCACCTTGATGGAATGATGCATGGGAGTAGCAGAGAGATGAGTCGAATAGATCAAATGTAAAGCAAGCTCAATTAATACAGTACCCGGTGGAACGGTAACACCAGCAAGTGCTACCAAACTAATACTTGATCACACCAGTTTCAGAAACGTTCAGCGCGTCCGATCGCCAAACCACGTCCAGTTAGTTGTGTACGTGAGAATGGTGATTTTGCGAAGTATCGACATCGACGAATGGGATAACTTCCAGGTTGGTTGGCGATAGCATCGTGGGAAATATCTGAGCAGGAACCTTCGATTAGCTTACAATAGATGCAGTTGCGTGGGCCACGAAGCGTGGCCGCTTCCACGCGATAAGTGCTCGCCAGGAAGACGAGATTTCACGCGGGTAGCCACGTTTGAACCCCAGTTCTCAGTCCTTGTGGGTAGCAGGTACATCCACTAGGCTATCGGCTCCCGTGGGAAATGAGGTCGGCTATTCGACTGAAGCGCTACAGGCTCCCCGTGGGAAGCGCCGTCAGTTCGTCGAGGGAAACGCTACCAGATTCACGTGGGAAGCGCCGCCGGTTCCTCGTGGAAAACACCGCCGAATCTCAGAGAGAAGCGCTACCGGCTCCTCAAAAGAAGCGCTACCGGCTTCTCGGGAGAAGCGCTATCCGCTCCCCTAAAGAAGCGCTACCGGCTCCCCGAGAGAAGCGCTACCGGCTCCTCGAGGCAATCCATTAGAGTGCAGCTGAAGACGACCAGACAAGCATACGGGACGTCTCCGAAAGCATGGCGACGCAAGCTGATTGCATCCACAGAGCGCGCGGGAAACTGAGGCCACGCGGAGAACTGCTGCCGCGCAGGGAACTGATGCCGCGCGGGGAACTGCTGCCGCGTGGGGAACTGATGCCGCGCGGGGAACTGATGCCGCGTGGGGAACTGAGGCCACGCGAGAAACTGCTGCCGCGCGGGGAACTGATGCCGCGTGGGGAACTGATGCCGCGCGGAGAACTGCTGCCGCGCGGGGAACTGATGCCGCGCGGGGAACTGATGCCGCGCGGGGAACTGCTGCCGCGCGGAGAACTGCTGCCGCATGGAGGGAACTGCTGCCGCGCGGAGAACTGATGCCACGCGGAGAACTGCTGCCGCGCGGAGAACTGATGCTCCGCGGCAGCCGGAGTGTAGTGCCCGCTATTAGTCGCGCATAATTCCACACAATTAATTTCGGAGCCAACGACTGCACTGAGACCAGTAGCTAGGCGACGACGACGAATGTTTATCATAAGTAGCCGTCCGACGTCACACGGTCGAAATCTGACGTCACATGGTCGATATATGACGTCACACGGTCGATATCTGACGTCACACGGTCGATATCTGACGTCACACGGTCGAGATCTGACGTCACACGGTCGAGCCGGATGACATGCCTATTTACCTCCTTTTGTGAGTCGGTGATCGTTGAACAGCATACGAGAGAGAGAATATGGAGGATAGGAGGAGACGTATATGGAGGAAGTGGAGACGCAGCACGTGATGATTATCGCATGCTGATTATCGCATCGCAAGTGATAATTATCAAATTCAACTACAATCTAAATGCAAACTATCTTCCGGAGGAATAAAGTAACAATACACTATATTCAGGCCGTCTAACCAGCTGGGAGACGGTCTGCCTTGCCGTGCCTTCAGCACCTCAACACGCACACGCGTTGGTTGGTTATTTGGGCTTAGGGGCGCATCGACTGCGATGGTCATTCAGCGCCCACGCACACGCGTTCAAACGCAATACTCCACATGACGGAAATGTACACCTCGGATTGTTCGCAAAACAAAGTCAGGCCCGGCAATCTTTGCAACCGAAGTTTACAAAGCCTTTATGGCCCGGCACGCCTCTCAGCACAACAACTGTCTCTGTCCATCTGTCTCTCTATCTCACTGTCAGAAAACTGACATACCAAGTGAGACCGCACGAACAGCAGCGGTCAGACCAATCGGACCAGTGCAGCCAACCAAGCAAGACCAGTCAGACCAATCTGACCAATCAGACCAGTCGGACCAGTCGGACCAGTCGGACCAGTCGGACCAGTCAGACCAATCAGACCAGTCGGACCAGTCGGACCAGTCGGACCAGTCAGACCAGTCAGACCAGTCGGACCAATCAGACCAATCAGACCAGTCTGACAAATCGGACCAATCAGACCAGTCGGACCAATCAGACCAGTCGGACCAATCAGACCAATCAGACCAGTCGGACCACAGCCGAGCGATCAATGCGTGCAACCCGCCGCAGCCGTTCTTTCCCAGGCCATCATGAGCTCGCAGGGGGGGGGGAGAGCAAATGGAATCAGAATGACCTGACCGAGCGGCCGCTCCGGGAAGCAGGTAGGGTGGTGGCGGTGTGATGGATGGTGTGCGGGGCGTGAATGTCGGACGACCGCCCACTGGTGACCAGTAGGTGGGAGACTGCCCACTGGTGACCAGTGGGTGGGAGACTGACCATTGGTGACTTGTAGGTGGGAGACTGCCCACTGGTGACAAGTCGGTGGGAGACTGCCCACTGGTGACTAGTGGGTGGGAGACTGACCATTGGTGACCAGTGGGTGGGAGACTGCCCACTGGTGACCAGTGGTTGGGAGACTGACCATTGGTCACCAGTGGGTGGGAGACTGCCCACTGGTGACCAGTGGGTGGGAGACTGACCATTGGTGACCTGTAGGTTGGAGACTGCCCACTGGTGACCAGTGGGTGGGAGACTGACCATTGGTCACCAGTGGGTGGGAGACTACCCACTGGTGACCAGTAGGTGGGAGACTGTCCACTGGTGACCAGTAGGTTGGAGACTGCCCACTGGTGACCAGTAGGTGGGAGACTGCCCACTGGTGACCAGTAGGTGGGAGACGTGGAACCATTTGCTGATACGGTGTTCGGCGGCAGGCGGCGTGGCATATCTGCATTCATGGCATATCTGCATTCATGCTTTCTCTTTGAGTAAGGCGAATACAAAGTGGCGCTGGGGACTACCACCAGTCTGGGGCGACGTTAGGGGCGCTGGGACCCGACTACCACCAGTCTGGGGCGACGTTAGTGGCGCTGGGACCCGACTACCACCAGTCTGGGGCGACGTTAGTGGCGCTGGGACCCGACTACCACCAGTCTGGGGCGACGTTAGTGGCGCTGGGACCCGACTACCACCAGCCTGGGGCGACGTTAGTGGCGCTGGGACCCGATACCACCAGTCTGGGGCGACGTTAGTGGTGTGGCGCTGGGACCCGACTACCGCCAGCCTGGGGCGACGTTAGTGGTGCTGGGACCCGACTACCACCAGCCTGGGGCGACGTTAGTGGCGCTGGGACCCGACTACCACCAGTCTGGGGCGACGTTAGTGGCGCTGGGACCCGACTACCACCAGTCTGGGGCGACGTTAGTGGCGCTGGGACCCGACTACCACCAGCCTGGGGCGACGTTAGTGGCGCTGGGACCCGACTACCAACGGCAGCCTGGGGCGACGTTAGTGGTGCTGGGACCCGACTACCACCGTTGGGCGATTAGTGGTGCTGGCCCGCTACCACCAGCCTGGGGCGACGTTAGTGGCGCTGGGACCCGACTACCACCAGTCTGGGGCGACGTTAGTGGTGCTGGGACCCGACTACCACCAGCCTGGGGCGACGTTAGTGGCGCTGGGACCCGACTACCACCAGTCTGGGGCGACGTTAGTGGCGCTGGGACCCGACTACCATCAGCCTGGGGCAACGTTAGTGACGCTGGGACCCGACTAGGTAAAAAGCAGGTATAATTCAGTGACAGAATTAGGACTTGAAGCACTGTGACCAAAGAGTTAGTATGGCTTCAGAAGACGGTCGGGACGGGTGGAATCGGTCAAATGAACGTTTGCCGCACCTACACGGGCATAGACTCGCGTGGGCTTCGCCCTCGCTAGTGGCAACACATGATGCCCGGATGCGGTTTTGTCGAGGAGATTCCGTTTAAGTCAGAATGCTCTCGATACGCATGAGAGACACGCATGAGTGTTTCAGCTCAACCGGGCCGGGCTCGCTCGTGTTGCACCCCAGTGCCCTATAGATGCCGCTCTTCCACACCACCCCAGTGTCCAGTGGACGCTGCTCTTCCACACCACCCCAGCGTCCAGTGGACGCCGCTCTTCCACACCACCCCAGTGTCCAGTGGACGCCGCTCTTCCACACCACCCCAGTGAACGCCACTCTTCCACACCACCCCAGTGTCCAGTGGACGCCGCTCTTCCACACCACCCCAGTGTCCAGTGGACGCCGCTCTTCCACACCACCCCAGTGTCCAGTGGACGCCGCTCTTCCACACCACCCCAGTGTCCAGTGGACGCCGCTCTTCCACACCACCCCAGCTCGTGCACACATTAGCCGGTCGGTAGCCCCGCCCCTCGCCGCGCGTTGACCCACCGGCGCCGTTATCAGGTCAGCGCGGGCCGACAGGCGCGCCACAATAGCCGCCCATCTGACTCGCGCCCGGTCGATGCCGCCGCAAAAGATGTATGGCCATTGATGGACGAACGCGCACCCTGCAACAGGAAGGCAGAGCACCGCGGAGGGCCGACGGAGGAAGAGCGGATGAATACAGGGCAATGGGAGGGAGGAGGAAGATGGGGGTAGAGCGGTTGATGACAATGAGCAAGAACGAACCACGTGAGATACATAAAGGTAGGCTTCGACAGAGTCTTAGGGTTAACGAAAGGGAAAGCAGACACGGAAGAACCAGGGAGAGACAACGTAGAACAGGTAAAGATGAAACTAAAAAGGAATTGGAATTAGAGTGTGAGTGTGATCACAAGCAAGAGTAGGTGAAACAGGTGCAAGCATGCATATAAGGATATATATATGCATTGAAAAAGAGAGGACTCAAGAGAGCTTTGATCTCTTCTTCATGCAACAAACAAAAAGATAGAACAAGGCAACACGGAAGGCAGCAAGGCACGCGCATACATGAATGGGTTTGAGGAGAGACAGGTAGGACCTAGGATAGCATCAAGTTGACTGTCAACATGCAAACCCAGAGCAAAATTGGGGCGTACAAAATAGCTCTTATTCAGGCTGTCAACATATTCTGCGCCAGCGTTGCTGCACCCCACACGTCAAAGGCATCAAAGGTAGCCACCGGGAGGCCCCAACCACGCAGCGAACTCCAATAAAGGCACGATGCCGTGGCGGAAAACAAATACTCCGGTAGAGCCGGCGCCAGGACCCTGCCATCGGACGCTTCAGGAGCGCGCTCCAGCACAACGTCACAACGAAGGAGTCCGCTCCGGCACAACGTCACAACGAAGGAGTCCGCTCCGGCACGTCACAACGAAGGAGTCCGCTCCGGCACAACGTCGTCCCGAAGGAGTCCGCTCCGGCACAACGTCACAACGAAGGAGTCCGCTCCGGCACAACGTCACAACGAAGGAGTCCGCTCCGGCACAACGTCACAACGAAGGAGTCCGCTCCAGCACAACGTCGTCCCGAAGGAGTCCACTCCAGCACAACGTCACAACGAAGGAGTCCGCTCCGGCACAACGTCGTCCCGAAGGAGCACGTTCCAGCACAACGTCACAACGAAGGAGTCCGCTCCGGCACAACGCCGCACCATCACGTGCGCAGCACAACACGTGCCGCCACGGGGAGAACGTCGCCAGCCGGCAGACGGCCAGACGGTGCCCTTCGGCCGGATTCTGAGCGCGCCCCTGGGGCGGCCGCCGCCGCGGTGGCCGGGATCTGGCTCGCGCTACCGCCGCGGCGTGCCCATTGTGTACGGAGAAACGTGCGCACGCCGTGAAATATGAGTCAGTCGGCGGCGTGCGGTGCCGAGTAATGGACCTGTGGCGGCCGGAAATTCGCTTCTGGTCAGGTTCCGCAGTCCTATTCGAACGGCATCGGAAGCACGTTGGTGTGGCAACGAATCCACATCTGTGTTGCATCTATATTATATTAGGCTATGCGAGTTCACATCTATGTGACATCTATATTATAATAGACTGTACGAGTCCACATCACGACGAACCTATGTCGTAAAACACGGCCAGCCAGCTGAAGGAACTGTGCGTTAGCCGTCAGACGCAATGTTCATGCGGACATCGGGGATCTCGAGTAAAGAAAGATAACAGGTAGATTCCTGTTGCTATTCAATAACTCTGAAATATGCGCTCGTGACATACGCGCCCGGATGCTTACTAGTGTGTGCGCAATGAATATAGTTACAATTTATGAGACGTCTCCATAAAATATTATGCGAAGTGCATTGATTAAAGTCGGCTTTCCTTCATATTTCAGTTTCATTACCACCTACACTGATATATTGCACATATTGTTACCTTGCGAATAGTCTTCTGAAACTATATTCTGGTAAGCATACACCACAGGCGCCGGCCGCCGGCGGCTCTCCGCCGACCGACCGCCATGGATGGTGGTCGGGTCCGGAAACATTCCCTGAACGTTAATGGGCCCAAACGCCGAAGTTACAGGCATTTTTTGTTTAATTTTAAACAATAGGCAATGTGCCTGGCATGATATCCGCCACCACTGGAATTGATGCCGACAGGTTTCCTCGGTATTGTTCAAGAACATTACGCTTATGGGCGGTGAATGGAAAGAATGCATCTACAACCGTAAATTTCTCCTGCACAATTTTGGCGTGGCAGAGCCAATATTGCTTGGCATTGACCAAGACTTTAACTTTGTCGTGCCGCCGCTCGGCGGCCCTACGGATCCTCTGGACAGCCAATGTAGGCGCTTGACGTGCATCGAGCCATACCAGAACCTCAATAATGCCTGAAAGCTTCGTGTCAAAGGGTAAAAAAGGCAGGGATATAATATGTATTATAAGTATTCCAGCATGGCATCAGAAGGCAGCTAATTTTATGCCGGTTCATTTGAGACCATTGGAAACAATTTTTTTTAATGTAGAACATCTGATATACAATTAAAAGGAATACAATGTGATAATTTGGGACACAAATCATGGAATTGGCTGCAAAATGGCAGGGTTAAACTTCATGGAAGTTATTCAAGATGATATGAAAATGTAGCGCGTTCGGTTTTCGTTTAGTTAAGAACATTGGAAATTGTCAGCACGTCACAAAGAAGATGTAGGACTCGTTTTGTTAAAAGAAGCTGAGTGGCTAATTGCTTCCATTTTACTTTCAGGGAAAAGTGACAGGGTGAAATGATTTGATGAACTACACATCATAAGAGAGCTAGTTTCAATGTTGTTAAAATTTGGCCATTGGAAATGACTTGCACCTCCTCTAGAAACTAGAATATAACATTAAATATAGCAAGCCCACTCTGGTGGTGTTCCTTCACAAACCCACCACCAAAGCGGCGCCACCGGTATTATGTCCGCTCATGACGACTAACGGCGGGTTATGAATCGTGTGGAAGTTTTGACCAGTGGAGGTTGGGGACTACGGATGTTACATTGCGAGAGATGAAGACGCCTGAGCGGTTCTTCTTTCATGTAATACCAAAAAAGCATGAGTAACCGACCAGCGAATTCTTTTGAAACGCGAACGATATTTACGCATGTTAGTATTTCGAGTTCTACTTTGTTACGGGAAATTAGACGTTCCCATTATTAGCAATATAATGCATCAGCTTGTATTATAATATATGTTCCGAAGAAAATCCTTATATGACGTCACTCTCGCGCCGTGTCAATAAAGTTGGCGCTGCACACTATAGCGATCGATTAAAATATCAGGAGGTAGTTATTATGATGATTGTTCAGCACAACTAACATCAGCTGAACCTGCAAACCCACCAGAGCAGGTTGGCCGGGACCCCGTCAGTCATGCTGATCTGGACCACGTTGGAATCCTATTTGTTCGGGGGTCGGTAGCTCAATGACAAATTTGGGCGTGTGTAAAACCAGGGGTACGGAGTTCAATCACCCGCGATGCCGGCGCTTCCTGTCGGGGTGAGAGGCAGGCGACGCCATATGACCCCAGCTGACTAGTGCGTCGTAAAGCCGCAATCAGGATCCTATGTCAACATTGATCTGTACATTGGTATGAGATCTGTACACCGATCTGCACCTGCAGAAACTCGGACACTGAACAGCAGTGACAAAGGTCATGGTAATGTGCATGCCAACGGTCAAAGGTGATGCCGTCAAAGGTCAACTGCCAAAGGTCATGCGCATGACAGCGGCCACGAGAACTCACCTCCGAATCTGCGATGTGGCAGTCTGCAGCTGTCCCGTTGCCATGGCAACTGTCTCCGGTCACCGTGCCGAAAATGCTGGGCTGTAACCAAGGAAACGCAACGTCAGCAAGTGACCTCATTACTGCCAACCTGTTGGGCAACGCCCTGACAAAATCGTAGCGGGAATTGGTTGGTTGGTTGGTTCTTTGGACTTCGGGTGAATCGACTGCAGAATCACTTATCGCTCATAAGTGGGGGGGGGGCACCGCAATCGTGCAATTCATCCAGACATCCACAAGCTTGCACACGTAGGGAGGAGGTTGTTTCGGATGGTCGCAACAAAACACTTACGATTACGGAGATACAGAAGTCGATGACATGGGAGAACGACACACGAATACTTGCAAACCATCGCACAAACGAGCTACTCTGATTAAATTCACAGTGGAGGGTGCCATCTGGACGGCATTGGTTCGTTTGGTACCGGGCCCCTGAGTTGGCAAATAGTCCAGTTTTACATAACTAAGCTAAACTGAACTGAACGCACTGTTTGACTTCTGGTTATCCAGGTATTGCATTCCGTTCCAGACGAACTGAACGCGCGTCACCATCAACTGAACACGCTCCACCATCAACTGAACACGTGTCACCATCAACTGAACACGTGCCACCATCAACTGAACACGTGCCACCATCAACTGAACACGTGCCACCATCAACTGAACACGTGTCACCATCAACTGAACACGTGTCACCATCAACTGAACACGTGCCACCATCAACTGAACACGTGTCACCATCAACTGAACAGGGCGGGCAGGGAACAGTTGACAGCGATGGGCTGGATGTCTAAACATGTCAATATCAATGTAGTCACATGTCGTCAAATGTTGTCACATGTTGTCACATGTCAAATGTCACCACATGTCATCACATATTGTCACATGTCACATGTTGTCACATGTTATCACATGTTGTCACATGTTGTCACATGTTGTCACATGTTATCACATGTTGTCACATGTCGTCACATCGCTCGTCAGTTCTGCTAGCGACGCTTCTTCCCACGAATTTGAAATCGCATTCAGGATTTTTGTTTAATGAGTGAAGAGAAACAACCAATGCTAAGCATATCTAGCTGACGGTAATAATGCTACGATGTCATTTAGAGAAAGCGTCCTCCTCTACTTCCTCACTGGGGTTATCGTGGTACCCGCGTTATTTGTACTGAAATTGCACCTGGACAATACACAAGGAAAACTGATGCTGTCGCCACGATCAAACGCGAAGTTAAAGCAATGACAATCATTGAATTGCACCACTACGTCTGCTCCTCACAGTTACATGCGACCTTCAAAATAACACCGGGATGGAAGTTTGCCAAGATGACAGGGTAGCCAGGCTTGAAGTACGATTTGATCAAGTGTAAGGCCATTGGCATGACACTTACGGATGAAAACCATTGGTGTGATTGCCCCAGCCCCTCATTTATATGGAAAATGCCAGCCGTGAATAACCAGCGCTGATTAACCACTGAACCAGGAAGGCCGACTGCAGCTTCGAGCGCTCCGGAACGCAGGCAAATCTGGAAGATGGCGGAGGACGAGGAAACGACGAGCCTGCGCAGATAGGCTGTACCGTCTTACTTCTGTGCCAGGCGGGACAGTGGGCCATACCGCGTATCGTCGTGAGATACAAAAGTATTCCTGCAAAAGTTGACGTGCAATGTTGAGCCTTCCAATGATTACATATTTCAACATGGAATGTTTTGGGCCACCTCTCCAAGGCGCTTAATTAGAGTAGCAGTGAGTAGCATCGTTGGGCTACCTCCATAATTTACCAACGCTTCGCCCCTGATGACAGTCCAACGGTACTGATCAGTTGGATCAATAACTGGGCAATAATTAACATAAAAAGGGAAGTGGGATGATATACATCAGCGAGTTGGAGTAGGTATTCAATGATCTGTCGATAGGAAATACATGAAGATATCAAAGAATATGACATAAAATCAGTACGAGAAACAAACCATGACAAGAAAAAACCAGCTTTTCCTATTTTGTAACGACCTTTATGTGTACAGTTCATATTAAGCCCACTTCATTGTGGACGTGGCGATGTGTTTCCTATTTCTTTATATCTATTCGTACCGCTAAAGTACAAGGTTCATATACCTCACGATGGATAAGCTAGGAAATAGCTGCATTTAACAACACAAACACACACACACACAAACGCACGCGCGCACACACATATTGACGACCACAGGCATAAATCGTGCTCAAGTCAGTCATACCTACCAGGCTCATTTTATACCAGAGATATCCCAGTATGATCGGGCAGGCACCCAGCAGCCAGACAGCCATCTGGCAACACCCCTCTGGCAACACTGTCGACCACTAAGACCACCGAGCGTTCATTGTCTTGTCGGTGTGTTCTTGACGCTCCACGCACGGTCGCAAGTGACCAGGATTAAGGAGCCGATGCGACTGGGGTATGCCGATGCGATAACGCAACGTGACCACCATCAGCTGACGCTGAACAGTGTTGTTGTGAACAACCGAATTCACTATCCGCTGATTTCGGACCGCGTGCGACATCTTGATCGTCGAGAAGCAAGCACTCGAGCATTCTTACTTGTTCACTGGTTTCTTCCATCGGTTTCCACTGTAGATTGCAAATGAGCATCGTCAATAAACATGTTGAATTTGACAATAATTATCCAACTGGCATCGCGAGAAAGGGTGTGTGGATGGAGAGAAAAAATCAGTCATGGTCGGCGCATACACAAAGTCATCGCTTGCGTAGTAGCGAAGAACTGCAAAATTACAGCTAACTATTGGTCAGAAAACACATCACTGATGGTGTTGGTACATTTCGGATGTCATACTATATCTCGCCTTGGTGTTAGCATATATTTGTGGGTTCACTTAACTTGATTAATGCAAACAGACACCCTATGGGCATCATTAATTACACAGAATGGCATTGAATCTGTTGATGGGCGTCCTAGTCGCTCTGCCTTAATTGCAAAATGGAAAATGACGGCTGCAAGTGATTAGGACCATCACGGGTCTGATCCGAAAGAACGATCTTGTGATGATCTTACACTGATCTTTTGATCCGTTCCCGAAAACTGTTATCCTCAACAAGCCTCAGCTGAGCCATAGCGTGGAGACAGCCACGAACAGAACGCTTTCAGTGTCAGCATTCCAGGAATGCACAAGTCAAACAACGATTCATCTGGACATTGATCAAGATAGCACGTGCTAAGATCATGGAAATACATCCGGTTCGGGGCCAACCAATCGCTCCCAACGTTAGGAGGTTGGCATTTACTTCGGATAACTTTGAAGTAACTATGCGGAGGTACTGTGTCCGGTGGCGGAATGTTGAAGTGCATATATATATATATATATATATATATATATATATATATATATATATATATATATATATTTATTATATTATTATATATATATATATATATATATATATATATATATATATATATATATATATACGCTGGGATAGCAACGAGCAAGGTTGGCGTTAAATTGGGTCATTAGCTATGGCGTCTGCATGTCACAACACCACGACTTGGAAGACCGTTTCGATAAAACGCAACCAATCCGTTGGTGTCAAAATTCGAACGAAGTGCTGCCGGGAAATAATCCAAACAGCCCGCTAAATCAGAAGAGCTACCGGGCCAAATCCGCCGTCCGGTACGCCTGGCGCTTTACACCGGAAGTGTTACGTCACCTTCGGCGAGCCCCCGGCTGGCGGCACGCACACGCCGGCTGGCGGCACGCACGCGCCGGCAGGAGGGTGGGGATGGGGGGGGGGGATTCACTCCAGCTGTCCGTCACTACACTCCACCTGGCACACTGCCGGCACGTCACGTGACGTGACGTGACGTGACGCGGCCGCCCAGCCAGAGCCTGTGAGCGGCAGCACTGCAGCGGTGAGGGGAGGGGCGACGTCAAAGCGGCAGCCGGGTGGTTGCGCTTAACGTGTCACCTCGATTTTCACCAGATCTTGAGATTTCCGCTTCCTGACGACCGTTCGGCGTGATTGTTCGTGCAGTGGGATGACGCGGAACGGCCTACACAGCTACACGCGCCGTGATGTAACGCAATAATAATAATATAAGGTATATAATCAGATGATATAACAAGATGATGTAATAATACAATAATACAATATAATAATGATATGATAGAGTATAATAATCTACCAACATAACATAATATAATACAATATCATAATATAATATATAATAATATAATATATAATATAAGATATAATAATATAACATAAGAATATAATATATAATAATATAAGATATAATAATATAATATATAATATAATATAATATATAATAATATAGTAATAACAGCAGTGTAATATACCAAATATAACAAGTAAAGTAATAAATGACGTGTGATGACGATCGGATGTGAAGAGAATAAATGGCCTACTTGGGGGCACAATTTCTCACATTGCCCCCCGGGCAGGGGAAGGTGGTGCGCTTCTGGCGCCACATCATGGGAAACCACCAAAAGGCAGCAACTTCCAGTGGCGATGTCATCTCGCGTTGAGCGCCGGCCACTACTCGGCCGGCGTGGCGCTAATTTCCAGGCGCTAATTTCCGTCCGTAAATGCGGCGGGTGAGCGCCGCGAAATCTTAACTGACGCGCGGCGGCAGCGTTGCCATGCAACCGGCACCGCGTCATGGCGGGCAATTTCCCGCCAGAACCGGCCAACCGCGCGGTGCGCGCCGCCACGACGCGACGGCGCGCCGTTTTTTTCCCGCCACCACAGCCGGCCGGCGTCCGCCCGGCCCTCCCCCGCCGCTGACCCGTCAGCGAGACGCTCCGTCACACGTGACGTGGTGGCACGCGTGACAGATCGGCCACGTGATCTGTCACGAGACCGGTCTGATGTTGCGCAGCCTGCAGGTAGTCAGCCGCCATACGTCATACGCGGTGCGACGTCGTCCAACAGGGGACGGCGGTCGTCTGAACAGCAGCCGCAGGCGGAAACCCACGACGACCCTAGGAGAATTCATGCTTGAATTCACCCAGAATTTAATTATGATTGAACAGAAATTAATTTATAGTGAATTTATGTTCAGATCCCGGATGCGAAGGGGAAAACATTTTGGGCTATGCAATTCGGAAAGGATTGGTACGCCATGCGGCATCGGGAATTTCCTTTTGTACCGCCCAATAAATTTTTGGCATCTTACCACCAAGCAGTAGGTCATTTCAAGCGGCACCCCCGCAGACCTCCCAGCAAGAAAAGAGATAACTTTCCGGATACGATAATATTACGGGTGACATAACTCAGGAACAACCAACTTTTCCCATCCTTCTGCGACCTAGGACATCGAGACCCCCGGCGAAACGTGGTACCACGTGGACCCAGGTGGAACACGGCTCCAGGCGGGCCATTAACGTAAGAGGAACATCCAAACGGAACCAAGGTCCAAGCCAAAAGTGGACACGGGAGCAACAGAGACAGACCACCCGGGAGGAACGCATCGATGGGTGAAACGTGAACGCAGAAAGAATGTGGACTCGAAGGATTGCTCAGCGAGACGCTCCGTCACACGTGACGTGGTGGCACGCGTGACAGATCGGCCACGTGATCTGTCACGAGACCCGTCTGATGTTGCGCAGCCTGCAGGTAGTCAGCCGCCATACGTCATACGCGGTGCGACGTCGTCCAACAGGGGACGGCGGTCGGCTCAACAGCAGCCGCAAGCGGAAACCCACGACGACCCTAGGAGAATTCATGCTTGAATTCACCCAGAATTTAATTATGATTGAACATAAATTAATTACTAGTGAATTTATGTTCAGATCACGGATGAGAAGAGGAAAACATTTTGGGCTATGCAATTCGGAAAGGATTGGTACGCCATGCGGCATCGGGAATTTCCTTTTGTACCGCCCAATACATTTTTGGCATCTTACCACCAAGCAGTAGGTCATTTCAAGCGGCACCCCCGCAGACCTCCCAGCAAGAAAAGAGATAACTTTCCGGATACGATAATATTACGGGTGACATAACTCATGAACAACCAACTTTTCCCATCCTTCTGCGACCTAGCACATCGAGACCCCCGGCGAAACGTGGTACCACGTGGACCCAGGTGGAACGCGGCTCCAGGTGGACCACTAACGTAAGAGGAACATCCATACGGAACCAAGGTCCAAGCCAAAAGTGGATACGGGAGCAATAGAGACAGACCACCCGGGAGGAACGCATCGATGGGTGAAACGTGAACTCAGAAAGAATGTGGACTCGAAGGATTGCGTATTCAGACAGAACACAACGAGAAAGAACATGTACCGGAATCGATAGCGACCTTGGAGGAACGCGGACTCGGGCGAAACGTGCAGCAGTTAGAAACGAACGTGATCTTGCGCAAGAACATGGACCCAGAAGAGATCCACATCAAGACCGTGGCGCAGACGCATGAATGTGAACGCAGGTCCAGAGGAGGAACGCTGACTGCAGAGGAATCCAGACCCAGTGGGGAAGTGGACCAGGGTGGACCCAGCACGGAGAGTAGTCTGACTTTGGAACATCTGGTCCCAGTTGGCGTCCAATGTCCCTCAATCGTCCCAATCATCGTCCAACACAAGCTACGCAACCTCACACTCATCGTCCCTACCATCGTTCAGCACCAGCTACGACACCTCGATGTACATAACGGCATCTAAAGCTGGTGCTCACCGAGAGCGTCGAGTTTTCGACGCCACAACCGACAATTTTCTCGATTGAGTGACCCGACAATCCCGTCGTCAGCGTCCGATTGAACTTGAAGCGAGCGGCCCGTCTGCCTGAAGGGATCGATTACTCACAGAGATTTTCAGGAAACCAGCCACGGATCGACCATGTGGTGTCAATGTCCGAGACACTCAATGTACAGGTAGGTGCCGGCAATATATATATATATATATATATATATATATATAAATATTTAACCATATTATATTTAAAACCGAATTCAATAATCATCAAGGTGTACAGTGCTATCACGTGATTCGTCGGAGATGCCATAATCACAAAATGAAGCGAAATTCCACCACCGGCTGAATGCATTTCCGCGATCGGATTCCAATGCTGTAGGACATATCTAGCTAGAATTGCAGGCAGGGGCGATAATTTATGAAAATGATTGGGGGTCCAATACATGGAGGCACATTGTATTCATGGAGAATACAATGGGTGGGTCCAAATGAATTCGGGGGTGGCGGATACCACATACGGTCCCATGTTCAAAGTTGAAATTATTCGAGGACCAAGACAACGCTGGGGAGGGGGCAAGGCTCCTCAAAAGTACGCAAATCAACACCCATGTCTGAACGGGTGTAGGATGTCGCAGTGCAGAAGACTGGGTTTAGAGTAGGAAGAACGTAAATATTTGTACGAGCCCACCAGGCCACGTATCGTCACCAACGTTTCACGCAGCTTGGTCACGGGGATTAAACGCAAACACACTTGTTCTGGACAGCGTGAAGCCAAAACGAGTTGATGAACCTGCGGAAGGAGTTGGTCGACCCGCCCGCTGATGAAGTGAGCGCGAGACGGTGAGCTGCGGAGGGAGGTGCCAACCGCCAACAGCAGTCGCGGTGTCAACCGCCGGAGGGAGGTGCCACCGCCAACAGCAGTCGCGGTGTCAACCGCCGGAGGGAGGTGTCAACCGCCAACAGCAGTCGCGGCGTCGGCTTGCTCTCCGGCTTGCTCTCCGGCAGCGCCGGGCCGCTCTTAACGGACCGGCGTCAGATTCCAACAGGTTGTGATAAGTGGTCTATTTTATTTCAAGAGCGGAAACTCACTTTGGTATTTTCGAGCATCGTATTACCTAAGATTGATTTCCAATTTGGAAACGGACTAGGAATAACAAAAGGACTGAACCAAATCCCGAAGTGTTGGATGATGCCCTAGTTTTATCGCGAACTAAAGTTTTTTGTTTGTTAAAGTTTAGTTTTTCGCGAACTAAAGAACATTCTACGAGGTTAATATCGCCTTGAACAGACCCGACGAATGTTTGCTGTTCAAATCGGATGAGATTGTTATCGGATAATATTTGCATTGTCCCTGAAGCCAGGCCTCTCGATCCGCCCCTGAGGTTCTGGATTTCAAAACATCCACGACAAGGTCGCCCTTCCAGTCCTGGTCACCACCACCAGGGGCCAGCACGGGCGCGTCTTCAGGCCGATCAGTGGTCAGTCTTCAGGCCGACTGATCAGATCAGATCAAGGACCATTCTTCATGCTGCCGTGCCGCCAGTCGGACGGCCCGTCGCCCGTCGCCCGGCCCCGCGCCGCTCGGCACGTCGCGCCGGCCCGCGTCGCCACCGTGCACCCCGCGCGCCCGCCACCGTGCACGCTCTGCGCGTCCGACGCCGGCCGTCCGACGCGTGCACGTGAGAACCGCATTGTGTTCACCGCTGAAGGGATGAGTCGCAAAGCGCGAGCGATGGTTGCACGCTCTTCCGATAGATGGCAGATCCGGCGGACACATTTTCACCGGCAGCAATCGACTACCGGACGATGCCCCCAACACAAATCACCGTTCGCGAGAACAGGGGAGAAGCTACGGCAGGGCACGCAACACAGTCCGACAGCAGACAGCTCGGACGGTCGCCAGTACGCGAACGCTGGCGACGACACGTCCCGCGGGCAGGTCCCGCCACAATCACACCGCTTGGCGCCAAATCCGAGCCGTCGACGTCACACACACCCGGGCAGCAGGCCGCACGACCACCACCACCACCGCACGCGGCCCACGAGCCACGTGACACCCACTCGTGCCGCCACGCCCCGCCGATCCGCACGGTCCAGCGAGTGCTGCGGACGCGGCGAAAACGCGCACCGACCGCGGCGACCAATCAGAGACGGCGGCCTGAAATACCCGCAGGCTAAACACCGGCCGCCGGCTGCCGGCGCGGCCGAGCAGACCAACCCGGCCGGGTGTTTACAACCGGATGAAAGCGCACCGCTCCGGGTGCAGTTCAAGCGGGTAGGGGGAGGGGGAGGCCGGCGTGTGGGGAATGCGGAAGTGACCCCTCACTTTCGCGTCAATGCAGCGTGATCTTGTGTGCTGTCTTGGGGTGGTGGACTGCAAGTTTTGTTCAGCAAACTGTCCGTGTTCTCCTTAGTTTGCCACGTTAACTTTCACATATGGAATATGCGAAATATTCACAACTTTAACCGGTTTGTCTCCACACAAGAAATTATACTCCAATGCCATATTTTGCGCTGTTGGGACGCATAATTTGGTGCAAAAATCACGGAACGGTGCACGTGCTGTTGCAATTACGATGTGCTGTAGCTAAGACATGTTGTAATTATACTGCGGCAGGATACATAATGTGGCATGTTGACAAACGAGCTTCGTTACGGCGCAATTAACATGGCTGAACCTTATTGCCACACAAAAACAAAACAAAATGAGGTATCGATACGTAAGGGCTGGGACGACACCGATAAATTGCCCAATTATTTACACACGGAATATTCCTATGGCATATATATGGACATAGAATATCACTACAGTATGTGATGCAATCCAGCCAGTAATAGTGGAGGGTAGTAGATGAAGAGATGAGGCGACTCCTCAAATACCTTTCCCAAGCTGATCAGATACCAGGGGAATTTTGGTTGGTTATTGGTTTTACGACATGTCGACCGTTGAGTCATATAGCGTCGCCAATCCCTCACGCCGATTGGTCGCGGGCGAAGAGTAGCGACAGGTGAGATTCGAACCAACAATCTTTCGATTGTGAGACGAGCATCTAAACCCTAGACCACTCGTCCCCACCAGGTGAATTTTGACAGATTAGAGAGCTATAAGTATCGACTTGAGTGCGCAACATTTATCTAATCGTTCGCACAATCGGGGTTATATTTTTATCTTGGTGCCCTGGGCGTGGGGAGGACGTCTCGTCCAGGAATTTCGGAGAGGATATTTGTATTTCTGTTTGCTACATCAGAAGCTCTATGTTATACTTGCCAGTGAACGTTGAGCATTGTATCAAAGAGCAGTACCTTCGCAGTCATTGTCAAACAGATCACTGAATCTCCCAGCGAGAAAAGGTTGATGACAGTTTTATGGAGAGAATACTGTTCTGACGGACGAAAATCCAGAACCAGCCGGGTTTTTTTTCCAGCCCTGCGCACTATTCATGGAATATTCACCAGCTATGGGACATTCGCGACAGACTCCAACTCCAGGATGGATGGCATATTTCCGCATCATTGCGCACATGTGCGCGCGCTTTGTCACAGATGCAAATTCAACTCACGATAGCATGAATATAATGGCATCTTTCAAGAGTGAGAAGTTGGAAAGCATTGCAAATGACGGTTTCTGAAACCAGAGGCAGACGGCAGGCGCATTATTAAAGAACACAATGGTGAATGGTACGCAGTTCAACTTAGTGTAAGAATCTTTAACTGATCAGTTTTAGCATTAAGATGAGAGCATAATTTAATAACAACAATGCCCCACGTGTCCGTATTATACCCTCTTCAGGGGCAAAAAAAGTATAATACCAAAGCATCAGGCATTGTTGTTATACCATGTCGTTATACTATTAATCTTAATATAATATTAAAACCGAAACCATTCAACGTCACCATCCACTAATGCAAGGTGCACATATTGGTCCAACGCTTGCAGAATGCCTACTAGTTGTATTTCGCAACAAACAGGGAAAGTTTGACATTCATCATGGCCGCCGGCGGTTCGTGATCGCCATAGACAAAGACATCGTCCTGAATGGACTTGTCTACCCCGTCGCTAAGCCAATTGTACGACCTGAATGATGTCCCGAGTTCGATACACAATCAGGATTCGCAGGATTCGCGTTGCAAGCACTTGCGTCAGCAGAGCTGCCCGGTCACAAAAATGTTCTCGCCTTAAAGCTGGAATTCAACCGCGGAGAAGCATTTGCATTTTTTCCCTCCAGCTGAAACCCAATTTGTATGGTGAATGAATCTGCTATATCAGCAAAACTTCTATCACTTCGAAGCTTGAACAGTGAGCGCACCGCTTCCGGTTTCCAGGTCAAGAAAAGTTCGAGACGAGCCTTCAGTCGGAACTTCAAGGGGTCGTTTTCGTCTGGAAGCCAATAAAGGTCACCTTCAGCGGCCCGTTTGGCTCCGCCGTAACGCTCCTGGCGGGTTTATTATAACTGTACAACGACCTACCCTATAATCTCGAAATAAGCAGGGACATGCAAGTCCCTTCTTTTGTTGTTGTTTTTTTTAAACAAACTACTTGCGGTGGAGACTGTACTTTTCCCTAGGACACTATGGGACCGCTATTTCGAGTTCTGACGCTTTTACTCGGCGATTCTTTCGAAACGGAACTCGAAGTCGAAGTCGCCTCGACAGCGCAGCTGGTTAGAGCGCTGGTCTGCGTTGGTCTCCTCGGCCGTGGAAGCTCATTCGCTTCACGCGCTCACATAGCTTCCGGGTGGGAGGATCAGCTGGCACCCGGCCTGACAAGGCCGATGATGCGGCACAGGGGCGACCTTGGCGGTGCTTGGTGTCATGGCTCTGTCAAATTCTGCCGTTGAACTGGAATTGACGGATCGGGTGGTGGGGCCGGGTTCACGTGAGAAGCTCTGCTTGGTATATGATCCTGGTTCCTAAAACCACCCCAGCAATAATTCGGACTAAAATTTATTAAAAAGCGTACGGCATTTCGGTTAGTCAGGGGACAACCAGGGACGGACGGACGGACGGACGGACGGACGGACGGACGGACGGACGGACGGACGGACGGACGGACGGACGGACGGACGGACGGACGGACGGACGGACGGACGGACGGACGGACGGACGGACGGACGGACGGACGGACGGACGGACGGACGGACGGACGGACGGACGGACGGACGGACGGACGGACGGACGGACGGACGGACGGACGGACGGACGGACGGACGGACGGACGGACGGACGGACGGACGGACGGACGGACGGACGGACGGACGGACGGACGGACGGACGGACGGACGGACGGACGGACGGACGGACGGACGGACGGACGGACGGACGGACGGACGGACGGACGGACGGACGGACGGACGGACGGACGGACGGACGGACGGACAGACGGACGGACGGACGGACGGACGGACGGACGGACGGACGGACGGACGGACGGACGGACGGACGGACGGACGGACGGACGACGGACGACGGACGGACGGACGGACGGACGACGACGGACGGACGGACGGACGGACGGACGGACGGACGGACGGACGGACGGACGGACGGACGGACGGACGGACGGACGGACGGACGGACGAACGGACGGACGGACGGACGGACGGACGGACGGACGGACGGACGGACGGACGGACGGACGGACGGACGGACGGACGGACGGACGGACGGACGGACGGACGGACAGGACGGACAGACAGGACAGGACAGGACAGGACAGGACAGGACAGGACAGGACAGGACAGGACAGGACAGGACAGGACAGGACAGGACAGGACATGACATGACATGACATGACATGACATGACATGACATGACATGACATGACAGGACAGAACCGGACGGGTTCTGTCCTGTCCTGTCCCACTACCGATCCTCCCGAACGAGCATCACGTTGCAATCCGAAGTTGAGCCGAGAACAGTTTCCAATATACGGCGACGTTTATGCAGCACTTTCCCGATCGGCTGGGGAGCGCTACTAAACAAGTAGCACCCGTAACTGCAAAGGCGGCGCAAATGACTTTTATGACCCGGCACGCCTCTAAAATCACTCTTCCCCCCCTCGTAACGTCACACTGAGTCGAAGTCGTGCAGACCGAGGCAGGAGCGCAGGAGCCATGGCGGCAGAGTTGTCGTCGTAAAGTGTGACGACATGCTGTGATCGGGCTATGACGCCGGACAACTTGGAGTGATTCCGCGCTCGTTAAAGCACGGTTACGGGAGCACCGAAATGCGTCGCGAGACGTGACAGCGCTGAAGATGGCGCACGCGCTGACAGCGGCTCACGAGCACTGAAGGCATAACGATACACAGGAAACACGCGTCTTCCGGTTGCAAACGAGACAACAGTAAAGTGGCGCACTGTAGAGGAAACATGATCGAAGAAATAAAGGACTCAAACTCCCGCTGAACTACGCAGAGCATGGCCGTAAACTTCGTCAGCAATGTGCATTGCCAAACAAGACAAAGAGTGGCGAGAGGTGACCTCAGGATGATCAAAATACCCCTAGTAGGCGAGTAGTTTGGACTCGCCACCCACCTGTGCGACTCGCGAAACCTAAACTGCAATGGCTTCCGTCTCGAAACGGACGCCAAATGCTACCCCCACCCCCACCCCACCAAATCTACCAAGGACGTCACGTCAGTGAGTTATTCACTTCGAAATAATTAAAACCATTCGGAAACCCAAAGACGGCGGTGCGAAACAATATCCAATGTTTGCCTATGCGTCGATGTTACCCTCCTGATGTGGGACGCACGGGCATCACGTGAGGGTAACGTCAGGGTAACGTCAGGTTAACGTCAGGATAACGTCAGGATAACGTCAGTGTAACGTCAGTGTAACGTCAGTGTAACGTCAGGGTACGGTCAGGGTAACGTCAGGTTAACGTCAGGATAACGTCAGGATAACGTCAGGGTAACGTCAGTGTAACGTCAGTGTAACGTCAGGGTAACGACAGTGATGCTGCCCTCGCGTGGTATGACTCCGTCGCGACGTCATCACTCCGTGTGGATATGACATGTGCGCTTCAACACGCGCAAACCAAGAGGGACCGGCCGGCTGGTTGGTTGGTTGGTTGTTGATTTTACGCCGCGTCTACCGATTGGCTAACCATCACGCCGATTGGTCGCGGACGAAGGGCAGCGGCAGGTGGGACTCGAACCCACAACCTCTCGGTCGGGAGGCGAGCACCCTGCCACAGAGGAACCAGCTTGCCTTGCTGAGATGCATCAGGCACGTAGGACGTCAACACGTGAACACGATACAAACCAGGAAGCATGAATAAGACTAGCATGATGCATTTGATTAAAAGCACATGGCGCAAGATAATGTATTTACACCGAAAATAACACCTACGTTTCGGCTCATCGCCTTTATCAGGGCGACGAATGCGATAAGTCACGCGATGTCGCGTAAGTAGATTAAATAATTGATTAAAACGCTACGTGAGGAAGCGTCGGTGTTCGTTTTCGTTGAATAAAACACCGTGTGCAATAACACCTTCAATCTAACTTGTCGAATGAACGATAACGTGATAAGTTGGTGGCGTTAACACCAACTTTGCTCACGATGAACCTGTTAACTGGCCATAACAAAAGTTCAGCCAATTCGCCTAACAGGATCTGATTTGCGATAAAGCCTTTGCTGGAACTGCCCATCTCTCGCGGCAAGCAACGACACCACCGACAACTTCACATCCACCCTGAACTTCAACAGGGAGGATGCTTCAGTCAACACCCACAGCTACGACAGCTACGGCAGGATGCCTCAGTCAACACCGACAGCTACGACAGGGAGGATGTTTCAGTCAATAGCGCACGTGAAAAAAAACATCCGCGTGCCGTCACACTGCACACATATCGTAGGCGACACACCACACCCCTGTCACACACACACACACACCACCGCGTCGGCAGCGGCGCCGGGACCATGCACTGATCGGCTCCCAACTCGTGGCACCCCTGGAGGACGGCGTCGCCGGCCACGCACATTCGTCAGCCGAGGCGGTCAAATCGGTCAAATCAGTCAAATCAGTCAAATCAGTCACACCAGCAGCCCAACTCAGTCCATCGCCAGCAGCGGCCCAGCCCGGCCAGGTCCAGCCGACACGTGACGCCGAGCTCGTCGTGATTGGCCTGTCGCAGCCGACGGAAAAGCTCACAAAATAGCGGCAGCCACGATCGCGGCTGGGTACTTACGGGGTGCTTGAGAGTTACTTAACGGGATAATTACGGGATACTTACATGATAATTACGGGTCACTTTCGGGATGCCTAATGGATACATAAGGGGTACATGAGGGGTACTTAAGGGATACTCAAGGGGTACTTAAGGGACACTCAAGGGGTACTTAAGGGATACTCAAGAGGCACTTTAGGGGTACTTAATGTGGCAAGTGTACTTAAGCGGTACTTAAGGTTTATGTTCTGCTCCCGTTTGAAAACCGGGCATACTCGATCACCAGCAGAATGGTCACCCTTGCAGTTAGGACAGCACAGGGCTTCAGATGTGCAAATGTCCCCAGCATGCTCCGAGGAGGCACATCGCGAACATTCGGCCTGGATCCACCGTGGTGGATGGTGTGCCCGTAACAGGCGAAACATCTCACAGGAATTGGTCGATAAACGCGGACCCTGACCGTAACGTGTCCGATCTTCACATGGGTAGGCTGCGTTTGGGAGTGAAATGTGAGTACGTTGTTGTCGTGTGCTACTGGTGTCGTGGTCGTGGTGTCGTCGTGGTGTCGTCGTGGTGTCGTCAGTAGTCGTGCTACTGGTAGGTGTCGTGTGCTACTCCGTCCCTTTTTGCTTTCAATCTCCTGACCTCCAGAGCACCGGACCCTGCAAGAACGCCGACAACTTCTTCACGTGGCACACCGTGTAGGTCATGACAAGTGATGACACCTCTGGAGCGGTTTTAAGCGCGATGAGTTTTCAGTCAGGGTACAGTGCTCTGCACGCGTCTCCGATCGACGGTGTACGCAAACGTAAAGACCGTGGCTTTCAACGTCCTCCTGACTTCCTCCGGGCCCGAAAATTCCACTTCGACGCCACTGCCACCCAGTATGTCGCACCGTATCACTGTACCAAATCGCTCGGTGGTCTCACGCCGTTGCAGAGGGGCTGAGGTCGGACAGTCTGATTATCGAGTGTCGATTATTGGTTTTACGACACGTCGACCGTTGAGTCATGTAGCGTCGCCAATCTCTCACGCCGATTGGTCGCGGGCGAAGAGTAGCGACAGGTGAGACTCGAACCCACAACCTTTCGATTGTGAGACGAGCATCTTACCCCTAGACCACTCGTCCCCTGACAGTCTGAGCTCTGAACTCGACAGGATCAGGACAGTTTGGTGGACAAACTCGGACTCCACTTCGGCTTCACGTTCAGGTCGCGATTCATCTTGTCGTCTTGTCAGGTCGCGTCGTCCCGACAGGACGTGAATCCAAAACAAACTGGTTAGTCGAGAGAGCGTCTAAATCGGGCCTCACCAAGGAGGTGCGGGACTGAGAGGGGAAGACGGGAACGACGAATCGTCCCAGTCAAGACAAGGCCGAGCGCATATTTGCGTGTCAGAAGAATCAACGGAAGTGTTTTGTTTCAGCACTGTGCGACGTTCCACCACAAGGGGCCCTACGGAGGGGGGGGGGACGCCTGCTGCCGTGACAGCAGGACGCCAAACGTCCGCGAAGCTGTACGGGGCAGGCGACGCCTTCGCACGGTCGGGAGGGAGGGACTCACCACCCACTCCGACCGCACGTCAGCGCCGCCCACCCCCTGACCCCGGCCGGCCGGGCCAGCAGACACTGGAAACCCAGGCCCCCAGCCCCAGACGACTTGTCACTTGGTCCGTATGGGGCCCTACAGGCCCGCCCGCCTCTGGGATATCGGAACCAAAGAGGAATGTTGCTCCACCCTTCACAAATAGCACATTCAACATCATCATAATCACTCATTATCATCATCATCATCATCATAACATCATATTCAAACTTGTCCCGAGATCCAAAATGGCCTCGCATTAGGTATAGCCCTTTCTTTAAGCCTCGGTATTTCCCGACGAATTTGGCACTAATATTTCGGCTTGCTCTTTGCGGCTACAAAACAATTTAACAGGTTGCAGGCTGAAAGTCAGTCTTGGTCACGGTGGAACTTTAGTACGGAGGGAAAACGCGGACAACATTCATCAGCAGCTTACATACCGGCAATAACTGTCGGGGAAGAAGGATGAACGAAAAGACAAAATGCAACGATAATACACCTCCACAACTTTGACGGGACAAGGAAGGGGACAACATGTGTGGAGCATGCCAAGAGGTAGGTGTAGTGTGAAGTGTGACAATTTTGGCGGGAAACGGCGTGCTTAAGCGCCACTGCATCACAAGCACCGTGCAACCCACCGCATGGTTGGAAAACTGCAGCGAAACCAAACCATAAGCGAAGTCAAAACCATTGCGTGAGTTAACCGCTCGGATTAGGTGCACACGGATTGTTTCTATGACATTGAAGCAAGAAAGCTGCGTGAACGGCATGGCCACAGCCTATCCACCATGTCAACTGGATCTGATAGCGGTTGTAAAATGCAAGCTACTTTTTTCCCAGCATCTGTTCTCATGTATTCCTACGTCGATCACCATGGGAGCGAACAATTTTCACAGCAACTTGTTTTACGCGCCACCTTACGGGAAATAATTCAACCACTATTCACGTAGATGTCGCCTAGCACATCCGACACCGTGACGGTTGCTCACGCAACTTTTAGTTCCGAAGCCAACCGCCAGATGTCCGTCCCTAGTCGCTTGTGTCCAGCTGCGTGAGCTTCGTCGCTGACCTGACCCAGATGTTGCGTGCAGTAAATCACAATTAAATAGCCATTGACATAGGCGGCTGACACTCGACGTGATAGCCCCAATTGCGGCCGCGCTGAGCCGAGCAATAACCCGCCGACAACACGCAACGCGGCTCAGGCGCGGTGTAACGAGTGCAATCGTGACGCTATTTCATCACATCCACCGAATCGAGGGGGGGGTATGATATCAATAGCAATTCTTGCATTAGCTATGAAGCCCCACATCTTGAGCTCTGGGTACTGAAGATCCCGGGTTCAACACTCGCTCCGCTTGGGACATTTCCCAATCCCGCGGCCCGCCGGCGAAACAGTGGGCGGTGCCATTAGCCGTGAACGTGCATAAAGTGCGTCGTGAATCACCCAATAAACAAACGAAGCCCCACAGCACAGCAATGTCCTGGAATCGTCAACTTTAGGTGGAAAACGACACCCATCAGGGGCATGTTGTGGCCTCTTGCGGACAGTTTTGAATTCATGAATTCAAAAATGTATGTGCCGCTTCACAACACGCAACTGTAGCAACTTGCTGTTTTCACCATACTCAATTCCTCACACTTGTCCTGTCACAATCTGGTCAGCAGATGAGTGTTCATCTGTCAATGTCATTCTTTGCCCGCACTGTTGCCAATATTTCCCACTGTTTTGACGTCATTAGATGTTTTGACTTCTTCGCCTGTTGCCCCCTACTCTACGAAATATTAATAGCAAGACACTGCTCTACATGGTCCCATGTTAAAACCAGAATGCACCACGGACCAAACCAGCGAAAGATCGGGTAACAGCGCATAACTTGGCGTTCACCCTGAATAAATATCTTCAATGCACCCTCCACCACACAGCAGACAACCGCTGTGTGTGTGATAATCGCACATCAGCTGGAAGCATACGGAGAGACCAACTGGTGGCTAAGCCTACATGTGACTATGGAGGACATGGGATGTACGTATCATACTTTACACCTGTGAGGACGGCCAAGCGTCAGAAACGAACCAAGCGTCACCACCACCGCTAGTGACAAAATTGGCACACTGGTGGAATGGGGATATTGGATATTACAGTAGGTATAGCCTGGCGAGAAAAAAAAGGATGCTTTTGCTAGCTATGCTCCCCCCCCCCCATACATACACACACACGATCAGTTTCGTCTTGCGGGCGACACCCAATCAGTCTTCAGATGAGGCCATGATGCACAGCCCAGTCAAGATTTTCCCTGAAGAGAGGAACAACAAATGGTGAACGAGGCATGAGCTTTAACACCCGACAGTAGTCACAGGAACAATCACAAACCCAGTGCCAACTGTACAGTAACATTTCCTGTGGCCTGGCTATGCTACTCAGTGGGAAGAACCACAGACATTATTGATATCATGTATGGCCATGATTTTGAATATCAACCAGCGATAAAGAGAAGCAAACAAAGCGTTGTGATATAGTTCGTGGGACACTGGGGCCGATTCAGAAGATTTGACCGGAGACAAGGGGCTGATGAAAAGCTCCAAGCTTCAACTGAATTTAAACCACCTTGTAGTCCAACTTCCGGTAACCTACGTTGTTTTCAGCATCACTAGATAGAAAGCTTGTTTTCTGCGGAGGTTAAGTGCAGCAGTTGCATTTTTCGGCGGTCTGGGGCTGGTATTCTAATGGCTCACGAATATAGAAGTCCAGAAATAAACCACGTGGTTAGTATTTTGTGTTCAGGGACGCTATTTTGTGCTGTCGTCTTTTAGCTCAGACATGAAGACTAAATGTGCGGAAGTAGAATTCCAGGACATAAGACTAGCGTTTAAAATGCACCATCTTTAAAGGAAGTGAAAGGTGGATCTGCTTGCCGGAATGCAGGTGGCTAAGTTCTTCCGAAGCAAAATGATCATGATTAAAAATGTCATTTGGCTGGTTATGTGGGCTTAGTGGCGCTTCAAATGCATTGATTATACAGCATGCGCTATCATCATTTGCGACTATTTACCACTGAGATAGGCTTCATCCGATGTCTGCAATGTTTTTACTGGCGACCCAACAGAAAGCTTCGCCGCCACCGTTAGCTTACTTTCAGCAGGACTGTGGACACGATGAATGTAATTCATGAATGTAATTAAGAGCTCCCGTGCCGCAGTAATTAATGTAATTAAGAGCTCCCGTGCCGCAGGGACAAAATCTAACAGCATAACTCTGTCCATAGAAAGCGGCGGCAGCACGGCCGAGGTCACTATAGGTGGCGCAGCGTGACGCACAGCGCCACCTATATTGACACCGCTCCACCGCCGCAAATACTCTACGTGAACAAAACGGACGGCATTTGCGAAGAACAATACTGTGATAAAGGTCGGCTGAATGAAAGGTAAATAAACAGTGGGCGAAGATAGCAGGATGTGAAGTATTGCTACACGAGAGCTAAATAATGTCCCCAGCGAGACAGACTCCCGCAGACCTCACCCTCGATGGCAGAGACTCCGCTACAGATAAGAGGGAGGTGGAGGGGCGACGGACAGGGAGAACAGTTCCCACCAACATTTTCCACACGTAGCATTACGTAAACGGACGTTGCATGGAAAGAACCGAATCATAAGAGGTAGCTGGGCACATGCTAGGTCACAGTAACGTACCGAGTGCCACAACAATCGAACACATTGAAGGTTAACACATCAGAGGCTACAGACCACAAGCAGACGCAACAGAGGCATAGCCGCATAGGTACACACATCGGATCCGCTATGCAGCTCTTCAATACGACCAGTGCAGCCGAGATTGCCCCCCCCCCAACACGCATAACGTACAAGTGACTCGTCACGCGCAAGAATGTGCTATCTCTCACTATCTTAACCAAACCGGAAACAAATCGTGCCGGAAGAAACGGTGCAATCTAATCAAGACGCATTTTGGTGGAAATGCTCTCAGTGTCTCATCGCTTTCTTGGGATGCTCCTGCCCACACTGGGCTAAGATTACGAACGGATGCAACCACATATATATATATATATATATATATATATATTAATTATAAGTACATAATATCTACACAATTCGCATAACATAATTATCGCATATATATCCAGAATGCATCAGGGCGAACGCTTTCGATAGTCTACAGAGGGTGACGCACGTGACTAGTCGCCACCGACCACCTCTAGTGAAACGATGCACTTTCGCCGCATAATTATCGCAATATTTCACATTGCACTGGGTTTGGGTAGCAGATGTGCCCAACAGCCGCCATCGATATAATTGCTCGATCTTCGCGTGCATTTTTTGCGAACGTATTTCGACTTCCACCAAGTCTTTGTAAGGGCCACATCGAGAAACGGTTCACAGTGCAAAGGCCCCGAATGCACCGCGTATTATATCGATCGAAATGGCCAAAACATCTTCCTGGTAATGCGAGCTGATACATACATTCAATACAGGCATATGCGGTTTACGATGACGATGGTTGTGTTAGTTCTGTGTGTGTGTTATATCTGAGTGTGTGTTAGTTTTGAGTGTGTAGGTTTTGAGTGTGTAGGTTTTGAGTGTGTAGGTTTTGAGTGTGCAGGTTTTGAGTGTGTATGTTTTGAGTGTGTAGGTTTTGAGTGTGTAGGTTTTGGGTGTGTGGGTTTTGAGTGTGTAGGTTTTGAGTGTGTAGGCTTTGAGTCTCCCCAACATGGACGGGTTAACTTCATAGCGTTCAATGTTAGACCTCGAACATATCAGTTGGGCAAGTCAACCAACCAAGGACAATTCTCCGTCCTAAGTGCGTAAAATGACAGCCCTGAATACACTGAATACATACACGGCCTGCCAAAATGTACCAAATTACGTCCAGTCCTATGCCCATCCTGCATATCTTCATGAGGGACTCGGCCTCTGTCAGAGACTGTACCTGACCGCAGCATCTGTGACAGATGGCCCGAGGTCATAGGTCACAGGTACCAACAGGCGATGGCGCGTGCGCAACAGCGGGCAGGAAGGGGGAGGGGAGACACCTCCGGCGGAAATAGTCCAGACGGACCTTAGCCGGGCGGTCGAGACCCATGGGCGAGAGAGATGCGGAGATTACGGTTATGGCTTTTGCCTAGATCGTCGCCATTCCACAAATCGCCTCACTTACAAACGAGGCAATACGCTACGCGTAATTTAGAGTGCGCCGCCAGAATGCACTTCAGAAGTGAGAGTTCGCCGTCAGAATGCGTTTCAGAAGTCGGAATGCGCCGCCCTCCCCGAGGAACACAAGTATTCTTGGAAGGACATGGCTAGCGATGCCGGTGCGTTTCCGCAACCAAAGACCACAAGTGCAGCTACTGCTTACCACGTGTCACTTTACCGTTATCATGCAGAACATTTAAGCAGGCATGGATGGAATTGAAAATTGATGGGGCACTCGAGCCACGCGTGTGTTACGCGGGATCGAGTGAATAGGGCTGGATAGGTATTGGTAGGCGTGTAGGATGTTGGTGGATAGTTCTTTGGAATTCAGGATGCGGTATTGATTGGGGTGCTGAGTAGCTGTTTGTCCAGGCTCATAGTATCTTCTTTCCACAGGCTGAACCCAGATGACCCCTGTGGCTCTCATTGAGTCTGCACACTTAATGACTTTATAACATACAGAGGTTATGCATCTTCGGAGTCACGTGCCACATATGCTATGTTGTGCAGAAACAAACAAAAAAGCTCATCTGATTATCATTAGATCAGATGTAACGTCTCCTAGTCTTCCGCGTTGACTTCTCTAAGCCGAAGATATTTTCCCTGCCGGAATTGTTTCCATTTAATTCCGAGTGAGTTCAGCAGTCATGCAGGTGAATCCATGCACAAGTAAAAACGACGTGAAGGAGATCAGGATAAAAGTTTTGCCCGACAACCGTGTCAGGGACAGATTGGTCAGCACTGAAAGGTAAACCTGATCCTGCAGTATGCTTTAGTACTTGGTTCATGCAAAATATATCCGCAAGGGACAGTACATCAAACGCCAGACACACACACACACACACGAAAAATCCCGAGGTCGACGAAGAACAACCAAAGTGTCACATGCAAGTCGGTAATTTCTCCAGCGGAGCCATGTTTTGGGTACACTGGCTTGTGCGGTCTTAAGACACACCAGCCGAGGCTACATGGCGTCGCCTACCTCTCACCGCGGCAAGAAGGGCGGACATCGCACGGAATCGAACCCCGTACCTTTGGCTTGCCAGATGCTTGGCTAAACCAAGCTACCGACGGCGACGTAAGTACGTCTCACCCAAAGATGGCAAAGCGGGCAAACATGCACCCATGCACCCATCGTAGTAATCCATACGGTCAGCCAACATGTGAACGTCCGCCTATACCACACAAGTAGTCCAGTGACGCCATACTTATTAACATTTCATGAGCGTGACGGCGTGTAAATTTCTCTCCCACCCCTGATCTCAGGACGGCTACAACACAGATGACAACGCAGATGTGCGCCACATGAAGTGGAGAACGCAGGCCGCTCAGCACACAGAGACCAAAACAAACAGCGACAGGACGTCTGGCATCCAGACGTCCTGTTTCTTCGCGTGGAAGCGTAGAAGTCGCCGGCTGAATGTTAACTGATCGGACACGCTGAATACAAATTACACAGTGGTCTGTGCTTGGGCTTGTGAGATCAGCCGGCTGACTGGAGGTCTACTGTGTGCGCCACGGTCGAAACCTTTTCGCTTTGTGTGCAATGTCGAAAAGGGGACTAAAAATTCGCCGCGAAAACCTTGGCACGAAATCCGCTTAACGTCATTAAACTCATTGGGGTACCAGCAAGATAGAAGAGAATGGTGTCCATTTCGTTTAGTTCATAACCAAATCGCTATCGCTACCTACGCACGTCTCACCACTCAACGCTTCGGACCGCTGACGCCGACTAACCTTCCGGGACGCCAGGGACCGTTCCCGGCTCGACGCCAGAACTGCCGTTGCCAAGTGCAAGACGCCGTATACCAGCCATCATCTACGAGCCACCAGCCTGCCACCACACACACACACCGCACAAGCCGATACACACACACACATACGTACAGTACCCCCAACCTAACTCTCCGGCACTCCACCACTATCCAAACCTACTCAACCTCCAACCGCTCTCTCAAGCTCACCTGCTACATCTACTGAGCCGTCGACCTCTACTCTACTCTTCGAGATCTCGAAGACCTACATCAAATCTACTGATCCTCCAATCAACTCTACTCAGCTTTCTACTTCCTCTACTTCATCTACCACAGTGGCCAGTGACAGTGCCTCTCCAGAGCAGTGCCCGTCTCTACTTCTGCAACGCCATCTACTTCTCTACGCTCTACCAGGTCAGTCCGGCGGTGCTGCCACCCCTCCCACCGCGCTCCCTCCACCCCACCCCCCGCTTTTCCCTCTAGTGCCGTCTGCACGATCTTTTCTGATCTTTCTGACCGTGCTCTCTTCACGCACATCTCTGATTTCTTTGTGTTTTCTTCATCTTTATCTGCCCCTCTTTTGACAAACTGTCGGGCTTCCTTCACGCCCTTCTATACCCTCCGCCAGCCATTTGTACTGTTCTGTGTCGCACACACACCTGTCACACTCATCTTTTTCCAACACCACACACAACAAACACAGCCAACACCACACGCTTCAACACCATGAACACCAATACACCACCTACAGGCGAGTTCTTCATTTGCCGCCGGGGAGACGGGGAGCCCATGGGCTCCCTCGACCCCTGGCTGGTGGATGAAGAACTCGTCCGACAGACAGGAGCGCCCCTACACGCCAAACCTATGAGATCTGGGGCGCTCCTCATTCACGCCAACACCGACATAGACGGCCGCATACTCCCCACCATACATCACATACAAAACACCCCTATCTCGATCACTCCGGCCACACACATGAACACCTCACAAGGCACCATCAAGGCACGGGAGTTGGTCTGTATACCGGAGGAGACCCTAACCCGGAGGTTCCGGGAACAGGGCGTCTCCTCCGTGTACAGGCCGCCCCCACGCCACGGATACAACACCACGGACATACTGATTCTCACCTTCACAACACGTACACAACCCAAACACGTGAAGGCGGGCTACCTGCTTTTTCCGGTCACACCACGCGCACCCCTCCCGCGAAGATGCCGTAAATGTCAACGGTACGGGCATTCAACGGGGGGGTGCCACAGCAACACCCACACCTGCGCAAATTGCGCAGGACAACACGACACAGACCACTGCACCAGCGGCGTGCGCAGCTGCGCCGCCTGCGGGGGGGACCACGCGGCGTCGGACGGGGGCTGCCCCCGATGGCAGGCGGAGCGGGAGGTGCTCCGCCAGGTCCACCTCGGGGGCATGGCCCTGGCCGACGCCAGAGCGTCGGTGTTTGGCCCGCGGGCGGCGTGGCCGCTCCGCCGCACAGAGCCGGGGAACCCACAACCACCACCACTATCACACACAGAATACCCGGCTCTGCCTGCACCCACGCCACACAAGCAGACAACGAATACATACACACCACAACCCGACGCACCAACACCAACGAACACCAACACACACCCAAAACACCCCGCAACACCAGGACACCCCATCACCCACCGACCACTACAAGCACCACCAGCCATCCCGACTCGCCTATCAGCACCCACCCCACCCTGCCACCCACCACCACCGCCACCACCCCACCAACCAGGAACCTCAACATCCCCTCAGGCCTCACTCACTTCAAACACAACGGACACATCACTGACACAGCACTCGCACACAGACACGGGGTCTGAACAGACAGACACCGAGCGCATCAACACCGACTCAGACGTCACAGTCCCCTGCACCCCAACACCACCCCCCTACCAACCACAAGTACCTCATAGGCCCACGAAAAGTACCAACAAAAAACACTCCCCCAAAAGACCACTCACGCGTGCCAACACCCACAGACAATGAACACAATACTCCAATGGAACACTCACGGACTCATTAGACACTGGCCAGAATTTAAACACTACGCATTACAAACACACCACACTGCACTATGCATACAGGAAACACACTTTAAACCCCATGACCCGTATCAATTCAACATCCCTCAATACACGCTACACAGACAAGACACACACAACACACACACATACAGATCAGGCGGAGTATGCACATACATTAGGAATACAACACCGCACCGCCTGATACCATTCAACACCACAGCAGACATATTACTCACGGAAATCCACCTACACAACACAGCTTACACACTCATCAACATATACGATCCCCCTCGCGAACCACAGAAACCCTTTCGGAATTAAACAAGGCACTCGATCAAATTCACACACCCGTCATAGTCACAGGAGACTTCAATTCGCACCACCCACTATGGGACACCCGCACAACACGACCCGATCACAGAGCACTCACACTCATCACACTGGCTACACAACATAACCTCACAGTACTCAACACCGGATCACCAACATACCTCGTCCCAATTAGCCACACCCTCCCCACTACCCCTGACGTAACCCTGGCATCCTCCCGCATAGCCCTTACCCTATCATGGACATCCGACCCCGACCCTCAATTCAGTGACCACGCACCCATAACCATCACCTTTAACCAAATCCCGACCATCGGCCCACCGCATCCACCCACGGGCCGATGGAACCTCAAAAAGCATCCTGGACATCCTTTTCAGAATCTATGGCAGCACAAACAGCACACAACCCACATCTCACACCAGAACAATTTGCAGACACCCTCATCACCACAGCACACCAACACATACCACAGACAAAACCACGCCATCAACACAAACCTCGCGCGGCACCCTGGTGGAGCGACGAATGCCACCGGGCAGTCCGCGCGAGGAACCACGCACGACACAGACACGAAAGACACCGCACACCAGAAACACTCACAGTATACAAACAACTCAGAGCAGCCTGCAAAAGAACCATTAGAAATGCCAAAAAAACGTCCTGGAATAAATTTTGCACCCAATTTAACAGATTCACTCCTCTCGGCGAAATTTGGACACTTCTTGGAACATTCCAACATCGACAAAGACCACCAGCCAAAGCCATCACACTCATACACAACAACGTCACCACCACAGACCCACAAAGAATAGCAAACATTTTCGCACACAACTATCACATTAGATCATCCACACTCGCACAGCACCCCCCACCACCAATCAGACACACACGGCCACACCTTTACAACACTAGGTTCACACTCACAGAATTACAAATAGCAATCACACAAACAGGAAACACAAGCGTAGGACCAGACAACATACACTATTCATTCTTCAAACACCTACCAACACAAGCACTACAAACACTACTGGACACCTACAACACCGCATGGACAACACATACATACCCACAATCTTGGCTACACGCTCTGCTCATTCCTATCCCAAAACAAAACACAGACCTAACCCTATGCGACTCCTACCGCCCTATCGCACTAACCAGCTGTCTCCACAAACTCTTTGAACGCCTTGTCAAAAAACGCCTCCTCTACATTATTCAAACACAAAAACTAATCTCTCCTATACAATCAGGCTTTCTTCCTAATCGCTCATGCCTAGACAACCTCACCTATCTCACCACACACATCCAGGAAGCGGCGGCCAGGAAATGCTCCACCGTCGCCGTCTTCCTGGATCTCAAACAAGCATATGACACGATCAGCATCACAGCACTCCTAGAACACTTACACAACATAGACATACAGGGCAGACTTATACACTACCTTCATTTCTATCTACTAAACCGCTCTTTCCAAGTAAAAATAGGACAACACACTTCAGACACTAAATTCCCCACAACCGGCCTAATGCAAGGTTCGGTTCTTAGCCCCCTTCTCTTTATTTTAGGTCTAAATTCAGTCATCACCGACAACCTTCCGGCCAAAATTGCAATATACGCAGACGACATTGTAATCTGGACTTCACAAAAATTGCCAAACCACGCACTAGCAATACTACAGAAGACACTAACAGAACTACACAACAGACTCGCCCTACTAAATCTACACATCGCACCACACAAATCTAAATGTATGTTCTTCGGTCACCACAAACACACAGATGAACAACCACTAAAAATAGACCAGACACCCATACCATTTGTCACCAGTGCGAAATTTCTCGGCATCACATTTGACCGACTACTCACCTTTCGGTTACACATCTTAGACATCCACAAACGCGCATCAAAACGAATCAACCTACTACGAGCACTTTCTGGCACAAACTGGGGATCCGATCGAAACACACTTCTAACTCTCTACAAATCAATCATTCGGCCAATTTTGGAATACGGATCCCCACTCTTCGAAAATGCAGCTAAATCAAACATCCACCTACTAGACACACTACAACACCAATGCCTCAAAATAGCCACTGGAGCATACATCACTACACCTTATCTCGCACTGCACATCTACAACCACATACCAGAACTCAAACACAGACGCACTGAAGCACTACTTAGATATCATTACAAAACACAACTAGTCAAACACCACCCATGCACTGAAGCACTCAAAATCCGCACCAAACGCAGACACATACTCATGAACGCACCACGACTCAGAACCACGATAGGAACTCGCATACACCAACACGCAAATAGACTACAAATCACACTCCCCACAACACAACCCCTCCCACCACCCACAGCATGGTGGAAACACCAAGCTCCCACAACACACTTCCTCATAGACAAACCGAAACACACATACACAGACGCAGAAATTCAACAACTTTTCCTACAATTCACATCACAATATGCAAATCACAACATCATTTACACAGACGGCTCCAAATCACATACACAGCAGACGGGCACAGCGGCGGTGCTGTATACAAATACAGCACCGCCCCGAGTCATCTTACGTGCCCGTCTGCACGACACAGCATCCACATACACAGCAGAACTCTACGCAATCTTCTCGGCATACTCCACCATCTATAACACACAAATGCAACACAATATCATAGCAACAGACGCAAAATCAGCACTACAAAGCATAACACCATACACCACATTCAAACACCCACTCATTCCCAAAATACTTTACATACATAACAAACTAAACATCCAACAACGCCCACTACTTCTCTGGATCCCAAGCCACACAAACATACACGGTAACGAACACGCAGACACAGAAGCAAACCTAGCCACAACACTACAACAAACCACGCAATGCCCATACTCAAAATCCGATTACTACCCCACAATCCGCCAAGCACTCAACAAACACATACAACAAACGTGGAACACAACAATAACACAACTCCACGAAATACACCCCAAACACGAACAATGGCACTCCATCAACCAACACACCAGACAAAAAGAACGTACACTAACACGCATACGAACAGGACACACAGCACTCACACACTCCTACCTCATTCTACGACAACAGCGACCACAATGCACAACATGTCACCGAATACTCACAATCAAACACATACTCATTTACTGCACCAAATACAACCACCAAAGACAACATATCACCAACTATTGCGCCACACACAACATCCCACTAAACCTCACTACTCTCCTCAACGACGACCATCCAGCACTACACGAACATGTCTTCCACTTTCTCTCTATCACACGCATACTAGAACAACTGTGAAAAAAAGGGAAAAAGAAAACGACAAAAAAAACGAACAAAAAACAAACAAAAACAAATCAAAAGATGGAACGAAAACAAAAAGATGTTCCAAAAAATGAACAAAATAGCCCAAAAAAAAAAAAAAAAAAAGAAAAAAAAAAACGATAAGCATGACGCTGATTAAAGGACAACGAAAGAAAAACAAAAATACACCCCAATAACAAATGTTCTTGCAATGTTTCAACCAAGGCGAAGACCCAACCCCAAACCCCCCACTACACCCCGTACCCCAATCTGGCACCGTCCGGACTGGCGACTCTTCTCAACCGCAACATCTTCGGACTCCAACCATCTCTACTATACTTCCGCTCAACCCAACTCTACTCAACTCTACTCTACTCAGCTCTACTCTACACTACAAGGATCTACTTCGACTCTGCTCAACCAATCAACACCCTCTTCCACCCCTTGACTAATCCTCCTACCATACCCCTCACCAATTTATACCGCTTAACACCAACAACCGGAAACAGCCGACATCACCACACGGTGGCAGGCTGGCCAAATTCACACACACACACACACACTTCGTTTAGTTTAGTTTAGTTTAGATACCTATACTGTGAACAACGGGCATTTCATAGCGTGTTACATCATAGGTAATCACATTATCCGGAATTTGGGCGCTGTATGACCAACGCAGTCGATGCGCCCCTAAGCCCAAATAGCCCAAATAAGCCCAAATAGCCAACCAACCAACATTACCTGGAACCGCATCACGAAACGTGCGTGCATCACGATATTGCGTGCACTATACAGTGCACGCCATACTTAGCACCGCAATACGGCCAGAAAGGACGCCTGGAGACGGCCTATACGTGCATCTAGAAGAACAACGCCGAAACCGTTGAGAGAAGGATGTCGATTCAGTATTCAGTAAATGGTCTGATCCACCCATTTGGAAGGGACAAACATATCCCCGATGTGCACTGTTAGTGCAATATGTTGCCTCCACTGCTCGCACATGCAGTCTACGCCAGTCAACGGGTAAGCACAGGCGGACAGGAGTGTCGATTTATGGAAATCAATGGGGAGGCACTCGTTGGATTGAGAGGAGAAAACGTCTGCGAGGCGTCCAGTGGTGCCATGCTACGCTGTGAAACATCGGGGGGGGAGACAGCCAACATGGGGGCTCGGACCCACCCAAAGATGTACACATAAACACCCATGGTGCGAGAACTGAAATAATTAGTCTTCATTTTTGGCATTCAAACGTTGCATTCTTTACGATTGTCAAAGCCCCTGAACGGTGTGCAAGTGACCATGCAAATATATGAAGTCATCCAGTCATATAACCATTACGTTAAATACATGAAGTCATCCAGCTATCTATCCATGAATTAAAGCGCATGAGGTCACCCAGTGATCTATACACTTCGTCGAATATCGGAAGCCATCCATTATGACTTTCACTCGCAAATATACATGGTTATTGGGTGCTAAAAAAAGGATCCTGAGTGAGTAGTCGAGGAAGAGGTCAAATATATTTTGACCTTGCATGCCATTCCTGAGCGCTGCACCACCTATGACTGGGTCAAGAAGATGGAACGCCGTTGACCGTCACGACCAAATTCCAAACTACCCGACTGTACACACAACGGCTGTAGACACAATGGCTGTAGACACAATGGCTGGAATGTCCGAGCAAACGTAATTGTAATCCCACCAAATAGCTGTAGCTCGGCTCATTAGCTGTGAAGATGAGTACAATACGATGATGATGATGATGATGATAAATTGCTGTTTAGAGACACATCGACAGCAAGGTCATTTTGTGCCCATAACAATGATAAGGGAACAAGGGAATAGAAAACGTTTCCGTCCTTCAAATTAGTTATGAGTAAAAGTAGAGTATTAGTTCTGAAGGATGATATGTCACATCAAAGTTTCTTTGTCCAAGAAAAGCAAAGATGCCACTGGACGTCAGGACCTCCGAGTCGTCGCCCAAGGAGCATACGCAAGGAGTCGGTGCTCGCTCCTCCAAAATACTGGTTGGTTATTGATTTTACGACACGTCGACCGTTCAGTCATGTAGCGTCGCCAATCTCTCACGCCGATTGGTCGCGGGCGAAGAGTAGCGACAGGTGAGACTCGAACCCACAACCTTTCGATTGTGAGACGAGCATCTTACCCCTACACCACTCGTCCCCTAATACTGGCGGTGTAGAGGTTCCAGCGGTGAGCATGCCACAATGCCATGACGCACAGTAAGCGGTGCGGAACACGTGGGCATGAGGATCGGTCGCCTCCAGACAGTCAGTAGCCATGTGCGGCTGGGGCATGTCCCATCCTCAGACGGCAGAGCGCAGCCTCTTCCCATCGGAGGAGCTGCGACGGCGCCACCAGCAGGGCCGCGCGGCGCCACTCACTTTGCCGTCGCCGCTGAAAGAGCCGTCGCCGCTGCGGGAGCCGTCGCCGCACGAGCTGCCCTCCGAGTCGCCGTTAATGTAGCCAGAGTCGCTGGCGGCCACGAGGCCGGGCTCGCGCTGGCCCTTGCGCGCGTACAGCTTGCCGTGCATGAGGCGGACGGCCTGCGGATTGGCGGCGGTCGACCCGCACCGGCCGCACGTGGCGCAGCCGCCGTCCACGCCGAGGCGCGACACGTGGTGGCGCAGCACGTCCACCGAGCCGCTGGCGTGGCGGCACTCGGCGCGCGACTCCTGCGCGCGCCGGTCCACGACGCGGCCGTTCTGGCGCACGAACATCGTGTCGCTGGTGGTGACGCTGGTGTTGACGTCGAGCGCCGTCTCGACGGTGGCCGAGCGGAAGGCGGCCGCGCGGAAGTTGAGGATGCCGTTGCGCACCAGCAGCTGGCTGAGCACGCTCGGGTTGGGCACGGTGCCGGTGGTGAGCGCGTGCCGGATCGCCTCGCCCTCGTCGCCGAGCAGCTGCACGCGCACGCCGTTGATGAAGATCACCTCCTCCTCGCGCACCACGGTGTTGGTCGTCACGTCCACCACCTGGGCGCGGCCGGCGCCGAAGATGCTGTCAACGGCCGCCTGGGCGTCCGACGAGTCCATCCTGTCGGGAGGGGTGCCGTTAGCGACACCGGGCGAGTCCACTCCGAAGCGGCGAGTTCATTGTCACAGGAGGGAAATATTCAGGACGAATGCATTGTGAGAAGGCGAGTTAATTGAGAAACCTGTTCATTTCGAGGAGACATACACTGGAGTATACACTTACCATGGTAATAAGGAGCGCATTGCGGGAGCATACATAGCGTGGCGAAATGACACTCGCGGATCCAGAAGGCTAGTTTTCGACCGTTTGGGAGCCATTTCAAACTACCTTGCCATATTTTTTAGACTTCAGATTTGAACACCTAAGATGTGGGTTCGCTTCAGTTGATATTTGCCTCATAAAATGTTTTGGATTTCGAGAACATACCATGTTAGTGGAGTTCAGAAGAACGGTCTTTAGGGGCGTGGCCCCGGTGCATCCCAGATCCACCAGTGGGGGAAGGGCACAGGGAGCATATGCCCCAACGAAAGGCGGGCACTCTCTGATCGAAGAAGGTGCCCCTCCATGAACACTCGAATGTGTCACAAGATATCTATTTGTTCAGCCCAAGGTGCAAGTCTGAGTGGAAAGGGCACTCCTGGTTATGGTTGGTTATTGGTTTTACGACACGTCGATCGTTGAGTCATGTAGCGTCGCCAATCTCTCACGCCGATTGGTCGCGGGCGAAGAGTAGCGACAGGTGAGACTCGAACCCACAATCTTTCGATTGTGAGACGAGCATCTTACCCCTAGACCACTCGTCCCCTGAAAGGGCATTCCTTTCTGGACGCTTGACGTGACTTAAGTGCACCCCTTGTCATTTCATCCTCGATCAGCGTCACCCCCGACGGAAATAGTGCCTCTCCAGATGAGTACTACCCTTCATCAAAATTACTGGATCCGCCACCGGCTCATCAAACACCGGTCAGAAACGTCACCGTTTCGTTCGGCAACGCGTAATTGGTATTGTCATGGAGTCCACTGGAGTACAATCCGAGTGCGCCAAGGCATAGCGATAAGGGCACCAAACCGGTATATCATGTGGGACAGGCAAGGCCACAGCGTAGAAAGTGACCGGCCGCGTCCAGTGACATCAACGTTAAGTGGGCTCATTTTACATGGGCGCGGCTAGCAGTACCAGGCCCATGCTTGTCATGCCCTGGTCCCTGGGGCGAATAGCTGAGTGGTGCTGGAAGCCGGCAAGAGACGATGGTGGGAGGCGCCGGGCGTGATAACCTAGTTGGACGTTGTGTGAGCGAGGTCTAGAAGCTGCTGATGTGCACAAAATGTCGCAGCATATTCGAGGCAGTGTTCACATTGGGAACCATTTTCTACATGTTCGAATGTTTTCTACATGTTCTACATGTTTCTACATGTTTCTACATTTCTACATGTTTTCTACATGTTTTCTACATGTTCTACAGTTTGAAAGAACAAAACAATCCATTCAATATCGCCCCATTTGAAGAGCAAACTCTTCCAGTTTGAAGAAGCTTGGAAACCCACCAACATTTTGTCTTGCTATGAATTGGGAGATAGTCCCGGAAACACCAGCAATGATCAAGCCAATTGATATTATACCGGTAACAACACATCGGTGCACATACATTATAGGATACAACAGGAAAGTGCCTACTTCCCGAACGTTCCTCGCTCGACACAAACTGCAATTTTCCTAAGTCACATCGATCTTCGAGCAACGGCATAAGTAAAATACACCCACCTGGAGTCCTCATACCACAAAACCGACATTTTAAAAAATAGAGCCTTCAAATTTGTTTTCATTGGAACTAGAATAGTCGAGACTCTCCAAACGAGTTTTCCTTGCCTTTTTGGTCCACCACGGTTCACACACACCACGGAAAAGCATCACACACGGCTCACATACACACCACGGAAAAGCATCACACGCGGCTCACATACACACCACGGAAAAGCATCACCACGGCTCACATACACACCACGGAAAGCACCACACGCGGCTCCATACCCAGGAAAAGCATCACACACGGCTCACATACACACCACGGAAAAGCATCACACACGGCTCACATACACACCACGGAAAAGCATCACACACGGCTCACATACACACCACGGAAAAGCATCACACACGGCTCACATACACACCACGGAAAAGCATCACACACGGCTCACATACACTTTGGAAGAACAATCAACTGTACGAATCACCACACGGAAACAGCGAGCAGCAGAATGTGTGGGGCACAGACGCGGACATGACACGAGACATCATGGGGGGTGCTGAGGAGAGGGGGGGGCTTGCTCGCTCGGTCTCCTGCCGTTACCCTGTACGAAACTTATAATCAGACCGCAGAGTTCAGTGCGTTGACCTTACTGGACGCATTTTGATCGGCGTATATTTGTATGCCAGCGAGTGCACCATGGTATGCCAGCGAGTGTACCATGGTATGCCAGCGAGTGTACCATGTTATGCCAGCGAGTGTACAATGGTATGCCAGCGAGTGTACCATGGTATGCTAGCGAGTGTACCATGGTATGACAGCGAGTGTACTTGGTACGTCATGATGTGATGGCACAACTGATGGAGAGGTAGGGACTGAAACTTGGAGCCAATCGGAACCGACGAAGAGGGTCTGAAACGTGGAACTGATCGGAACTGATGAAGAGGGAGGGTCAGAAACGTGGAACTGATCAGAACTGATGAAGAGGCATGCTCTCAAACGTGGAACTGGACGGAACCATGTGATGGCGCAATTTATTTGTGCGCTTATTTTGACTATATCAGCGGTTGATATACTTTCGTGATGTTCTATTTCATTCCTGAAAAAAAATATTATGAGCACAGCATGCAACGCACACTGCCAATTTGTAATATATGATCGTTATATTGCACTTCAAAGTCAGGCTGGATACATGGCGATCAGTAAGTACCGCGGCCATTTTATCTTAATCCTGCGAGGAAGTCGCAGGTTCCATGGCTCGAATCCCACACAGGTAAATGCTTTTGTGCTATTGTTGTGCATAAAGTAGCGTCCGCATCGTGGTAAAGGCCAATTGCCAATTGTCGTGGCAAAGGACAATTGCCAATTGTATTCTCGGCAAGGGCAAAACGAATTTTAGATCACTCCCAGTCAAGCCAGTTCGAGTCGGGCGTAAGTTCACCGAACTGGCCGATTGTGGCTATGCTGGCTTCGCTTGTCCTGAGATGGCTTTCATCTATGACGCTACCGATCCCAACTTGGGTAGATGTCCTGACGTCCACCTACCTGCCTTGAACGTTCTGTGTCACCCGATCACTTAGTTTCATTTGAAAACGGGTGGAACCATATCTAGTGTGTGTCAAAAACTGAGTCGCAGAAAAGTTCAAATATATCACAAAAACGTGATCTCGACACACGTGCAAGTTCCACAGCAAGATTGTTGTTGCACATTTTTAAGTTGATATTGCCTGAAAAAAAGTACCTAAACAGGTATGCACCTGAGCACCTACCTACCGACCTTGGTGCAAGACACGCCAATTAGTGCACATCTGGCTTAGGTTAGTGTTGAAGGTACAACAATTGGTGCTGCAGCTGAAATTCCTCCAGTGCAACATCCACCACCCATGAACGTCGATATAGGCAACGAAATTTTGAGGCCCGCGGCAGCTTGGTGAACACTGCACGTCTCCGAACTGCACTGAAGTCGAAGCGCGAGGCATTTCACCGTGGCTTGCTGTAATTAGCTCCGTGACTATTTACCTACTCCATCGACTAATGAAAGAGCAAGTAGCGTCCACGATAATTTGCGTCTCCATCGCGGAGGTGCTTTCCACCTCTGACACTCGTGGCCACGTGTGCGACCTTTTCGACCTCTACACCAACGAACTAACTAACCGAACTGGCCGATCGTACCGTGGACCACCACCGCACGGAGTTGAGATGCAACCTTATGACAGCGACGCGCCCGGGTGTCATGTATAAACATGCCGCGATAAGGCGTCAAGGTCGAACATACAGTGGCGTTTGACCTTCAGAGTAACAGGAACAGCTTGCAGGTGTCCGCCCGTCATGCACACACCGCTATTTATAAGCGCTCGCCGAACTCTGCCGGCGGGTAGCGTGTGGATCATGACGCATGTAGCATCTCCGTCAGCTGGGAGGGTCAGCTGCTGGTCTCTGAGTCTCTGCTGTCTCTGCTGGAGGGTCAGCTGAGGGTCAGCTGGGAGGGTCTCGTCGAATGTGTCATGTCGCGGCAACCGCAGACACATCCGATCGTGGTCGCGTCGTCGAGATCCATGTCTACGGTTTCAGCGATTGGCGGGGCTGTTGTAGAACAAACTCGTGTCAGCATGATCTCAGTCACGCTAAAGCAGACGGTATAGCCCTGATAACAAGGTTCGTTATTACACCACGTAGCTGTGCGCTAGACTTTCCCTTGCGCACGCTGTCGTTAGTTATTGTGGTTATAAGGGCGCGTCGACCATTTAGTTGATCATATTGCGCCCATATGCATTCAAATCCTGCTATGTTATAAATTCATCCTCAGGAGTCAGTAGTAAGGAACAATTTCATCTTCGTGTGCAAATAGCCTCGAATCCTATTTCTGGAGAGAAAATGAAAGAGATTACCATTGCGTACGATTGGGGAGTCGTCATCCAGCATGCCTGGATATGTCAGCGACCTGGCTGCAGTCCAAAAGTGTGGCATGCGTTCCCCATCATAACCTCCACACGAGTACAAAACATGACGTACAGTCAAACATGAGGGGACGGTAGTCTAGGGGTAAGATGCTCGTCTCACAATCGAAAGATTGTGGGTTCGAGTCTCACCTGTCGCTACTCTTCGCCCGCGACCAATCGGCGTGAGAGATTGGCGACGCTATATGACTCAGCGGTCGACGTGTCGTAAAACCAATAACCAACCAGGCAAACATGCGCGACATCGAGGGCATAGCGGTGGATCGCTTCCGCATAAAAGGTAGCAGTGGGTAGCATATACCAGTGGCAAATTCTCAGTCGGCAAAGTGCACTTCTTCTCTTCTGGATTTACGCTGGATTTACGATGGCCATTCTCTCAGTGTTGGCTTAATCGCCTTTAGCTTATTCCCGAGTTCCATGTTCCACATGCTTTGCCATTTGGAATGAGCAAACGATGAAGAAATGGCATAGTGGTATGTGGCCCGAAGAGGTGGAGCAGGTATGTGTGCTTTGTGAGATCCTCTCCTTGCCGCGGCGTCCGCCAGTTCGCCTCCCACATGGCTAGGCATGGAGTCCCCACATGGCTAGGCATCCAGCACATTACTACGGTTTTGTCAGACTGTAGTCTGTAGTCAGACTGTCAGTGCGGTCAGACGAACAAGAATATTCTGCAATGCGCGCGCTGTCAGATAAACGCCATTATTAGCTTCAGCTGAGCCTGACACCAGTGAATCAAAGCCATCCATGTTTTTCTCGCAATCAGCAAGTTTGACCTTTCTGTCACTATCGACGTCGATGTCACTATATTTCTGTCATTATCGACGTTTCAAGTACATGTAAGTTCACATTTCCAATCCCTATTCGCAAGTCAAATATACCAGAGTTCCACTATACATCAAGGTGCATATACATAGCAAACCGAGCAGTGCCAACTTTATCGAAGGTAGACTATCCATACACCTTGACAGCTCGTGTCGTAAAGCACGCTCCACCTAAGCTGCCTTCATATGTGTCATAATAATACATACATCACTGTCATCCCAATATTAACACCATTTGTTAGTCACCGTCCTGCAGATGTTGCGCAAGCATGTTCTTGGAAGTGTCCCTGTGCTGATGGAAGCCTTCCTGCCCTCTCTCATCCGAACCGTGTCGCCCATCCTGGCGGCATTCCAGCCATTCCAGCCATTCCAGCCATTCCAGCCGCGTAAAACGGGCGATGTGACGAGTCGCAGCAGCTCGTTTGGTAGGACATTCGACGCCGGATCGCAAGGCCGTGGGTTCTAATCCCACAGCCGGCAGGATTGCCTGGCCCACCCGCGACCAGTCGGCGTGAGAGACTGGCGACGCCAGCTGGCCTGGCAGTCGAGTGCGTTGTAGAAGAAGCAGGCGATCTTCTATTCGTATGGATGCGCGGGCTAGTATTGGACGAGCCCATGTGAACCACGCCACCTGGCGGCGAATCCGACCGGGTGGAAGTTGTGTTTATTATTATTGGGTAATCGTCCCGCTGATCAGCTGTCCTGAACACTCATTCAAATTCTGGCAACAAATGACTGCATGCGACATATTTGGAATCCGTTGCTATGGCAATACCCCACGCATCTAAGGACTCTGCTTCATTCCGATGTGTTTCTGTAATGACAACTAAGAATCGGAAGTGTTCTCAGAAGATTAACAAATGCACGTGATGTGAAGGGGTGGGGTGGGAGGAGGTCCCGGCGATGTACTCCACCACGAGTGATAAACTGTTGCCGAACACCCGCGAATCGGTTGTGAATCGCACAAAATCACGCAGACGCAACCGGGTCTCGAACCCGCAACCTACGAGTCAACAACGAACGACAAACTATAAGTCAACTACGGATCACAGAATCGATACCAAGCTGGGCCGCTCAGGTGAACGGGTGCAGCGGCCCAGAGACCCACCGGCGCCGCCATCTACGAGAGGCTGCCAGCAGTGCGTGTATCTCGCATACACCTCATCTCACGCCGCAGCATGTATGAATGGAGACTAGCCGGCCTCAGCTACAGCGGCTTCCAAGGTCACGATGTGGTGGATGGGGGCCGGACGGGAGGGGGGGGGGGAGTGGGGGGGGGGGGGGGGATCAGCGCACGGCGACGACCATTGTCACGCTCCATGCCCGGCCCGACCTCGGATGCACCGGTGTCGGACAGCATGGAGTGCAAACACTCGCACACCTCTCCCGGAAAACGCCACGTCACCGGCGTCGCTTCGTTAGCCGAGCCGACTCAGCGGTTTGGATTGGCAGAGCACAGCCGGCCAGCGGTCTCTGAGATCAGACAGGACAGCGGGCATCAACTCCTCTCGATACGTCAGCCACCATCGCTCGTGAGGCGTGACGAAATGATCCACAACCTCGCATCAAGCACGCGATACACCTGGCTCTGCGTCTCCACCGTCGCCTCCCCCATTATCCATGGAAATGCAGGCTTGATAACCCTTGATCTGGGGAAGAACGAAACACAGTGGAATACTGTTTAAAAAATTGAAACCCCACAACAGCCAGTTTCGCCCCAGTTGTTCCAATTGATAAGGTGGCCGGCAAGTTAATTGTGGCTTACTTAAGTTTCCAATTGATAAGGTAGCGGCTAAGTTAATTGTGGCATATTTAAGTTAAGTGCTGAATTAATAACTACCGGACAGTATGCAAGGTTTGGCCGGATCTAATGACCAGCAATGTCCACGCCGCAGATTTAGCGTTAATCGGAAATCACAAACGTCGCATCCACGCCATTCTAGCAGGTGAGGAGTAGGCTAAACCGACAGTCAGACATGCGACATCTGACATACGTCACTAAACTAAACTGTTTTCTCTTGATCTAGATCTCCAGAATATGCCGCTGTCACGAACATGCTGTCACGTGTTGACGAACAAAACAAAGCGAAAAAAAACCATCGTGTATATCTTCCTTAACCGTCACGACGGCACCAACACGACGCGACAGCAGACTGTTTATCTGGCGTCTCACCGTCCCAGCAGACCTCGTTAGTTCGGCCAGAGCACCTGCGATTCGGGAGGCGCCCGTCGCCGTCCACCGCAAAAACAGGCAGTGTAGCTGGAGGTGGTCACGGCAATTAAGCAGAGGCTTTCATGGAACATTGATAATGCAAATAAACGTATAATTAGTTAATGTTGCATTTATTCAACTATAAGCATTCCGCAATGCACTCTAAAGTGTGCATACGAAAGTGTTCATATATGCATATGCATACATGCACAGTGAGTGCATCTCTATGGTAAAAGAAAAGGTCAGTAGAGGGAAAATTCACAAGACACACTATAAAAAATTGCTGCGCGGCGTCCTTTGAAGGAGACGCCAAGCAGCATATCCACTTATTGCCTGCTGATGACGCTCATCCCCACATTCTCACATTCTCACATTCATGTTGAGTGAGCATGTGGCAATACCGACTGAAAAAGCGACCCTGAGGCCGGCTGAGAAGACACTTCCTGCGCCAAGACTCGGCACTCCACGCAGGTATTCCTCACATTTGGGGCAGCACATTCGTACATTTGGGCGCGCGGCGTGTCTGCTGCTCTATGTGGCCGCGATCACAGCGGGGGCATGCGCTCCACCACCAGACACCAATAAACGCGGCACTCGGAGGAGCGAGCACGTGCGCTGCAGCGACTGGCCTGCACGTGCCACGTGCCCGCCGGCGACGGCGCGCGTTTTCTCCAACTGGGTCGGCCGACGGCAATCGCAGCCCGTGACGTCATCAGCACAATTGGCACCACTTCTCTCAGACGTCTGGCGGCCCATCACATAAATCGCCGCCGCGCGGATTTACACAACTGCTTCGCAAATTAAGTGGAATTCGTGTCGCGTCGCGGCGCATTAGTCTCGAGCGGGGCTCAGGTCAGCATGCGCCGATGCGCTTCGCCCAGCAACGTGTGCGAGCCATGGACCCATGGCAAATCCGTCATCCTAGTGCTCGCGGCCGTCGGCGACCACCTAAAAACCGTCCATCTGCGCGAGAAGAACCCGCACAAAACACCAGCACGCGCGTGCAATCGCATCTTTAAATCACGCTAAGTGGCCAACATACCAGCTAAGCCCCGCTCATACCAGCCGAAAAAGAGGAAATCAGACAGCACGGCGTCTGTATTCACGACGTGTAGTTTAGACTGGCCGCCAGCTCCAACTATATAAAACACGACGTCTTGTTTACGTCTGCGGCCACGGCGCCGCATTGGTCGGGGGAGGGGGAGGGGCTCTCTGAACATGGCTGCAGGCTGGTGTACGATCAAAGCCGCCGAGCCGCCCGGCGGTGATAGGCGGCCGGCGGTGGAGGCGGGCGGCGCATTTGACAGGTCATGACAAATTGCGCGCGCCTCGGAATGGTGTCACGGCGGCGTAAGTGTGACGGGCTGTCATCGGCAGTGCTGGTGGTGACATGGGCTCTGCCACACCAGTGTCGTTGAGATGGGCGCTACGTCCTTACTGTTGTTGTTGTTATTGGGGTTTGGAGGCGCATCAACTGCATGGGTTATAGAGTGCCTACAGTCCTTATTTTTCGGCGCATCAAAATGTGACGTTTCAGAAGACAACAATATGCGAGGTGGGGCACCTGGCCACTCAACCCCAATGGCCATCGACCCCAGGGGTGTACCGTGTCACTTCTGACCATATCAAGACAGGTGCGACCATAACATCAAGGGCATCGCCCCGGCGGAGGACTGGGGGACGCGCTCGTCTTCTTCCTCGGTGAAACTTCCGGTGAAGTTTAGCATTGCATCTACGCTGTTCCATGGACAAAAATCGTTCCGAGTTCCCTCGCCGTCATCATCATCATCATCATCATCATCATCATATCATATAACATATCACATCATATCATATCATCACATCATATCATCACATCATATAATCACATCATATAATCACATCATATAATCACATCATATCATCACATCATATCATCATCATATCATCACATCATATCATCACATCATATCATCACATCATATCATCATCATATCATCACATCATATCATCACATCATATCATCACATCATATCATCACATCATATCATCACATCATATCATCACATCATATCATCATCATATCATCATCATATCATCACATCATATCATCATCATATCATCATCATATCATCATCATATCATCATCATATCATCATCATATCATCATCATATCATCATCATATCATCATCATATCATCATCATATCATCATCATATCATCACATCATATCATCATCATATAAATCCCCATCCCCATCCCCATCCCCATCCCCATCATCATCATCATCATCATCATCATCATCATCATCATCCTCATCATCATCATCATCATCATCATCATCATCATCATCATCATCATCATCATCATCATCATCATCATCATCATCATCATCATCATCATCATCATCATCATCATCATCATCATCATCATCACCATCATCATCATCATCCTCATCCTCACCATCATCCTCCCCCCCCCCCACCAAAAAGAGAAAATGTCGGGACGCCCATGCACGACACTGCCGTGCAGGTGCACGTCGAGTCCACGCTTGACACACTACACGTGCACGCTCTTCTGGGGCTGCATAACGGTGTTACAGCGCACCGACTGCCGACAGGAAGTGGCGCACTGCATAGACGCAACCGCAAAGGCGGCAGCCGGACAGGTGACAATGGTGAGCACATCGACTATTCCGGGGTATCGACCGTTCAGACGGGGACCGCACTATGGAACTAGGTGGGGTGCAGTGCGATGTGTACCGCAAATGACCTGTATGGAGCCGGGAAACCCTGACAGCCGTCGTCAATGGTTCGTTCAAATGGTTCCTAAGTGTGATAAAGGTAGATATTTAGTGGTAGATCATTTTGTTCTGCATATCTTCTTGCGTTTTCTGGGGGGAGGGTATTTTATTTCGTAGTCATGACAACGGAACAATCGCCGCGGCTGTCCAATAACAAATTAACATTTGCTGTGGTAATGGTTGTGGCATTGTGAAAGAGCATTTGGAACTGCCTGCCTCTAAACAGAAGACAGCCTTGCGTACAGCACAGCACTCCAACAGCAACAGCATTGCGACCATGCTCGCCCCTAAACTGATCACGATGAAAAAGCCAGAGGCTTCTTCAAAACTCCAACACATTTGCTTAGGCCAACTCCGGTTTTATGTACTTGGCTTCCATGAAACGCTAACAATCCGTTGAGTTGTGGTACACCTTGAGCTATATCGGGCTACTTTGTATCGCACGTGTATGCATTTTATTGTTTTCCAAACTTGTGATCGCGACCAATTTGAACTAGTCTTGAAAAGCCGTAGGAGGATGAAACGTCGAAAATACAACGAATGTACACTTGCCTATCATAGTTCTGCTTATGAATAACATACATGAACATACGAACGATGGAAAGCGTATCGTAAGACAGATGGAGAGTCTGCAGAAGAAAGAGTGCGAGGCCCGTTCCGCGATTGTGTTCAACCAGCAATGCATAGACAATGATCTGTTTCCAAGGTATACTAATAAATATATACGCGATATATATATATATATATATATATATATATATATATATATATATATAATAGATATATAGGTAGATATGATACATGTGCATACGATTTACCTTGAAAGCTTCAAAGTATACATTTTATGGCCGGATTGCAGTCGATATACCCGTCTCAGGTTGGGCAACGTGCAGGCCACCCACCAGCGCCATGCCGTTCTCAGAACCGATTTCGCGGCTCCGTTTGGGGACAAAGTAGGTTAGCTGCTTCTTTTCCAGCTGAGCTTCTATAATCAGCTTATCAACGGAAGTCGAGATCAAAGAACACAGGCACTGGACGCGGAGTGAAAGCTACGTCTGTCCTTGACGCACGTGATGCAGACGCGCTGAGGGAGGTATGTGCCGGCGAAGACTCAGCTCGCAGGCAACTTCGTCACATTGCGTCCGCATCAAGAGCCTGCGTCTTCTCCCGTTCGAGGGTGGTCATGGTCTAACATCGGATTGCCCGGACGTAACAGCAGCATCGTCCAAGAAAAAATGGCGGTTTCGCGGTTTGACAGAGCTGCCATGAAAGCGCGGACAATGCACGAATTAAACTGCGAACAGGTTAACTGATACTATTTAATGCTATCAATTGGTATTCGATGGGTAATTTAAATGATGATCAAAGCGTCCATATATATTCGGTTAAAGCAGGTTATGTTCAACACAATTATATTCCATGCTAACATTCAACCGGACAAAGGATTCATTTCAAACTGAAGCCAGCCAAATCCCACTCTCGAACATCCCAGCACCAACCAAATCGCCCACGATACAGACGCCAAGACCGGTCACATTTCGCCTCGGCTGTGGTGGACGCGGTTCGCGTAGCGATGCCCCACATTGCTGGACATGCTTCGGCGACCGATAGCTTTATGACACGCGCGCGGGCTGTGACAGCACCACCGCGGGACGGATTTACAGGCAGTCGTTACAGATAGGCGAGTATTAATGTACCAGCGGGTCGGCTGATAGCCACGCGCTGATGTCGACACTGAATCACCGCACTATCACCGGCCTGTTGCAGCAGACGAGGTAGGCGTCCATGCCGAGTCGCCAAACTCCGGGCGTATTCCCGCCTAGACCCACGCCAAGACTTGGGCGGATTCCGGCCTGGGTTGCCACATTTTGGGCGCGCTCCGCCTGCGGTGGCGATGACAGATGAGAGTGGGTGCGAATTGGGCGGATTGCCTGGCACCTCAGCACTTCAGCGTTGATTCTTAGTTGCGCGGAGCCGCACCGAATCACAGTCGTGAAATTGGATATCGACGCTGGTCTCTTGCAGCACGACACGACGCCGGCTGGCTGTGCTCGGCAGCTCAAGAATACTTACTAAAGATCGATTGAATTTGTAGTTGATATGAAACTATTGATACGTAAGCACAATATCCACAATTGATCGATAAGATACGACCGATCGATGCGACGATATGTAATCAGCACAGACGAAGGTTCTGGGAGGGCCTTCAGAGGATTACCCGTCCCCGTTCTTTTCGCGGAACGTTTTGGACCGACACGCTCATACACGTTGTTGCTGGCACTGTAAAGTGGGGGTGCTCCACGACGACCCAGCCAGCTCCATGTATCAACAAGGTGTATCAACAAGGTCCAAATGTTTATGTCATCAGCCCGGCAAAGTCATTCCGCGTGGCAAAAACAGACAAGATGAATCTCTGAGTCCGACCGGGGCCGAGGTTCCCCACGGCTCCAACAGCACGCACACGCTGAATATTTTCAACAAAGCAAATAGTATGACAACGGCGAGGCTCCTGGCCGTTATCACAGCACACGTCATCAAGAGACTCGCATGCAAGAGCGGTTCCTCGAAGGAATCCGTCACCAACCAATCACAACTCGGCGTTATCATGACGTCAGCCAGTTTGTAAACTGCCGCAGGCTATTCACCGTAGTCACCCGCCCGGCTTCGGATACACTCGCTGCAGAACGGGCCTTCCGCCATCGGCACACCACCACCAGACATCTCAGCACCACAAAAAAATAACCGATGTTGGGAGATCTCGATCCGCAAGAACGGGGCGCGTCCGTCCTTATCTCCGTGTTCTGCTCGATGCCCGACAGGCTCATGAGCATGTAAATAAACACGGCCGGAAATAGATCGTCAGGTATGCAGGAGGCAACAATGTTTGGCAGAGGAAAATAACCGGGGCAGGGCTTCACGGCAGTGACCAGCTACGGAACCACGTCATTTGCCCTGCTTACACGGCCAGGAAAACTTTCGCATATGATGCGATTAGGACAGCTTGCAAAAATATTGCTCTTGTGAACGGGCGTTTGACGCACCAAAACATTCGAAAGGCTGGCTAGCATTTTCATAAGTTTTCCTAATCGCATCGCGTAAGGACGTTTCGCTGATCTTGTTCACGGGGCAAATGTCGCCTACCGCTGCAGCTATCGTATGACGATAGTTGCAGCTATCGTAAATCGCTGCAGCTATCGTAACCAGCGTTTGTTGTGCGCAATCCACATCGCGAACCAACGTGTCCAAAGTATCGACGAGGAGTGCCCAGAGATGGTTGGTTGGTTATTTGAATTTTAGGGAGCATCGACTCGGTTCGGTCATTTAGCGCCCATAACTAATAGTGTCCTACCGGCTAAATACAATCAGGCCTTCGCCTGAAGTACTAAATATACACAGGCACACACATTCAAGTCACATCCTTTAGCACACGTGCACGATACAACAAAAGATGCTACAGTGAGGGACAGATGACTTTGAGCTTGATGTTGGAGATATATTCAAATAATTTGCCCGTCTGGATAAAACGCGAATCGTCACCTAAAATGTCAGTAAGCGTAAGCGAGTCCACTCGTAGCCCAAAATGCCGTCTTCGATGCACTCGAAATCGAGGACATGCGCCCAGAGCCCAGCCCAGACATACGTAGCCCAGCCCAGACATACGTAGCCCAGCCCAGACATACGTAGCGCCCAGAGAGCCGATACGTAACTGGGACCAAATATACACGGGCCAAAACAGAAGCTATGCTGATGTCGCATTGACAAAGGTGCCACGACACGTTCCACGCGGCACCACTGGGCTGATGCAAAATGCGCATCCCAAGATGCATTCCAACATATGACGAATCTTTAGTTCTTTTACAACACATCCAACTGCTAGTCATAGTGTCGCCAACCGCTCACGCAGATTGATCCCGGGTGGACTCGATAATCCCGCCGGCCGTGGGATTCGAACCCACGATCTCACGATCAAGAGTCCACCGGCCTACCGAATGAGCTACCGTCACCCTCATTCCAACATTTCAGTCGGTCGGCAGACAGCATTGGCGGCTCAAAGCCGCTCGCGGCTACATCACCAGGCGTAAACACGTCGGGCACCTCTGCGCGGGGTCATTCCCCAGCTTCCGGCCCGTCGTGTCACCTGGACGTCCGTGTACGCATTCCTCGCACATCGAGCCGGCGCCAAATACCGGACGCGCCGCAGATGTAAACTGAACCGGCAGGCCGGCCACGCCACGACAGACACCGCCCCGACGAGCCCAGCTCAGGCGAGCAGCACGTCCGCCATCAGCCAGATGAGCAACCTGCGCACTTGCAACCACCTCCTCTTCCCCGCAATCCACTCTGATCTCCTGTCCTGATAATTGAAAATGCAGCACAGAAGAGCGACACACGTCCGCGCTGGACGTGGCGCTGCCTTCCGTCTGATGTCGTGCCCCTCAGTGGCCCGTTGTTTATTGTCGCATGCAGCCTGCAAGCGACAATAAACAACGTCGCGCCTGTCGCGTGTTTGGCGATATCGGCAGCAGCCCGTTTGCAGCCGGCAATAATTCGACACTGGAGTGTAAAAACGTCAGTAGAGACATACGTAGCACATGCTGTTGGACAACATGCGCCATACGAGCCGGCAGCAAGCCGCTGCAAGTCTGACGCCAACAACTCACACGTGTGCGCTGCGAATCCAGCACCAGCAACTCACACGTGTGCGCGCTGCGAATCTAGCACCAGCAACTCACACGTGTGCGCTGCGAATCTAGCACCAGCAACTCACACGTGTGCGCTGCGAATCTAGCACCAGCAACTCACACGTGTGCGCTGCGAATCTAGCACCAACAACTCCACGTGCGCTGCGAATCTAACACCAGCAACTCACGTGTGCGCTGCGAATCTAGCACCAGCAACTCACACGTGTGCGCTGCGAATCTAGCACCAGCAACTCACACGTGTGCGCTGCGAATCTAGCACCAACAACTCACACGTGTGCGCTGCGAATCTAGCACCAGCAACTCACACGTGTGCGCTGCGAATCTAGCACCAGCAACCCACACGTGTGCGCTGAAAGTCTGGGACCAACAATTTCCAAGTTCATCATTAGTCACCGTATTGCAGGCAAATGACACACCTCAAATTGAAGGCATCCACTCCAAATCAAAGGCATCCACTCCAACAGCACGACTTCGGGCCAATTAAATTAAATCGGAATTCAAATTGGTACGGGCGTTCTGACCTGGAGTCCGGCCAAACCACTACACGGGGTGCATCACCAGCACTTTGTCACCTCTATCCTCGAGCATGCCAACGATACATCATGTCACGTGCCCTGCCGCGAGGTCGGTGTGCCCGGGTCAAGGGTCAATGGTTGAACGCTGTCGTCGCGGTGGCCCCAGGCAGCACGAGCTGGCTGGACTGGCTATTCTCAAGCGAGGCCACTTCAGTCGCATTGGCCGAAGTTTTCCAGTTGGTCTGTGGCCGCAAGGGTAGCGATAGCCAATCTGTCTAAAAGCAGAAGGCCGTTCTAGCATGATAATCGTCCGAGAAGCGCAATGCACTCAGAGCATACCACTCCACTCAGAATATGCTGCCTTCCTGCCGTCACCGGCCGGATTCACATGCATGCGAGACGCTCTCCACTCCCATGAAATATCAAGTCAGTGGCAGCGCATACTGCGTGAGGAAAGCGTAAGTACCTGCGCCCGTATTACAGACTCGCCAACAGCTTCCACAGCCCTCTGCCGATGACAGTTTCTACAGCTCTGTCGGCAACAGCTTCCACAGCCCTCTGCCGATGACAGCTTCCACAGCTCTGTCGGCAACAGCTTCCACAACTCTCTGTCGGCATCAGCTTCCAGGGCTCCTGTCAGGATGCGGCTTCATCTGCAAACAGCATGTCAAGAGCTCACCGCTTCCTCACAACAGGCTGTTCACTGGCTTGGCCTTGGCCTTGGCCTTGGTCTTGGCTGCCCGAGGAGGCCTTGTGTGGGTGTCCACACCTCTCGCACGTAAGACCGCCCTGGAATGTTATAATTTCCCCGCGTTTTACTTCCACTCCTGTTGTCTGCTTGGCACGATTTGCACGTCCACCAACGCATCCAATGAACCACCGAGGAAGTGTCGGCAATGAAGGGTGCCGATTCCAATGCAAAGAACAACACTCGTATTTTCGTAGTCCGCATAGCCCGATGATACCATTATCCCCGCCACTTGTCCGACACACACGCGTGCTTATTTCAAACTCCCCTGAGCACCGGGGAGAGCAGGATGGAGAAATGTGGCAAGCGCCTTTTCTCGTCCAGCATACGCAAGTCACACTCTTAACGGAGAATGATAAAAGTGTGCGCCGACTGCCCCAAATACGCCAACGCATCATGACGTCCTACACATGATACACATGACGTCCTACACATAATACACATGACGTCCTACACATGATACACATGACGTCCTACACATAATACACATGACGTCCTACACATGATGCACATGACGTCCTACACATGATACACATGACGTCCTACACATGATGCACATGACGTCCTACACATGATGCACATGACGTCCTACACATGATACACATGACGTCCTACACATGATACACATGACGTCCTACACATGATGCACATGACGTCCTACACATGATACACATGACGTCCTACACATGATGCGCATGACGTCATACACATGATACACATGACGTCCTACACATGATACACATGACGTCCTACACATGATACACATGACGTCCTACACATGATGCACATGACGTCCTACACATGATACACATGACGTCCTACACATGATACACATGACGTCCTACACATGATGTACATGACATCCTACACAAGATGCACATGACGTCCTACACATGATGCACATGACGTCCTACACATGATAAACGACGTCCTACACATAATACACACGACGTCCTACACATGATACACATGACGTCACATGATGCGCATGACGTCCTACACATGATACACATGACGTCCTACACATGACACACATGACGTCCACACATGATACACATGACGTCCTACACATGACACACATGACGTCCTACACATGACACACATGACGTCCTACACATGATGCACATGACGTCCTACACATGATGCACATGACGTCCTACACATGATACACGACGTCCTACACATAATACACACGACGTCCTCACATGATACACATGACGTCCTACACATGATGCGCATGACGTCCTACACATGATCACATGACGTCCTCACATGATGCGCATGACGTCCTACACATGACACACATGACGTCCTACACATGATACACATGACGTCCTACACATGATACACATGACGTCCTACACATGATACACATGACGTCCTACACATGACACACATGACACACATGACGTCCTACACATGATGCACATGACGTCCTACACATGATGCACATGACGTCCTACACATGATGCACACGACGTCCTACACATAATACACGACGTCCTACACATGATCACATGACGTCCTACATGATGCGCATGACGTCCTACACATGATACACTGACGTCCTACACATGATACACATGACGTCCTCACATGATACACACGACGTCCTCACATGATCACATGACGTCCTACACATGACACACATGACGTCCTACACATGACACACATGACGTCCTACACATGATGCACATGACGTCCTCACTGATGACATGACGTTCTACACATGATACACATGACGTCCTACACATGATGCACATGACGTCCTACACATGATGCACATGACGTCCTACACATGATGCACATGACGTCCTACACATGATGCACATGACGTCCTACACATGATGCACATGACGTCCTACACATGATGCACATGACGTCCTACACATGATACACATGACGTCCTACACATGATACACATGACGTCCTACACATGATACACATGACGTCCTACACATGATACACATGACGTCCTACACATGATACACACGACGTCCTACACATGATACACATGACGTCCTCGGCACCGCAGCACCGCAATACAATCATGGCCAAGCCACCGTGCTGAAGCTCCGCCGGATAACGAGCCAGCGCCCGGCGCTCCAATTGAGCACACGGCAGTGACATTCCAGATGCTTATCGTCGTGCAGCCTCCGAGCAACGCGCTCCTGGACGGGACGAGGTCGTTGAGGTCACCTGGTCACTGACCGGGACGTCCGCGTGGCGGCCACCTAACGAGGGACGTTTGGACGTCACGGCAGCCCAGAGACACTCGTAGTTGTGGTGTGGCTCCGGCTGTGGTTGTGTGAGAATCGTACCATGGAAAATGACGGCAATAAAGACGCCCATGTGGCAAGCCCATCTGCTCATAACAAATCGTGTACCGTTAAAATAAGGCGATGCTAGTGTTGAACAACGAGACTGAACCGTAATCTGGTCATTCCCCTTTGTTCACGAAATGTATGCTAATCGTATCCCACAAACTCCGCATGACATACTAATTACACTTCACTCAGCTGTTTTTCATCCCTTCATTGCCTCCTCTGAATCGCAGAATTGTCGAGAGGAATTCCCCGTGGAGGACGTATGAAGCTGACCATCACAAGAGGAACACGCTGCTTTAAATGCAAAGCAATATCATCTTCAGATTTGGCGCCACCTACCAGCAAAACATCGAAAACGAATTGCCATGTACAAAAGTAAGCAAGCCATTTGAAGCACACCAATATAAAATAAGAAATAATCAATCCACACCAATGCAGTTCCCAGAAGTCCTACTCGCATTACAGTGAAGTTCACCACAACCTCCGCTGCCAACACCTCAAGCATCCGGGAGTGCATCCAAACAACTCGGGGCGGTCACAGCTAGCAGCCTTGCAGCAGCCTCGTATCAACTCGTCATTCGACGGCTTACATCTCAACCGTCAGCGATGATGGCGACATCTAGCGCCGCCGGATGCCAGCGGACCACGATAATGTCCCTCTCGCGTGATGCAGTACCGGGAAGCAGCACGCCGGGGCCAAAGTCAAAGGCACCGTCGATGTCAACTGTGTTGATACGGTGACGAGACGACGTGATACAACGCGTTCCAGCGACAGCGTATCATAACCTCCACAGATCATAACGCATCATAAGGTTATGATCATAACGATCATAAGGTTATGAGCGCTTCGTAGTTGTGGAGGTTGTGAGCTGTGGTTAGTATTATTGTGGGTTATGCTGTGGAGGTTATGATACATCTCCGTTCCGGCGTGCTGCCGCACGGCCCGTTCAGAGCGAGCCAGCTGATTCGCCATGCAGCCGGCGGAGGTTTGAGGACGAATAGTTTTATGATACTGACCCGACCCAGCGCCTGCAAGGGCCCCTGCCCCAATGTAAACGCACCCGCACCAAGTGCACACACCGATTCGAGGTCAACTGTAACGCCTTCTTCACGCAGGTGATGCTTGACACAAAACACACGCGACTACATCATTGAGCTGGCGAGGAGGGAGATAATCGTCCTCCAAGGAATTTTATTAAATTAATATTTGTGCATATACCTCTTCGCCAGGTAACCTCAGGCAGTCACGTTTTGCGTACTTTTGTGTGGGTAATTACAGGGATACGTTTACAAAATAGCCCGCAACGGGATCTAGACTAGGTATCGTCCAAGAGGTACAACGGAAACGGTTACAGTTTATTCTCACTTATCCCTGTCCTTAGCTGGTGAAAACCATGCCATCTACTCGTGATATCATAATTAGTAGGTGAACCTTGTAGTACGCAACTAACAACAGGCATGGATGAAAGCCTTGTGGAAAGAAGTGCTGTTTGTCCAAATCAGGCTGATTGAATGGCGAAAATCAATAGTCCGCTTGCGAAACAAGCCGACAAAACAAACCGATATAGACCTGAACAGACCATTGGCGGCGAAATAATAAAAGCGACTGGGATAATATCGCTAAGTGATATTTAAAATAAATAGCCGGTCTGCTGTTTACTCCAGACTGGCTGTGTGGTCTGACATCAGTGAACACCCATCCCTGACAATTAATCTGCAACAGCTATATACTACTTTCGTCAGGCACGAGGCGAGCGAGTGTGTCCACCCCGGAACCGCGCTACGGTTGTCATGGCAACGTCCGACCACCAGACAAATGGATGACGTTTTCCACGGGGCAGACGCCGTCATTGATCGACTCTCCCTGCCCTCGGCTTTGCTTCCCCCTCCGCCACAGCTGGGCCACCCCAGCTGGCGACAACCCTGCCAGGGCTTCGTTCGACAGGGTGCACACCGCACATCCACGACGGTTACGGTGAGCTGAGGGAAGGCATGTCGGACATCGTCACGTCAAACGCACCAGGACTTCTAAACTGTCAATAGACTAGTTTATCACGTTAGTTAGAATAGTTTATCACGACAGTGTTTACCTCTCCACTTCCACCCCATCCCATCCCACGTACCCATCCACCCCCACACACCTTTCGTCAGTGAAACAAATCGTGGGGAGAAGGCAGTGAACGGCACCTTCACCAGCAGGGTGTGGTGCAGGCTGTGGTCATGGCATACCCTGCACCTGCTATGTGCATATTGCATCGGTTCTGCATTTACTTCGTCTCAACATACTCACCAAGTCGCCATAGCTCGCCTAAGAGTATTGATCCACCGGTGACGACGTCAGACAATTTTCTGACATCGCCACCGGTTTGACTCGAGGAATGACTGAGCTGACGGTCCGAAAATTACACCGACTGGCAGCGATGTTCAGCTAGGAAGAACTCGGGCGTGACGAATCATGTTCGTTCCAGAAAACTTGAGGCTGAATCACGACACGGGAAGTCACTGCTTGAGCTCGTCGATACACATCTCTTCAGCCGTGGGAGGTGGAGCGGAGACGGTGTCGTGCGGTCCGAGTGTCGTTGTGCGGTCCGAGTGTATTACTCAGCTTTGGGCGAGCACAATATTTTGTCAAGTCAGCTGGAAAATATATTGCCGGAGCATGTCACACCAATAGTTTTTTTGCTGTGGAGGCTGCCATGTCTACTCCCAAGGAAGTCTACACCCCTGCCGCCAATGATAGGCCTTACCTATGTGATATGTGATACTTACTTTATATTTTTGAACGAGTCAGCTGCTTCGGCTATATTGCGCACATAACGAATATGCTAGAAATACGTCATGACAACACGAGATGTGTAGACAAGCGATGAAAGAGAATGCGAGTAAAATACAATGAAATATATCTGTCGGATGGAGTTCAGACGTGTGCATGGTACACGTGTATGTTCGTCTGTCAGCACGGCTACACAGGCTGTGCATCGGCTTCAGCCTTTCCATATAAAAAATGACTATCGGTGTGGTATATATGACCGATACGCAGTCCACGCAGTGCCACCTCTTCCCCTAGATTTCTACGAGGCGCAGACTGCCAACATCCTACAGATGGTTTGATTTGTTTTAGAATGCATGGTTTCTCCACCGAGGACTACCGATCTTGTCATTCTTCTACGATTGATGAGTGGCACTATCGAGATCAAATCTGATGCCGGTATCTTTATGTTAGTTGGGCCTGGTAGTACTGTAGCAGCTTTGGCAGCAGCGTCTGGCCCTTCATTACCATGAACTCCAACGTGACATAGTACCCACATAAAACTGATACCGCATTACATTTGTACGAGAGCAGTCAGTCTATTTAAAATACGTCACACTAAATACGATGAAAGCAGTGGGCTGATGAGAACTTGGAGCGAACTCGCGGAGTCCAAGACCAGTAATACATTTGCATAGCCGTGTCGAAAATATCCTAGGCCTCTCGAAACGAATTATGTTGGGTAAACTTGTGCGATGTAAGTTCTTTCTCTTTCTTGCATGCGGAACATGACCAATCGAACGTGCTGTGTGCACTCTGGTCCTACCACAAGTGACACACTAGGGTGACTCAGCATTGCACTGGTCCGTGGCTATATCTACCCTGCAAAAGTCTACACCCTTGTCGCCAATGATACGCCATATTTACCCTACAGAAGTCTACACCCCTGCCGCTAATGATACGCCATATCTACCCTACTGAAGTCTGCACCCTGCCGCTAATGATACGCCATATCTACCCTACAGAAGTCTGCACCCTGCCGCTAATGATACACCATATCTACCCTACAGAAGTCTACACCCCTGCCGCTAATGATACGCCATATCTACCCTACAGAAGTATACGCTCTTACCGCCTATGATGATACGCCATAACTATCCTACCGAATTATACACCCGTACCGCCAATGATACGCATTACCTACCCTACGGAAATATACACCCCTTTCGCCAATGATAGGCTACATCTACCCTACGGAAGTCTCCACCGCTGCCAGCAACGATAGCACCACCGACAATACCAAATAGCAAACCGAGATCGATGCGCCGGTGCACAAGTTCCGGCCTCCGGACGGGCGTTCCGCCGTGTGGCACCGTGACGCTACAGAATGACGTCACGTCACGTCACGGTCGTCACGTCACGGAGGCGGAGCGATACGTCACGGCGCGCGGTCGTCCCGGGCGATGTCACAATGGGCGCGGCATCAGGGGCGCACCCAGCCGGGAGGTGCGGCTCTCCAGCTGCACTCAACAGCTGCACTCAGCAGCTCTCCAGCTGCACTCAGCAGCTCGCCAGCTGCACTCAGCAGCTCGCCAGCTGCACTCGCCAGCTGTACTCAGCAGCTCGTCAGCTGCACCCAGCAGCTCGTCAGCTCGTCAGCTGCACTCACAGGCACGCTCTCTTGCGCCTGAAGTCTTGCGATTGTATCGCATCCAGTCATGCCGGTGAAAAGTGCATCTCATGCGCATCATTAGCAGGAAAATTGCAGCCATATAAAAACACACACATATACCTTCACGCGAGACCTTTCGAAAAAATGCTCACAATTATCAGAATCTTGGGGCGCATCCCTGTACGCAATATTGGTGTTATTGGGGATATGTTTCCCCACCTGCATTGGGGAGGCTGTAGTGAGGAGGGGTGACAGGTGAACATACAGCGGTATTGGGGCGGCTGTATTGGGGGGGGGGGGCGAGGTGACCATACAGCGGGCTTCACATACAGGGGTGCCAAATCAGCGCACGGTGAGCACACAGCGGTCCCACAGCGGTCATGCAACCGCGGTCAGGACGTGACTCACAAGCACGGCTGTAGTTGTTTTCGAATCCTGAGTTTGAAGGAAAACGTTGGGACATTCCAGACCAGAGGATAATTTTAACTTCCTGATAACTATTTAGTGTACTTTCCACTCAGATCTGGACATGGCTATCCAACATCAATGCGCTTACAGGTATTTTGAATCAGTTGCATTCATCATGCTGTGCAGACATGAGCGGATGCTTTCCTGGAGAGGATGCCGAGATACCTACGAGGATACCCAGGATACCTACCCGAGCTGAAGACCGGCAGACGCGAGCTGACGACCCTCAGCCACGACCCTAGCTGACGACCCTCAGCAGGCCCGAGCTGACGACCCTCAGCAGACCCGAGCTGACGACCCTCAGCAGACCCGAGCTGACGACCCTCAGCCACGACCCGGGCTGACGACCCTCAGCCACGACCAGAGCTGACGACCCTCAGCCGCGACCCGAGTTGACGACCCTCGGCAGACCCTAGCTGACGATCCTGAGCCACGACCCGAGCTGACGACCCTCGGCAGACCCTAGCTGACGACGCCAGTGCTCGCCGGCGACGTCGACGACAGCCGAGGAGCACAGTCAGCACACGGCGCGGCGCCCGCAGCCATGCCCAGGCGCCACCTTCGCGGTGGTGACAGCGCCTGGACCCTGGAGACGCTTTCCTTTCGACAAGTGGCGCTGCAAATGTTCCCATCCAGGGCGAGGCGACAGCAAGCGTACACCTGTCGCCGGCCGTGCGCGGGGGCGGATCCAGGAACTGCCGTCGGGGCACTTGTCTGGAGGGGCGTCATTTCTTCGGAGCGACGTATTGCTCATTCGGGTTAAACGTTGTAGTAGTCAAGAACTGATAGCGCACAGTTCCCGTCCCACATAATAATAATGCACTTGAAAAATGTATTCAGACGGCTTGACGAACAGATCGTTCCATCCTTCTCTACCAGGTGCGGTCGATGATGGATGCCGAGCGCACCAACACCACCACACCTCCACCAGCTCTACCGTGGTCCACGCGAATCCAGAGAGCGCGGTGCACCGCTCCGGGGAGAGGTCGGCAACGGACGCCGAGCGCACCACGCCACAATACCTCCACCAGTTCTGCCGGGGACCACCCCAGTCCCGAGAGCCGCTCCACCGTTCCGAGGAGTGTTGCAGAGGCGCCGTTGTGCAAGAGGTGCACACCCCGCGGCGGTAATTTCACGCGCTGACTCACCAGGACCGGACAATCCGCGCCGGCACACTGCGACGTTACCACACTGCGCGGGAGGCGACACACGAGAGATGGCGCGCCCACACGTGCGCGTGGCGAACGCGAGGGAACGGAGAAAAACGAGCGCCCGGCTCTGCATATTCCCGGGTCTTGGAAAGGAGACATATTACCATGACTACAGAAAATCGAACCCACTTTTCGGAGTTCCTGGTGAGATTGACTCGTCTTGCCAGGCGCTCGGGCGTCCAACTCAAGCCTGGGGAACCGCCGTGGCTGAGCGTCGATGCGACATTACGCAGCCACAATCGGCAAAGGAATGTCGGATTGTACTAGTGTGGGCATCAGCACGACAAAAATACGCCGCACGGTGTGCACTTCGGCGGAGCCGGTTTTGGCTCGATGCCAGGCCCCGACGGACGTCGCATGCGAATGCCACACGACACATCTAGCCGCATATCCCACGAGTGTCAATTGAATGGTAAATGCATGTCACAGGCATTTCATTCCAATATTTGGCACGGGCACCATACATGAGATGCACTAGACCAGTCTTGAGCAGAATACTCCTCTCCTGGTAGACCTGATTCTGCTTGACCTGATTCTTGTGACTGCAGGTGGTCGCGTGGCTGAGTAAATATAAACAGTCACGGGTTCCCGAATGCTTGCAGTTTGCTTGCAGTTCCCAGTGCTGTCAGTTTGCTTGCAGCAAACTGACACCTAACACAGCATTTGCTTGCGTCGCTTCCGATATCTTCCACATCCTTATGCCAGCTACTCATCAACTGTGTGAATGTTAGATGATATGATCGTGCAGGATGCATCCAGTTTGTCTTAGCTGTATATACGAGCTCGTATGTAATCCCAAAAATGCTGCATTTGCCTTTGTTTGTATTCACATATGAATAGTTCCCTCCTTCAACCAAATTCAATAGCTCTAGTCAGGATTCAACATTCTATTTCTCCCAAAACGTACGTCTAAGTACTCCATCTTGCATTTTTCCCGATCACCGACATCGTTTTCTTACATCGGACACCCAACTCAAAATGAAGCCGAGAACACTGAACAGTCGGTACATTCGCCTCCGCTTCTTTTGAACGGCTGGTCACACGTCACACATAGTTCCGCTCCGCCTCACCACAACTGTCATGTACCTGTCGTGTACTGCCATTCACGTCGGAACACGGAACACACCAGGGACGACAACGTGCCGAGTTGATGTCTCCATGTGCGGCGGGTTGGTGCGGAGGCAAACGGCTGACGTATCGTCTGTCGACACTCGAGCGCCGGCGCCTGGCATTCCCCGCATTGGCGAAGCGAACCAACAAACACATTCACGGTAAGCCTCGTGCCGGGCCCACGAGGTGGCGAGTGGGCAAGCCCATTAAGATGCAAATCCAAGTGTTCACAGACTACTTAATGACCCGTTCCACGACCAGCTTGTAATACGAAAGTGCTGCCTGATTACTGACAACCGTGGCATTCGAGCGGCACAGCATCCCCGACAAACCTGTCATATGGGCTTGCGGGAACATCGAACAGTGATTGATCGCTAGCGCCCACCAGACAAAACTGTTAAGTGAAACATGGAGGGCAAGGACATTGACATGTCAGTGAACGTCGTCCGTCATTACAGTCAGCACCTCCCACTCCCATCTCCCCTGGCCCACCGGATGACGGAGGCCCGTCCTCGCTGGCGGATCCAGAAGGCTGTTCTTTACCAGTTTCGGGGAATGCCAATTTCTCCGAAACCGGAGAATTCTCCGTCAAAAAGTCTCCGATTTGGAAACAAAACTTCAGGTTTTAACAGCGAACATTCGATGGGCCGGTTTAGCACCATATTTATGCCATCAAACGTATTTATATTTATAACAAAAATGTCATTTTAATGAAAACGTTCGGAAGAAAATCTGACCTCCGGGGGAGGGGGCTCGGCCACGCTACCCCTTGGATCCGCTAATACCTATCCCAGCGCATTGCTCAGACACATTCTACCAGAACCACCGAGTGACACCGGCGACTGTTCAGGACACTGCAGCATCGTCTCCAACAACACGAGCACACGACTGTGACGAAGTGCGGTGCGTGCCGAAATTCCTACAAAGGAGCGAGCATGTACAGGAGCAAACACTCGCAAAGTAACATGCATGAGAGCTCGCGGCATGAGATGTCCATGAGAATGGCAATAAACAGCATAAGGTGCATGTGTGGATGGTGGACAAGCGATGGTGGGTGTGGAAAGCACAGTGCAGTTAAACCCCGAGTATATCAGTCATAGGCGTGGCGCATTGCCTTGTGTTTTAATACAGCCTTCGCGCATGCATGTGGAGCTGAAGCGACCTTCGCCAAATTGCATCACTAAGCGTAGAAGAAAAAGCTCCCCCCCCCCACACACACCCCACCTATGAATGAACCACGGAACACAAATCAATCACGTCCCCTGTTTGCCGCCCGTGGCGAATGAAGCCCCAGTTCCGGCTGCCGTGCGAGATGTATGTTATGCTGCCCGCGCCCGGGAATGTTGCCGCAACAACCTTTCCTGGAACAAATATTGAAAGTACTGGAGGGGAAGTATTGCGATGGAAATTGATACAACTGAAAATCAAACGAGCAGATCTTGCTCCGAGTGAGAAGATAACAACTGAGACTGCTGCATTACAACGGGAAACATTATTACAACGGGAAACATAGTTGAAGTTGTCCACGAGCGGAAATACCACCGAGGTCCCAACACAAATTAAGGACACATGAAGAATATGGGGACAAAATTCGTACAAATATAAATTAAAGAACACATCTGATCCTGCGTGAAAATACAAAACGCTGCAATAAAAAAGGTATTACAGTTTCAAAGGCGGCAGGACCGTATCGCGCAAATGCACCTTTGTGCCGTATACTATCGGGATTACTATACTATCTATACTATCTATCGGGTATACTATAGTATACTATCGGGTATACCAGAGTAGATTCTATCGGGCTGTGCCCGGGTTCGTAATAAAGCAGTAAGCACCCGTGCATTCCTGGAAAACCAGCGTTTAATTTCATCACCAATAGCTTCTGGTCATGTTTTCACCTGACCATATCAAACGTCGGCGGCGCCACGGACTTTGGATAGGTGGACACTGTTTTTGGTCCATTCTTCCCACTCAACGCCCACAGGCATAAAACAAAGCTTCAAGACGTTGAGGAGGGGGAGGGGGGGGGGGGGGCACGCCCCCTCCACATATTTGGCGACGCCAATGCTAACATTACTTCGACCAACTCTCATTGGTGCCGCTACAGTCCCCACCGCGAATCTCCGTCTCGCGGCGATTGCAGGCACTTCGATGTCCTCCCCAGGGGTTACGGCGCACAGAGACGACGGAGCGGAACGACCGCGCGTTGCCTAGCAACCGCACCACCGCCGCCGCCGCCGCCGCCGCCGTCGGCTGTCTCCTCCCTTCCTCATCGAACGCCCGCGCATATCGAGTAAGGCCGGAGGGCCGGCCGTCTCGGCACCGGGGAGGGTGTCACGTGATGTTCCGCAGACCCCGCCGGCACTCACGTGACCGCTGGGCGCTGACACGGCTCGGTTGCCGTGCCCGTCACGTGACATCGTTCCGGCGGTGCCCGCGAGTGTGGCACGATGTACCGCAAACCCCCGCCGGCGCCCACGTGACCAGTCGGGGCCGACACGGCTCGGTCACCGGACGCGTCACGTGACACTCGGCCAGCGGGCCCCCCCCCCCGGCAGTGTGGCGTGATGCGCGGTCGAGAAGCCACAACACGTGCAAGTGCACCAGGCGAGCAGCCAGCACTTCAACACGGAAACGTACGTCTCGAGTGGAGCGAATCCCACGGCGCGAGGGCTCCACCCCCTGGACATCCCCAAGTGGCATCCCCCTCGACAAACGAAAAGCGGACGCTTCTTCGAGCCGGATGCTTCTTCCTTTTTTCGCTGGCTTCAGCAATTGGCCGAACCAGCCACGCCGAAACACTGGGACCACCCACGGGGGTGGGGCACGGTGGCACCCGCTGGAACCGCCACTGCACCAGACCGCCACTGCGCCAGACCGCCACTGCACTAGACCGCCACTGCACCAGACCGGTTACAGCATGCCCAGCGGCGTGGGGTGATGATCAAGACCGAGTCTCGACCAACGCATCGGCGTTAGTGGACCAGTGCCGGCTGGGAAAATTCAATATCGGTGCTGGTAGTTCAGAATACAAATTAAGAACGAGCATACTAATCGTGGGATGACACCCTTTACGTATAGATTCGCAAAGTTTTAACTGAACCGATAACGTGGTGTGAAGTACAAACCGACTGCCCGTCAGCACCCCATCTGGCGAGATAGCCGAACCACTCGCGCCAACTGCATTTGGCACTTACCGCATCGCAGCCTACCGGTCTTTTGACGTCCAAATCGCCAGCGCACTTCGCACACAAGCCACGCGCGGGCGTAATCTCCGTGCACAATAGTCGCAGACGCCCGGAGCGTCGCGGCAGCCGCGCAGAGGGCAGAACAATACACACCGCGACAGCTGCGCAGTGCCTCAACGGCGCAGCGGTCAGTTGAAAACACGACCGTTACCGGCGCCGGACATTAGCCGACGACACCGAGTCGCCGGATCGCACGGCGCGTGACAAACGCGCCCCATTCGTCGTGCTGTGCACACGGCAGCAGCCGCGTTCGCAGACGCCACTGCAGCGACGCGGCGTGTTGCGTCATCGCTCAAATGGTGTTGTCCGACCGGCTGAGGTCAAGAAAACACGCGGCGACGGCAAAAAATCGCGTGATTGATATCTCCTCGCTGTGAGAGCCCGGTAAAGGATTGCTCGATACCGCTCGCAGTCTGCGAACGCGGCGCCAGCGCGTGGGTGCCGGCCGCTTCGCACTTCGCTGTTTGTTTCTTCAGGCGAGAGGATCTTATGCGCGCCTTGTGCGCGTGACGGCAGCCGGTCACGTGACCAGCGGCAAACAGCTGGCGGTGATTTCTCTCCCGTTGCACGGCGTTACCACACAGGATAAGTGATTCAGATCACGTGGGATTCGGCGAGCCGTGCATTTCGGAACATTTATGTGACGGGTCGGCACAGCGGGTATTTCAATTAATTGTACGGCGGTTTGGGAGGATGTACGTTTCACTGTTGTAGCTGGGTGGGCACAGCGTCGCCGGACAATTAATACGGAGTAGAATATACGGGGAGAAATAGTGGCATTAACATCATGACATTATAAGAGCGACCGAGCGTAATAGCCAGCGCCGAGGTTGCAACAGAGGATGGGGGAACGGGGGGGGGGGGCGAACCCACAAGCAAGTAGGAATCATTAGTGTTTGAGGGCGGCTAGAGGAGCGATGTTCGATGATGAGCGATGATCGCATAGAAGCGATGTTCTAAAATCACGAGCAAAAATAAAACTCAGATGTCAGCACTTGGTGATCAATCTTTCTCCTTTACTATATCGAAAGTGTAAAAGGTATGCAACATGAGAACGGTATGATATTCACATAGCCTCGAAGCTATGGCAAATAGAGATTTTGATCTATTGCACTAGGTCCGTCGTTAGCCGCAACCCTCCATGTGAGTAATATTTAACTGGGGCGGAGTACATGCGTCGGATGCGGGAGTTGGAAATGCCTTAACGGATACACCCCAGCGCATGACACGCACCAAGGTGCGATACTAAAATCGTGGCAAAGGAATACCTTGCGAATCGTTATTTGGTGCTGAATTAATTAGTAAATTAACCGTGAATTAATATGATGTCGAGCTCTGAATATTGACGTAATCCCAGACACGCCTTCTCCGTACGCCATCCGCACCAATTTGCATCTCCTCCGCCCGGTTTGCATCTCTGTTTCCACCGGCGTGAGATCGATCAACGTGCGCCGCCTGGCGGTCGGGCGGGAGCGCGAGGGGAGGCACTCCCCGGGGGAGAAGCGGCCGCCGGCGTGACGGCAGAGCCAGCTGACGACCGGTCCCGCACCTTGTCGCCTGTGCCGTAGCACAGCCGGGCGCAGTTCATTCGTGACGTCAATAAACGGCGCCGTCAAGGCGGCCGGGGAGCTCCCGTTCAGGCAGTTAGTTATTAGGGTCTTTGGGCTCATCAACTGCATTGGCTACAGCGCCCATAACGAACCAGACAGACAGACAGTGTCAGCAAGGAAGACATTAAGCAACCAGGTGTGGTTGTCGCCAGGTGTTACCAGGTCATCAGGTGTCCAGGTGTCACCAGGTCTCCGGGTGTCACCAGGTCTCCGGGTGTCACCAGGTATCCGGGTGTCACCAGGTGTCATTGATGCAGGGGGATCAGCGCTACCATGTCCAGGCAGTACCACTTATATATAGCTTGTACAGTGCCGGGGAGCGGCGGCAGCAGCGGATTCTATAGCGGATTGCAGGTGTCGCGCCTGCAACACCCAAACTTCCTCAACTGATGATTACCTAGCCAGCTTGGCACCACCAACCTGACGATTCGCAACAGCAGCTTTGCTCAGCAATATTCGACGAAGTCACTAATACCTGCAGTGCTCACGGTGGTGAGGTGTATATGTGGCCGTTGCCGGGCCAGATATGCACCTTGCACTGTAGAGCGTGCCAGGGGGGGGGGGGCGCGGCAGCTGCAAATGAGGGGTGAAATGCCCCCGCTGGCCGGTCGCACACACCGTAATAGAAACGACAGAGGGGACGGGAACACGGAGGGAGGAACAAGAGGGGGAAATGCCGTCGCTGGCCAGCCGCGACCGGGACGATACAGGGGAAGGGGGGGGGGACACCGACGGGGAAGGAAGAGGCGAAAATACCGCCGAGAGGAGAGGCAATCGGAAGAGAGCGATGGGAGACAGCAGACGAAAGGAGAACTGCAGGAAAATCAGGTTGGTTATTGGTTTTACGACACGTCGACCGTTGAGTCATGTGGCGTCGCCAATCTCTCACGCCGATTGGTCGCGGGCGAAGAGTAGCGACAGGTGAGACTCAAACCCACAACCTTTCGATTGTGAGACGAGCATCTCACCCCTAGACCACTCGGCCCCTACAGCTGTATAGTAGCAGGGTGCCAAAACCAAGGGGTTCTGACCCGTCCCCAGCCCACCCGGGACTTCCAGCCACGGCTCAATGCCTCCCGCCAGTACAGCACGACACGAGCCAAGCTGCCGCCGGACGTGGGTACTAGGACGTCGGACGTCGGACGACGGACGTAGGATGTAGGACGTAGGTACGGCGGCGGCGGCGACAGCGCCCCATGCATACTACGCTCCCAAATCAGCAGCTATCGGGAGGGAATCTGCACAGACAGCCGACCCGCTCGCGCCCACATAAGCGCGATTCCACACCGCGTGGACACGATCCACGCGGTGTGGAGACTCCACGTCACGGCGTCGACGTCCATCACGCAGACGGCCGGCCTACGCTAATAGACGCCGCGCTGGAAAACCGCCACCGGGAGCATGCATGGTCGGCGAGTTCAGCCCGGCAAGTGCGTCGGGTAACATGACTCGTTCACGTTGTTGGATGTATCCTGGCGACTGCAGATTGCAGCCTACAGCCTACAGCCTACAGCCTGCAGCCTGGCTGCAGCCCGCAGCGCACTAGATCTAGTAAGAAGTGACAAAAATAGCCCCAGACGACTGGAGATGGCCGCTGTTCCCCTGAAACTGCCAAGTGCAAGCAATGCACCAGTTGGAAAATTGTTCCGGGCGACGAACTTCTGTAGACAAATGGCATAGGCTGAACTATTTTTAGGGAGGGGAGGCGGGGGGGGGGGGGTCGCTTGGGGAAGGCGACATGGCGCGAACGCCACGCCATCGTCTGTGTCCGCCATTGTTCCACGTATGAACATCACCAAAATGAAGGCGTGCAGATAAATATAACAGCGCACGTGCGCATTGTCAGTCGTCCGTCGATAAATGTGTACCGGGCCCGGTCGTGACTGTTTTACGACGTATGTACAGCTAATAGCGCGCATGTACCTATCCATTAAACGTCGTTTGCATGCGTGTTTAATTTTCGTCCGACAGGCCTCACATCATCTAGTATTTTACATTCACGAACGGCATCTTACGAAACTTCACTACCACTTACGAAACTCACGAAGCTTGACCGTGGGACGGGGCAGCGCATGAATGGCTTGTAAGTTCGTTTGATACAGGAGAAGATGCAGCTAACTGGTTAATTGGACTTTCGGACGAGTCGATTACATCGGACGAGTCGATTACACGGCTATGTTCGCCCGCAACAATTAGAAGTTTAACAGGTGACTGCAGGGTCAGTCGTAACATGCCTATCCTTCGTACTGCGTGGTTCACTCTGGGATACCCCTGACGTCAACACTCAGGGGAGAGAGAGAGAAGAGGATTTCACGTCGGAAAAGAAGCTGAAGAGCTCTTCGGGTTTACCATCATGCGATTTACCGCCTGAAACTGCTAGACCAGAGTAAGCCTGCTCCCGGCCCCAACTACGTTGCCACTCAACGGCAAACCCAGCTCATGCGATTAACAGGCGGTAGCGGCAGTCAAGAGGAGAGGGGGGAGGGGGAGGGGTGCCTGCAACATTTAAACGCATAGGGTGAAGGAAACTCCTCCGAAGTTAATGGCGGACACCCTGGGTTACTGTGTTGCTCCATGTTCCATGTTTTAATTTTGAGTGTATATTTTGGGGGTGGAATTTCGCCTTCGATAGTTCCGTTTATAAGTGTTTTTTTGTAAGGACTCGCAGATATATAGCCGTCACTCACGGAACAACACCATGACACTTGAGCGAATTGAGGTGTTTTGGGGTGGGAGTTGGTAATGGCAAGAATTTGAAGGAAGTCGTTGCAAGATGCGCTTCGTGGGAAGGGCGACAAGAGGTATTGATAAAAGGTGAAACAGATGGCCCGAAGATAACCGCTAATCACCATTACCTAAGACAGAACCGAAGACGTCCAGTAAAAGCCGATTGTTGATTGTATATAGTACCACCTTTCACCGGAAGCGGTTAGTTTGTATTATGGGATGTATTTGGTGGACACGGAAAGCAGAACAAAGCTATTCACAGCTGATTCAATGTTAAAAGTTCATTGCCGATTGCATGACGCGGCATAGCCTCCCCGAGGACATGTATTCACAAAAAGGTAGCTTGGTAGCGCTCTCGCACGCATGCCTGCTTCAGTATAAATCTTTCCCCGCTCCTCGTTCCTCGTTTTGGAAGGCACTCTCGCCAGCAACGGCCAAACAATCGCTTAGGAAAGCCTGAGCGTACAATCGCGTGCACACAATCCCGCAAACAATGCCGAGAAGCAGCTTGCCAAACATTCCACCGATTATATTTGCGCTACGTCGTCACAAAGGAATTCCCGTGGTGCTTCGAGTGTGCTATTATGTAGCGCATTCGACAGCTCAGTGAAAAGAATATGCACCACGGCAATAACGCTGAATCAAGAACACCAACCGCGCGAAACTGTCGTTGATAACAATGGCTGCACTTCTACTAGTGTCGCTCCACGTGCGTTGGCTTGTAAAAAGTGTGTGAATCCGGACTACAAACAAAATAAACAACTTGATGTGTGCAAGCGTAAAATAGCGTTCCAGAGCAGTGATGTTTGTCTAAGATGACATGCGAGGAAAGAACAGCACAGCAAATTGACTACCGCTACACATACTAATGCAAAGCTGCTGCCAACATGAATTAAAGAAAACGAAAACTGATCAAAATGAACAACAAAAATGAACAGTTATTGATTTCTTGGACGATTCCAAGCACTTAATTACCAATATGTCGATCGATCAAAGAAGCCTTACGTTCGCCATACAACTCCTCCACTTTAAACAAATGAAAAACCTACTGCAACAATTTCACGGCAAACTTTGCCAGATAGCATCTTTGTCTCTTGTCAGTGTTGTGCTCTTACAGCCGAATGAGAGGTATGCAAATTATGCGAACGTAAGTCGAAGCGTATTACACGCTCCAAATAATTGATATGTGGGCTTAAACGTGTTCAAAACGGTATCATCCCAGGTGTGGGCGATGTTCACGAACACATTCCAGGGGGTATTTTAAGAGGTCACTGGACAAAATATGCGGCCGCAACTGATCGTGCATTTGGGTCTCCAACATCCATAACACACGTATTTATTGTATTGATCGTTAATTCACCTGGTATCGCTATTGGTTGGTTGGTTATTGGTTTTACGACACGTCGACCGTTGAGTCATGTAGTGTCGCCAATCTCTCACGCCGATTGGTCGCGGGCGAAGAGTAGCGACAGGTGAGACACGAACCCACAACCTTTCGATTGTGAGACGAGCATCTTACCCCTAGACCACTCGTCCCCTGGTACCGCTATCGAAACTGGCGATGATTCACGACTAGTGAGGGGAGGGGATTTTGCCGCGCCACAATGATGTGCTGACGAAGGGCTGTGCACTAACCAGTGTTTTGCTGTAGAACAAAGGCTAACGGTGCTTGCCACTGACACGGCATGTTGAGCGATTCCGGGCACTGTGCCGAGGATACCCGCCGTCGGCCTGTAAGCTCCGCCCACTAGCGCGCGGACGACCGGCCTCGGGCACTCCAGCTGCCAGTGACCCGGCTCGGGTCACTGGCATAGCTGGCGGGCATTCGTCCGACCGAGAAGCTTGGGCGGGGCTTCGCTCCGACACCTGCTAGCCTCTGCCACAAAAACGACCTGGTCGCGCTTTTTTAACATTACGGGCCAACGACAAATACCTTAAATATTCGAGCAACACTGATAAACCCTACGCATAAATGTTCCGGCCGTGTCCGAAATGTCCACAATGAACACAAATCCATTCGAGTTGCTTGTGTTGGAAGTTATTCATATCTCAACAAAGACAAACAAGACGTCAAGGCGCGTTAAATGCTAGTAGGCGACAACTGCCCGCGGGCCGGGCCGGGCCCAGCTTGCGTCAACAGATGACGTCACCATGGCGTTTAAGTCAGCATGGCCCCACGGTCGTTCCAGACAGGATTAACCGGGTGTGGTCGAACGCGGCATGAATACAGAGTATCAGCCGTCAACGACAAATTGACACACTGTCAAAACCACCTGTTCCAGGCAGCGCGACTTATCAATTCCTGCACGGCGACAAGGGACGAATGATAAGTAGGCCAGACACCAACCACAAATGACAAAAGAAAAGACCCGAGCTTCAGTAGTGGTCGGTGAATCGGAGGCTGCAAAGGGCGATCGACTTCCGATCATGACGATAGCGACGATGTAGTCGGATTGAGGAGCGGGTAGACGATCGACACGTGTCCCGAATTGTAGTGTCAGTTGGTTAAGCTAAGCGCGCGTGAACAATCACGCAGCGCGAGCGGAAATGTACCACGCATCTCACTGTTAATCAGTTAGTTATGCGGGCTTCAGGGCAGGTCGACGTCATTGGCCATACAACGTCCGAATGACTACCAACAGACTAGTCAAACTAACCCGCTGGAAACTTGCGGCGTAATCCGGCACGTGTGGGGCAAACATCACAGCCGGCCCTCCGGAACGGAATTAATCAGCTCAATCCAACCGCCCGCGTTTACACGACATTCTATTGCTTGACCACAAACCACACCGGTCGCCGACACGGTGCGTGACTGAAGGCGCACACGACAACACCGCTACAGGTGAGCTGACGAATTGACATCGCAGATCCGACCGATTGTCATGCGGCTGCACCTTTCAACGCTGAATGACAATCGTGGTCGGGGCTGGCCGTCGAGCCGGACAGCTCTGCAGCCGAGTATTAATGCCTGCTCATTCGTCACGTGTCGGTCTGCTTGGTAGCTGTGTGTACGACCGCAGCAGTGGTCGGCGACTACCGCGATTGCCGCGAATGGCGCGAATGGCGTGAATGGAGCGAATGGCGCGAACGGGGCGAACGGCGGGAACGGCGGGAACTGCTCGATTGTCAATGGTCGTGCCGCTAAGTAGTCACTTCCACAGACACCTTAAACTCGAGCACTGGCTCTGTCATCGGCTGGGAATGTGATGCTGCAGGTGTTGTGGCTGCGACGTTATCCTCTCCGGGAAACTATCCGCTCTTTTCTCGCTAAAATGATTGGATGTTTGAAAATTGCTGAAAACCCATCGCTGTTTGATATGCGTGTACAAAACTGCCTGGAAAGCACAAGGAGTTTTTGATGTCAGCAAAAGCACAAAACGTACCCTCTCCGAATTGAAAGGTCGAAATGTTTTCCTCGCCAAATCCAGGACTCAAAAGCACAAATCCAACACCCGTCCGACACAAGATGGCATCGCGTTGTTGGGGGGGGACAAGCAGGCCGCGTGCGCGTCAGTGGCGGCCACAACCCGATCCCAACACCAGATGGTATCTCGTTGTCAGGGGGACAGGCAGGCCACGCGCGCCCGTGGCGGCCCGTCCGCCTCGGCGATGGAGCGCCGCTGTCTGCGGCGGGTCGTGCGGAAAGATAGCGCACGAGCGGCCGCCGCCGGCACATGACGTGCAGACTGGCAGGGTCGACTGACAAGGCTGACTGACGGGCGGCAGTCCTAAGGCGGTGATCTCGTCTGAGCGTCTAGGGGGGGGGGGGGTGCTGCCAGATGTGATGCCGGGCTGATGGTGGTGCTCGGGCCACACAGCAGGAAATTGTGCGGGCAGACGGGCGCTAGGCGAGCTGGCTGTCGCTCCTGGTAAGGCTCGTTTGCAAATCGGTCATGCAAATCACCATCGGTGCATTGGTGGTGGGCTGCCTGTTATTTTTGTTCTCCACACAGGATTTCCAGCGTGGAAGCAACAAAGAAAAACCGATACAAAAGATCAGTCAGGCGTGAAGCAAACCGCAATCCTGAATGGCAACTCACGAAACATCAAATACAGTCTACCAAATAGAAAGAGAAGCATGGTATTCTGACACAGTTTAATACATGCAGAGCGTATTCGAAAACACAAGTCAATGGACGTCGATGCAAAACATAAGTCGAGCGTAGTGCTAGTTGGATAAAAATCAGGATGACAGGTGCATCACAGGGTGTACGTAGCATAAGAACACATTTGTAAGTGTAGCAAGGTGTTAATTAAATTTAAACGAAAACATTCACCACTACTCATGCGTGAACACATTAGTACTGCAAGTAAACTTGGCACGAAAACCGCTTATTATCTGCTGTAAGGTAGCTCAGCAAATCACTTCAAATCATCCGCTCACACAGATCATGTTACACAAAAAAAATCCTTTCAGCAGTCAGCCGTTTCCTAATCATCAGACGGAAGTCGTAACGGTTTGCTGCACACGAGAGCCACAATTACCACAGCCGCCAGTAAAAAGTCGACATTCCTCGGCGGAGGCGCCCCGTAAAAAGAAGCGCTTCGCTCGAGCTACCGCCACGCGCACTGTTTACCGTTGACACCTCAGGGTAAGGAGATACTCGTTTTTGTCGCCGTCGCCGCCGGACGCCGTGACAGCCAGACATGACGTGCCGCTGCGCCCAGTATCCAGGCCATCGTAGCCCGACCGGGGCCGATCAACGTCACCGCCGCCGGACCGGGGCCAGATAGCCTTACACTGCACTGCAGACATTCGCGATGGCCGAGATAGCGGCCACAGCTCCGGCCCAACTGTCCAAACGGACCGGCCCGGTGACGCCATGACCAGTCGTCACGTTCTGAAGCTCGCCACGCAGCTCGCCGCACGCCCATTACGGAGCGACCGGAACGCGACGCGTGCCGCGCCCGCCGATGCATGGCGCATAGCAATGCCACGTGACTGCGCCGCGGTCGGCCCGCGCCGGAACGCGCTCGTCCGGCGTGCCGGCGAACAGAACGTGAAGGCCGCGAGCCCGGTGGCACGCGCCCGCACCATGATCACGACGGATCTCCAGCACGCTCACGCTCTGGAGACGGCCGGGCAGGCGGGCAGCATTGTCGGGCACCATGCATTACACATGTGCCGGAAGATCGCCATGTGCTTCGCGTATCCCCGTCGGGAAGCAGGCTGCAAATGCTGGTGGTCCGACGCTCCTACGCATTTGACCCCGGCGGGGGAAATACTGGTGACATTCAGGGTCGGAGGATGTCGCAAGTAAACAATCACAAAGAAAATGAAATGATATGATGGTAGTAAAATGCAAATGAAGGAGTGAATGAATGCAATTATTACATGTGAAGAACATAGCGAATAAAAGCATAGTGCAACATAGACACGTAACAAGAGAGGCATTAATTTTAGAAGCACATGGATGCGAGTTCAAGACAGATTTTCCGCTTATCCACGCAAATGGTATGCGTAGGATAGACTGTCATAGACTAGTTAAGTGGCAGTTGGATAACTTGTTTACAACAGATACGTGATCAAACTTCACTACTGTAAAGCAGGACCTCATTTTGCCACAATCGGTAGCATTCATGGCAGGCCATTGGCGCTCCTGTGGCCCCCACCGAGCGCCAGCGCTCCTGTTTGTCCCGTGAACGATTGACGCAAATCAGGCCGCACGCTTCGGCACTCCCCTGAGCCGGAGGTATCGCCAATGACTGAAGGCACGTGCCGCCGTGACCGGCAATAACAAGGGAAGGGACGGCTGGCGTACAAAGAGACGCCTTTATGCGCCGCTGGCGTCGCGGGGCCAGGCAACAAAACACACGTCGCGGCGGACAAAGCAGCCCTGACAATGACCGCAGAACTGGCGCACCAACTGCCGCCCCAAGAGTCATAGATCCGTAGCCAGGACTGCCGCCTCAACAGCCATAGATCCATAGCCAGGACTGCCGCGCCCATTGCCGCCTCAGCAGCCATATATCCAGCCCCCAAAAAGTCAGCCATAGATCCATAGCCAGGACTTCCGCACCAACTGCCGCCCCAGCAGCCATATATCCATAGAATGCCGCCTCAGCAGCCATATATCCAGCCCCCAAAAAGTCAGCCATAGATCCATAGCCAGGACTGCCTGTTCAGCAGCTATGGATACCCGGGCCACATGAGTGGCACTCCGCTGCCAGTCGCTGGTCGTCGCCATGTTCTTCCACTGCCTCTGATGAGGAAGCTTGACTCTCGGGGAGTGTGGGGGGGGGGGGACGTCCATTGGCGACCGACAGCAGCACCACCATCCGAGGAAATCAGACTGTTCCTTAGGAATGATAAAGCAAATGCAGAATACGCACTAATTGGGGAACGCGAGTGCGGCCCTCAGAACAGAGGCCCTCTCCCCTCCCCCAATTTTGTTTAGCATTCCTCATCATTTTCTCATACTGAAACATCACATAGGGGACGACATGACAATGACCAGCGACATCACAGTCAAGAGAATCCACCGATGACAGCGCACGCCCTTCGAAGCATTCCAAAAGGCCGTGACCAGAAGTCATGGGAATAACTTCAGTCTCCCCCTGCCCAACTCGCACAGACCGGGATCGGGAGTACTGCAGGAGAGCAGCAAGGGCACAGGGATGGAAGTACCGCCGGCGTCACACATCAGACAGACATCAGATCATCAGACAGACATCAGACAGACATCAGACATCAGACATCAGACATCAGACAGACATCAGACATCAGATATCAGTACCGTCGGCATTACACATCAGACAGACATCAGACAAACATCAGACATCAGACATCAGTACCGCCGGTATCACACATCAGACAGACATCAGATCATCAGACAGACATCAGACAGACAAGCATCAGACACGGTTTAGAGGATGGTGTATGTTGGTTGGTTATCTGGTTGGTTATTTGGGTTTAGAGGCGCATCGACTGCGTTGGTCATACAGCGGTGTGTGTGTGTGCTTTTAGTTTTAGGACGCATCGACCATGATATATATTTTTTAGAGTATGGTTTACTTAACGATTTGCATCACCGGTAGAGTTAGTATTGCAACACCAGCTTTTCCTTGTGTACACCATCGCTCCACTTTGCAGCGCCAACTTCTTTATTCGGGGATGCGAACCTTGAGGTTGCATCAGCGGCTTCACTGGCGATTGCTCACCTCTGGCGTGCACCAGACAGGCGTACGCATGCATGTCGAGCTCGGCTGCCAGAACAGCTGGCATGTCTTCACCAGACATAACACTTCAACAGCCTCCGGCCTGGTCAATGCTCAGCTGAGTGAGTGCCCAGTTGAGTGTGTTGAGTGAGTTGAGTTCCCAGTTGAGTGAGTTGAGTGTGTTGAGTGCCCAGTTGAGTGTGTTGAGTGCCCAGTTGAGTGAGTTGAGTGCCCAGTTGAGTGCACAGTTGAGTGAGTTGAGTGTGTTGAGTGCCCAGTTGAGTGAGTTGAGTGAGTTGAGTGCCCAGTTGAGTGAGTTGAGATATTTTGCCCAGCTGAGTGAGTGCCCAGTCCAGACAACGAAGCTGGTATGAGGGCATACGGGCGGCACGAGGGCAGATATGTTTTACATTTCTTCGTTGCAATTTGGTGATAAAGGTGGGCATGACAAGACCTGTTAGTCAGCCATGTGTGACACACATGCGGCTGAATTAGCGTGCTTCGATCACTGGTGGAAAGATCCCCTCAGACTTGAATGGGAGGGGTTCACAATGCCCTTCGTCTCAAACATGCATAGTGCCAGTGTACGTCAAGGACCTAAATGTCGTCCCAGCAGAGGTCCAGAACCACAAACCACCAAACCCACCCATGCGGCCGTCGATCACCTCAAAGGACAATTCAGACATCCCAGGCTGTTGTGTGGCAGAGAGGCAGCCTTCTCCGACAGTAGTGTAGAACACTGGGACGGAGGGGCAGCACAGATCTAGGACGTAGGATGTAAGTTGTTAGAAGCCTAGGCAGGAATACTATCGCCAGGTGCCTCCATGTCCACCGAACAAAATCGGTGACACAGGTCACTATTGGAAACTCTACACGGCCTCGTGTTAAATCTGGAAGTCATTGAATGAAGGGACAAACCAACATTACGGGGACAATTACCCTACTCCCACTCCCATATACGACATCCCTGGTTGGCAATGCTCCCGACTGCGCCAGCAGCACCTGCAGCAACATCCGCAGCAACACCTGCAGCAACACCACCTTCAGCAGCACCTGCAGCAACACCTGCAGCAACACCTCCAGCAACGCCTCCAGCAACACCTGCCGCAACACCTGCGGCAACAGTTGCTACAGCAGTCGCAGTAGCAGCCGCGGCCGCGGCCGCAGCCCACCGACGTCACAATGCGACACACGGACCGCTCCCGTATATGGCCCGCCGAAGGAGGCGCCGGCACACACGAGTCGCTGCAGTCAATTCGGCTTAGCCGGCCTTTTGCCGACTCGCTGCAATCAAATTAGCCCTTTGCTGAATCGCTGTGATGAAATTAGCCGGCGCGCGGCGCGCCCGCACACCCGTGCGCAACGCACCAGCAGCGCTGCCATATTTGCCACCGTGTCCGCAGGCGAACCGCTCGTGCACGATCCGCTCGCTGCGCCCAAACACAAAGCGAGCCCGAATCGCGGCCAGCAGGTCATCCCACGGCAGTCGCCCGCCGCCCACGGGAAAGTGGCGTCCCAGAACCAGTCCTGCCCACCACAGTGCGATATGCACGCCCGGCCTGTTGCGCGGTGCACTGTCGGCGCGCACGTGTTGCATGCAATCATGGGCGTCGCCAGGGGCGTCGCCAGGGGGCGAGCGCGGCGGACGGTCGTCCGAACCGGGCAAATTTAACTGGCTGCCCGTGGCGCTGCAAGGCAAGACGCAACCTGGACGAATTATCGTCCCCGTCCAACGTCGCGGGACGGAGTGTACGTGCCATCTGCCATGCACGTTCTGTTAAAATAGAGTGAATGCGAGACACCTGGCAAATATGAGGCAGAAAAGGCTCAGTCGAGTATCAGCAAGGTAGTGTGACAACACTACCCTTTTTGCGGTGTAGTGCAACAGGTGTGGTGTGACGTTTTCCGGCCAATGGCGTTAAAGTTACAGCCATATAGCTATAGTCATAGCTTCCCGCCAGTAGTTCAATACCACGGGTGGAAGCTCGTGTACTTTTGGTGTTGTCAGTGCGACACCAATCAAAATATTGGTGTGCCCATGCCACACACATGCGTTGATTTCGTTCCTGGTGGTCATCCAGTGCATCCAATGCACTCGATGGATTTGGAAAGGGCACCGAACTCCTTTGAAGGAAAGAAACAAATGCTACTCAATATCAGAGAATAACAGGCTTTCTTCCTTGACGGAAGCGCCTATGAACTTGGTTCCCCAATGCAACTCTAATAATTTTCACGTTTTAGCATTCGGTGTAATCAGTTACATGAAAGCAATGTGGTTGAATCTCAGGTTGAGCAGTTGCATGAAATAAATGTGGTTGCATTTCATGTTAGCAACACCAATAATTGCACGAACCTCCACGCATGTTCACTACCAAGGTGTATTGTATCCAGCTGATGCAGGCACCTTCACCCGTGAAGAGCCCCTCCTCTGACGTCAGGGGCTCCAAACAAGCAGCATCGCACGCCGCACGATTAGTTCGCATTACCATTGGTTGGTGCAGCGGAAGACAGCCCTGCTCCGAGTGAAGTGCGGTGCTCCACAGCAAAGTGTTTCAACCACGCACCTGGAACTTGGGAGTGCGAGCCTGAAATAACCCTTGTGATCATACGGCACGGAAATTGGCAGCGATCAACTGTCACTGCTGGCTCCAAATCCTGACGCGGTAGCCACGGCACTACGCTTCGTACCTCCTCTCTACCACCCCTGTCCTGGACCACCTCCCTCACGCCGAACCTCCGCCTAGGCCTTAATCCTGGCCTCGCGTCATCTCCAGCCGCATCCCCACAACACCCCCCTCGCTCACCTTCACCCTCCACCACACCTCAGGCTAGAGTATAGATCTAGTGATCTAGTTAATCTAGAGATCTGCGGCATAAGAAACCTGTTGGATGCCGCCGCATCCAGAATAGCTCGTGGGATACTGGACCATTCGGGGCGGGGGACAGGCGTGCCACGTGAGAGGAGCGGTGTCGCGACACGTGCCGACACGTGCCGAGCTGCCGGACGACTCCCACCGCCGGCGACACAGACGGCGGACGGCGACACAGACGGCGGACGGCGACACAGACGGCTACACAGAAGGCGACACAGACGGCGACACAGACGGCTACACAGAAGGCGACACAGACGGCGACACAGACGGCGGACGGCGACACAGACGGCGGCGAAACGTCAGGCGTGACGCGCACAGGAAGCGTCGCCCGAGCACTCGCGCGATGCGTGACGTCACGTAGCGTGACTCACGGTGACTGTATCCTGTGAGAGTCCGGGACACGGTGGGGGTCCGGCGGGAACAGCGCGTGTCGACCAACACCGGCGCCAACAAGTTAGTAATGATAATTTGTGGACGGGTCAACCGCACCGACGCGCCCAAAGATACCAATAATTTGCTGGCGCCGGTGTTGGCCGACACGCGCGGTTCCCGCCGGACCACCACCGTGTTCCGGATTCTCACAGGACACCATGACCGAGTCACTTGCTGGGCGAAGGACCGAGGTAGAAGGTGAGCGTCGGAGTGAGGTCGCTGGTGGCTCTGCCGCATGCATAATTACTTATGACAAATGCTTATGAGCATTCCGGCGGAAAACCGATCGGTATTTTGTGACATAGAAGGAGCGGTGCAAAGGTCTGCTGCGACGGTTAGCCCGCCTGATTACGCGTTCTCGGAGGGAAGATGCCGACACCGTCAGGTACCAATTCAGCAACACATCGGGACAACAAATGGGCGATTCAGGCAGACCCCGGACAAAGCTTCTGCCACAAAACACAATAATGTCATCAACCTCACAGCCTGGAGCCTACCACTGCCGCAGCATCATCATGCACTTCCAAGCCCCGATGCCAGCGACACACAGCCCCAGGCTGCTCACCTCTCTCCGAGGCTGCAGTGGCCTGGGAAGGGCGCACGTGCGCGCAAGACAAATACGCGGCGCCAGACAGACGTCGCGCTCGAATGGTCCTGTTGATGGCGGGAGCGAGATTCCCGCGCGTCTTTTCCATCAATCACAGCCGCGGACACGGCACCTTGGCGCAATAAATGCTGTCTGGGCACGACGGCGAGTGACAACCTCGGCGCTAACGAACGGCCCGTCGTCGCCAAGATCTGGGCGGATTGGCCGAGAGAGATGCACGCGGTGAGAGGGTAAACAAATCAATTCCGTTTCTCGGACGGAAAGAGGTGCTGACCTCTAACGTATCGTCAAATAACTTGCCCGGGAACGGGTGTAGTAAACACGCTTGTTACAGCTACAAAGCGCGCCACAGACGTCGTTAACAAGAGAGACGCACCGGTCGTAGTTCTCCATAAATGAAACAAAGCTTCCAGAGCACATGACCTCACCCCAATCAATGAAAACGTGAGCAAACAAGGCGGAGCGCAATGATGACAATGACGCATATACTTGCATAACTACCTTGGTGTTGGCCTGATCAGGATTATGTACGCCGATGAAATCAATAACGGAGACGTTTGTATATGTGATAAAAATGATTTAAATTGACTGATGTCTCATTATTATCAGGCGCCGGAATATCAACACTCGAATGCATCACATAAATGTACGACTCAGCAAAGGATGCGTAAAGACAGTCCCGAATTCCGTGTTGCCCTCCACAGGAAATGCGAGTTTCGAGACATTGGTGATGACGGACTGGGTGGTGGTTAATGTTTCGATCAGAACAGTTTGTTGTCTGAGTTTCTGTTGTGGAGTTGGGCCGTCACGCTTGTATTCCTTTGAACTTATGTTTTGATTGAAACTCAGTCAGATTTCTGGGCTTCCATTGTAGGCAGGGCTGGAGCGCTAAGCGCCCACTACCATTGTGTTCCCACACAACTATGCATACGCTTTGTGAACACAGATATAAATTGAGATGAACAATTAGCATTTTAATTTAGTTGGTTTGTGCACTGAATCGAAATAATGTACACTTGAATGAAATGCATACATCAATCGATGAAGAAGATAAGCTTGGGAACTGCTAGTTATATAACGTCGCCAACCTATCACGCAGATTGGTCGAGGGTGGACACGGTAATCCCGCCCGTTGTGGGGTTCGAACCCACGATTTTATGATTAAGAGTTCAACACCCTGCCGACTGAGCTACCGCGACCCCACATAAATCGGCCAGCATGTGATGCAATGTCTGAGAGGTCATTTTTGCAAAACACGGATTAATCATTTTTACTCATAGCTGCAGCGAATAGCACGTCATGAAATCTAATTTCACATACTATGGACCATACAATTGTTAAAACACCCCGGACCAGAGATAGCTATCTAGAGTACAGCATCCAGAATCCCCACAGTAGCTGTCACAACTATCCTGTTTCCTCAATCTGTCTGCACCCCTGAAGGTACTACCAGCTAACCATCAAAAACGTGCCATTAATTGCCTGCATATTTCCCCCGTCATATCCCTAAGGTTATCTACCTGTTTTTGTGTCCTACGTTCACATTTGTGTCACATTCTCCACCAATTCTTCTTCATTATCTTGAAAGTACGGAAGTTCTGCTGGCTAGATATAGCTAGAAAGGCCTGCCTACCTCGAACTTGAAACCACCATCACCGCATAAAGAATTCCTGCGGGAGGGACAGTTAAGTGTCCTTCGTATCCATGACACGGGCATTCCCAGAACGTCAGGACGGACTCTGACCAACTGATTGTGGTATCTACAGTGTCGGGCTTGCACGAGAAAATCAGGACCACTGCCCGACAGAAGCCCGGCTCTGGCCCGAGGGAAGCTCGAACAGCCCACAGGAAGCTTGAGCAGCCAACGGGAAGCTCGAGTAGCCCCCAGGAAGCTCGAGCAGCCCACAGAAATCTCGAGCAGCCCACAGGAAGCTCGAGCAGCCCACAGGAAGCTCGATCAGCCCACAGGAAGCTCGACTAGCCCACAGGAAGCTCGACTAGCCCACGGAAACCTCGATCAGCCCACAGGAAGCTCGAATAGCCCACATGAAGCTCGAGCAGCCCACAGGAAGCTTGAGCAGCCCACAGGAAGCTAGAGTAGCCCACAGGAAGCTCGAGCAGCCCACAGGAAGCTCGAGTAGTCCACGTGAAGCTCGAGCATCGTCCAGAGTACGCTCGCCTCCGCACCACGAGAAGCTGGACCTCGGCCAAGGTACGTTCGACTCTTGCCAGGCTAGGCTTGGTCTTGGCCGTGGGACCTTGACCTTGGCCGTAGGCAGGCTTGACCTTGGCCGTGGGAGGCTCGACGCTCGCCCGGGACAGCCCCACCTGGGTGCGGGGGTGCGCCCGACGGTCCGACCACGACGAGGACCTGCACGTGCAGCGAACACGGCCCACACCTGCCTGCCCCGTCGGAAGCACCGTTGCGCACGTGACAACCACGACGCGAGTCCCGCCCGACCACGACCACGAGAGCACGAACACGGCTGCGCTTCGTCTCCGACGTGTGGACAAGTGATTTGGCGCCGCCGTCCAGCCCCAAACCCGACCATCGCGCCAGACGGGCGGTCCCAGGCCAGCCAGGAACATGAGCAAGGCAGGGCCATTCTCAGACATCGTGGAACTGGGGAAACAGAGAAAGTGATCGATCCGACTCTGAAGTGCGTGTGCAGGGACAAAGACGAGCCAGCCGTTCTTCACGGCGAGTTAGATGAAGCGTAAAGAGAAGGGGGCACACATATGCACCTGTTATAATGCCTCGCTTAAATAAATACTGCACATATATACACACATACACATATACATATATACATATCCACACGCATATATATATATATATATATATATATATATATATATATATATATATATATATATATATATATATATATATATATATATATATATATATATATATATATTTATTTATTTATATATAATGTTCCTACATCTATGCTATTTCAAACAAAATAAATAAATTTAAAAAATGAACGGCACGCATTCTTTCTGAAATGTCACGAGCAGATGGTTTCCCCACACCAGGTAGCTAAAAGTATTGGACCGGTCTCAGAACAAACATACCGGACCGGACTAGTGGCGTCTGTCCGCCGGAGACGCCTGAAAAACGCTACCGGGCATAAAGTGCCGGGCGGGCGCTGTAATTTCACTCTTGGATGGGACCGCCTGATTGGTAATTAGACAGCCATGAGGCAATCAACGTAACGCCAAGCAACGTAACGTTCCGTAACGCCCAGTCAGATCAAACCCGCTCGGCTCAACGCTTCCGTGAAGCGGTCAGACTTAATGTTCTTTTAATGTTTGTTTTTAGTGTGTCCACAGTAGCGACGCGTCCGTAGGCTTACCTACAGCTTGTGCACGCACCGGTATGAAGGGTGGCCATCTTCCCGTACCGACGTGCACTCAGGTCGCGTGACAAGCCGTGCCACACCACGTGACGAGATTGCGCCCACACCACACAGGATCAGCACCGGACAAGTCCCATGACACTGGCCGGAATTCGGACATACGGCGAATTGTTTGTTGTTTGTGTATCGGGTCGTGCACTACGCAGTTCATGCACGATCATTAGTTAGTTATTGGGGTTTAGGGGCGTATCGACTGCACAGGTCATATAGCGCCCATATATGCACGATCATTGCTGGTGGCGCCGCCCACACTGTTTCGCCGGTGGGCCGCGGGCTTGGGAAATGCCCCGAGTGGTACGAGTGTTAAACCCGGGACCTTGGTATCAAGACCTCAACCACTCGGCCACACCAGCCCGACATGCGCTGAAAAAGTGAAGGGATCGATAACGGATGGGATTTTCCACTGGTCGAGTCACGTCACGGCCGGGCACGCCGAGGCACCGGTGCGCACGTGACGACGTGACGACGTGACGCTCGCCGCAGCAAAGCACGTGACACAGCAGGAGCGTTACGCGGGACCGTCGTGACCGCAGGCGCAGGCGCAGGCGCAGACGCAGGCGCGTGCCGACTCGCCGTGACACAACAGCAGCGAGTGTCGGGCCAAGTCAGCGGCCCGGCTGTTGGCCCGCCGGCTGTTCGCGTGGCCACTGCTTCGAGAGTACATGCGGCAGTTATAAATTATTCGTGAAATAGGGTGGAATATACCACTTACTGAACACTGAGTCGACATCCTTCCCAAATAATTGTCGACATCGTGCTTCTTGGTGCGTGCTTGTGAAGTCATTATGCCTCGTTTTTAACACTACCCCGTATATATGTATCAAGCTTATGCTCATCATAACGGATCCGGGATCGTGATAACGAAATTCACGTAGTGCAATTTCATGCAAAGGGATTGCCTATAATGTGCTATGTTATACAATACTAGCTTATAGCATAGGTATTTGTATCGCTATCATTGGTATCGGTATCACCAAATTAGGTACCTCTCAATACACGCAAAGTGGATAGTTATATGGTACTATGCAATTGTCCCAAAACTGGGCTTCAAAGACCTAAATATTTTAAACAGCATTATTTCCATAGCGATTTAGACATCCCACTGCACTCGTTTCGACATCCCACACCTAACGAGAAATCATTATTTTAACACTGGCATGCGGGCGCCACGCGAATTGCATTTGGTGACGTCACCGGCAGTACCATGACGTCGCCGGACGACCAACACTCGGTCTGACAGCCAATGGGAAGACAGGAAATCGACGCCATGGAGAAGATATAAAAACCTAAGCATTCAGGTGTCTCACGATTGTATTACATCGATTTCAGGAATACTGTGCAGTGCATCCTAGCGTTATGTGTGCTCCCCGCATCTGACAATGGCCAAACACTTGCAGAACAATATTTAAGCCAATACAGCACAAATACAGCTGGTTGGTTGGTCATTGGTTTTACGACACGTCGAGCGTTGAGTCATGTAGCGTCGCCAATCTCTCACGCCGATTGGTCGCGGGCGAAGAGTAGCGACAGGTGAGACTCGAACCCACAACCTTTCGATTGTGAGACGAGCATCTTACCCCTAGACCACTCGTCCCACTCACGAGCGCTTCCGTCGAGTGTTTACACCAGCAATACAATACAATTCGCCGGTGGACGTTGTACTGCCGCCGTGAACCTCAGTCAAGCAGCACTGTGTTTAAATGTCAGCGCTCGAATCTATTAACCTTATCCTAAACTGCGTGCACGCCCACCAACATTTCGCAAGAGGTGTGTAATTTCAACACTCAGATGGCAGGGGGAGGGGGCTGGGTGGCACTTGTGTAAAAACTTGTGTCATATTTTGTGGTAGACTGATCCACCATGCCTTTTTTGGATCCAGAAGATCGAATGCACTCCGCATGTTATAGGCCGTTCTAAAATTGCTTCGAGTACGCCGTTTACGGCCCCAAAACGGGAACAAAAATCGAGGGAAAACGAACAGAACCGGGTGCAATTTGTCGTTCCCATGTGTCACCAATTGGTGTCATATCATAATGTCATAATGGGAATAATGGGAATTTTCGAAGCGTACAATGTGTGGGTGCTGAAGGACCCAGGTGAGCCTTTTTCCGGCACCGGCCATCGACGGCCTTGCTTTCGCGCGACGTCAGTTGTGGCGGGAAATCGGCTTACCATCACTACTTCCATTACTGTTGCGCAGTGGCGACGGCCGACGGCCGCGATTCAACTGGTCCCCACGCCGGACCACCGTCCCGTCACGTGACCGGCCGACACGTCACGTGACCGGCCGACACGTCACGTGGTCAGGGTCGGCGATTCGCGACCGGTCCGCGCCACCAATTATCCGCTTCGCTTGTCACCACCGCGGCGATTGCGCGGGAAAAACTCGCGGGCGCCTCGTCGCGTCGCACGAGCGGCCTCACACACCCACCGACTCTCTCTCTCTCTCACCGACACAGACAAACACGCCGCCGCTCGGAAGCGCTAGCGACGAACCGGCCTCACCGGTGATCAGCCGATTTCCCTTACGATCAGCCAGCTGGCGAACGATCACTGCGATCACTGCGATCACTGCGATCACTGCGGTCACTGCGATCACTGCGGTCACGCAATCACGACCACACGGCCGCAGACAGCCGCAATCGCAAGACCTCGCCGCACGAGCGCACGCTCACTCTCACGCGCACCGAATATCGAATCCCGGATCCCTTTCGCTTCCGACGGTACGTCAGCACAGTCAGCACCTGGGCTGAGAACGACGGCGGGCGCGTGTCACCACACGTGGCACGACACGACGCGGCACGTGCATGCACGAGACGCACGAGACACACGAGACGCACGCAGCACCTGCGACAGGCGTCTGGCGACGTGATAGCGGCTTGATACGGCACCGGTTAGACGAGCGTCCGACAGCCCACCTGTGCGCAGAGGCGCGTCCAGGACTCGGCGGTGGGCGGCAAACCCGGCAGACCGTGCGGTTCGGCCCGCGTGCATGGCATGACGTCACGCTTCCTTCTGCGGCTGCCGGAGCGGACACGTGCGGGGGAGTGGTGACCGCTTCTCTCGGGGCGGCACGCCGGACCCGCCCCTGGCGCTGCGACGGGACCGCACTGGACGCCGAGCTCACGATGTGCCGACAGATATCGCCGGCCATTTACGGGCTTGATACCGCCGCCAAGGGGGGGGGGGGGGTGAGCGACCCCGTCATAGTTGGAGCCAAATCCTCGGCGATGTCGCGGTGGTGTTCCGCCGTGTTTGGCGCCAAATCCTCGGCGATGTCGCGGCGGCGTAAAGCGCGCCGACCGTCGCCGATCCGTCGTCTGACGCGGGGAATGACCTCGTCACCGGCGGCCAACTGGCCGTCGGCAGCACCCAGTAGGCCTCGTCGACGTGGATTGCGACGCGGCGGTGACGAACCCGTCATCGAAAGTGGCAGGGAGCGCTGCGAATGGGGCGCTTTTCGGAAAACTTCCCGCCATTGCTGCCGTTATGGCGCCATTGGAACCGGTCACAACCAGGGAGTGATTTACAAGAAAATTGGACGGAAAATAACGTGCTGGAACGCTGCTCATAAGCCAGATATTCATGCTAGATATGCTATATGCGCTAGAATGCTGCTAATAATGCTAGATATGCTATTCACGCTATAATAACGCTAGATATGCTAGATAACGAATTCGTGACGCTAAAACCAAGACAAAAACTATTTCAGGCGGAAGGCTCATTTCCCCACAAAGTGCATGTACGTTAGTGAAACCGTACAAGCCGTGAGCTGTGGACATTACGAATTGTGGACATCGTGAACTGTGGATATTGTGATGCATGATCGATCACATGGGATTGATTGATTCCAGAGCGGCGGCTCAGTGTCGGACGGAGCGTGCCGACGGCACGCTCGTCGATGCGCCGCGGCTCTCGCGGCCGTGACGACCCACTAACTGCCGCCGCATTCGGGGTCACGAAGGTCAGCGGGTCAGAGGTCGCGCGTGACGCGCCGGCAGCACGACAATCGCCCACGCTTCTGAGCGAAGCGGCACGTGCCCGCCATGCTCCGGCGTCCGTCGGCCGCTGCCGAACCGGAGACGACTGGAGGTCAGACCAGAGGGCGGACCGGGCGCCGCCGGACACGACCGTGACGAGAGTCGGCTGACCGTGACGATGGTCAGCTGGGTGACCTCAGCGGCAGTTGGCGGCATCGGATGCGCCGTCAGGACTTTGACGGCTTTGACGGCATCGGATGAGTCAGGACACGCAGGTCAAGTGGTACGTGCGATGTGTTTGAACAAGTTGCAGCCCGTGTTAGATGTGCTTCACGCAGTTGGGTAATGCTATTGCTTTCAGACCGCGGTTCAGTTTAACACTATCCACACATATAGTCAGAAAATGCCCTTTAACTTGGTAATTGAGTCACTTATATTCCGACCCCGATCCAATCTTATCGTAGGTTGCCCCGGAATATTTCATGGGATTATTTTAAGAGTTTCTTTGGACGTCGCACAAGCGCAAAGTGAGGCTGAGTAGCGGAAGGCTGAGACCTCAACACTGTCAATAAAGGTCCCGTAAAGAAGCCAATAATTCGCATGTCGACGCCCCCTACGGTTATCCAACACCCACTGACAAAGAACAATGCCGGTAGGAGTACCGACAGTTGCCAAGGCGAGAGAGAAAGCGTGCCCCACGATCTGTGTACGGCACAGTACCTGCCACAGACGAGGTCGCTGTGACCGGCACAACCAGACACAGATAAGACTACTGTGATCGGCACAGCCAGACACAGACGAGACTACTGTGACCGGCACAGCCTCTGACACAGACGAGACCACTGTGACCGGCACAGTATCTGACACAGACGAGACCACTGTGACCGGCACACCTCTGCGGAGACCACTGTGACCGGCACAGTACTGAAGGACCACTTGACCGCCAGCTCTGACACAGACGAGACCACTGTGACCGGCACAGCCTCTGACACAGACGAGACCACTGTGACCGGCACAGCCTCTGACACAGACGAGACCACTGTGACCGGCACAGTATCTGACACAGCACGAAACCATTGTGACCGGCACAGCCTCTGACACAGACGAGACTACTGTCACCAGCGCAGTCTCTCAGCACGAGACCATTGTGACCGGCACAGTCTCTGACAACACGAGACCACTGTGACCGGCACAGTCTCTGACGCTGACGAGACCAGTGACCGGTCGCCGCAGCTGAACATATTTGGCGGGAGCGCCACCGCTTATGGATATCGCACGTGTAAGCTACATGGCGGCCACAAACGACCGGAGGGTTCACCGACTCGACGATAGGTGGCAGCAGTATCGCAAACAGCAGTTGCGTCCGGCGTCCCTCCATTGCGTGGCTGAATGAAGGGGAAGCTCCATACAGCCTAGCTCGATGTCAGATTTCGCGAGCACTTCTGGTACGCTGGCACGAGCCACCCAATTACATGCGGGCCTGCTATAACCGAAACGCATTACCTAAAGCTTAAGTCGACCTATTTTGTGTATTATCTCTTATTCACGTCATTTCGTGAAGCGGATTTAAACCTCCAACGCGATTTACTCTCACAAAGCGCATCAAGTCAACTGGATAACGTCAGTCATGGTCATCTTCGGACGTTACTGTTCAAAGTGGTACTTTTACGTCTAACAACAAAACAGAAATAAACGTGGACACGTGCTGCCTCGAGTGGCTGACTTAGCCCAGAGAAGAAGCAAACCAGAACAAAAAACCAGCTGCTCGAGCAGAAATAAATCACGGTGAATGTAGCATCATCTCCGACCTTGAGCGAGAAGCTATACGGTGTCGAGCGTTAGTTGCATAGCCGAGCACGAAACAACCAGAACACTCGAGCAACACCTGGCACTGGCTGACCAGGGAGACCCGAGAATAGCACACCATCAGCAAACATTTCCTGTCCATCCGCTGACAATGAATCGGCGTTTGGATCTGGAGCGGCAGCGGCGGCGGCGGCGGACGGAATTTCATTTCATGTCTGCTCTGCATGTCCGATAAGGGCTGGCGGAACTCTGGACCACGTTCCACGCCCGGTTTGGAGGAAGGCTGGGATTCGGTGATAACGTCCTTACCTGTCTACCCCACCGAGTCATGTCGAAACCGTGATTACAATACGCTCGATTTTAACACAAAGAATGGCATCACTAGTGACCTCAAACACCGATAATCACACAAGATATATCCAGGGACTGAAAGCGCAATGAGCTGTCTTCATTTTTTAAATATAACCGTTAAATCATTAGCTTTGTTCAAATACTCCGAGGCTCATTCACCGTTCGGTGCGGGGGAAGTTAAAACTCACTTGGAATTCCATACACCCAGTCCTGCTGACGAAACGCTCTTCACACGTCGATATGCGCCGGTTCTGGCGCTAATTGTCGAACAAACATCCACAAGCGGACAAGTTAATGGAGATTGAGTGGAATTTAATTACGGCGTGATGCGGTGCGCCATACGCCGTAATGAGGCGGACCAAGGTGTCAGCTGGACCGGAGGTGTGGCTTACACTTCGCAATAATTACAAAATAAGAGCACGCTTGGAACGTCGCCAGCTGTCGGGCGATAGCCACCATGACTTCTTTAACTACTCACTCACACAAAAATCGCCACGTGCAACCGTGAGCGGGACCCCACCACGGTAAAACCAAACAGAAACACCGCGTACGCGTTTTGATACGACGTTTCCACCTTCGTCTCACTATGTCGGTCAAGGCCACACGACAGTCTCACGATTCTCGCAACGCCGCCTGCGTTACCGCCACCTGCCAGTCATTGATCGTCGCGTAACGTAACGTAACGTAACGTAACGCGTAACGTAACGTAACGAGTAACGTCGCGCGACGTACGTGGTGGTGGTCAGCAGCCATGAAAAAGTCACGTGGCATCCATGTGGCACCTGGCAGGACCAGCTGAGATGACGACCATCACTACCAGCTGTACATCATCAATGATCATAATCAGCCAGTCATTGGCCTTCATCAGTCGAGACCAGAGGAGGCAAATGCCCAGAATGTCGGGGCCAACCGGTCTGATCCGACCAAATCCGGCTGGGGACCGGTCGAAATGTACTGTAGCCCGGACGAAAGGCTTCACGTGCTCGCATAGCCCCTGGCTGTCAGGGTCAGTTGGCAACTAGCCCGATACGGCCGGGGACGAGCTACCGGGACGGCCGAGTCTGTGCTGTCAGACCGAGACTGTGCATTGACGGCCGAGTCTACAGGTCCGTAAATCCACACCAGCAAGACTTCGGACTAAATGTGTTCTTAAGAAACGCTCCAGACATACAACACCATTCGCTGATCTCGCCCAGCGTTTTCTCCTCGATGATGGCGGCGTTCTTTGGCGACCCAAAGCAAGTCACCGTGGTTGGTTATTGGTTGTACGACACGTCGACCGTTGAGTCATGTAGCGTCGCCAATATCTCACGCCGATTGGTCGCGGGCGAAGAGTAGCGACAGGTGAGACTCGAACCCACAACCTTTTGATTGTGAGACGAGCATCTTACCCCTAGACCACTCGTCCCCGCACGTCACCGTGGGGCGACACGCAGACGTGATTTGGCAGCAATTGGCCGTCATCTGGAGCCGAATAGTTCTGGCTTATCTGTGGCCAAATCTGTCGGATTAAGCGGCACGCGGTGCGAAGTTCGAGCCGCCAGGTCACGCCGGCGCCCCACGCGTGGGGCACGTCTGAGCCACGGCGGCAGAGGTTTGAAAATCACTCGCCGGGGTTCCATGCAGGGAGGCAAAACGTGCCGGCAAGTCGGTTGGTGGGCCCCGCCCCACAGGGCTCCATGCATGGCTGGAGAAGTTTGCAAACATACTGGTCGGATCCAATGAATGGAGGCAACACGCGCTGACCAGTTGGTTGATGGGGCCCACCCTGTGTGGTCCCCATGTTCACAGAGCAAGAAGTTGGTTAGGCCAAGGCGAAGACGGTGGGGTCCAGGCGCACCTAAAGCATAGAAAACTCCACCTCTAATCGGCGCCGATCTGATACATACAAGCCGCAACAAATAGACACTGGATCCATGAGTATGGAAATTAAACTGCAATTTAATCGTCCAATAAATTAAGCATTCCACTGGAGGATAATGTCCTCTGATAACGCACGAGTCCGTGCATAATTCAACGATTAATGCATTGTGTAGTGTTGCATAAACCATCGGCAAACTGGTTCCACCTACAACATAGCATGCATGTCAAAAGTAAGGATGATTTACACTATTTTGTTGGACATCGGTTGGTTGCAAGTACTAGTTTAGTCCACAAAGGCCTGCACGTCCATAGATTACTCGACCATTGTTAGCCAAAGGAGCCGCCCATTGTTGCTGCAAGACAGTACCGCGTCCCCCATCACGCACCGGCCCAGATCACACCGGGTATCAAAATGAAACGGCATCACGAATAGCGGCACGCCAATACCCGAATATGGAACATTTTGGCTTCGATTTTTGTTCAGACCTTTCAGTGTTTCAGTGTCCTTGCCGAGAACATCATCAACCTTAAAAGTACGCAACACATTTCTTCGTCGCCTAGCACCACTGTATATATCAAGCAACGTATCATTTCACTCACAATCCAGTATCTATATCATTAGCAATGTACATGAACTGTCAATGCTATCATAGCAACCCAAGTACGAAGAAGAGGAACAATGGGTGCTTCTACGAGGCACTCGACTGCTAGGTCATAGAACATCGCCAACCTCTCACGCCAGTTGGTTGCGGGTGGACTCAGTAATCCCGCCGGTTGTGGGATTCGGGCCCACGATCGTACAATGAAGAGCCCAAAGCGCTGCCGACCGAGCTACGGTGACCTTGCAACCCGAGGTCGAAAATGGAGTGTTATTTGTATAGCTCAGTTTCAGTCGATTCGGATATGACGTCACCACCCCCCCCCCCCCACAAAAAAATGCATGCATTTCACGGCGCATGCGTTGGAAGTAGAAAGCAGATCACAACCGTGAAGCCGACCGGAAGCCGGGCGGCCCACCGACCCCCGCCCCGCCCCGCCCCGCCTCAGTTACCCGGCGTAACGCGAGAGCCGCCACGGCAGCCGTCACAACACCGGCGGAAACGCCGCTCAGCCCACGCGTCACGCATCACAGTCCGGCACACAATCGCGGCCGCCGGCAGACGCTCGGGTGACGTCACCGCATAACGTCACCACCGCCGCCGCGAGCGCGGCGAATTACGCGGGCCGGCCGGCGCGATGTGGGTCGGCCATTCGTCTCGGCGGCGGCGGCGGCGCGCGCGGCCGTCCCGCCTGCGCCGCGTTTGTCACCGGTACGGCGGTGGGGCGGCGACAGTGGCGCGACACGCGGCCAACTCGGCGCAGCTGCAGGGGAGGGGGGCGCGGCAACAGCGGACATGGTCAAACCCACGGCAGCCGCGCCCGCCGCCGGGGAGACGGTATTTTTATCGAGAGGAAGAAAAACTGAACTTTCCCTCAACTGATAGATCGATCTGTCCTGAAAATTGTACGAGCTCGTCAGCTAGCAAAGCAAAGTCCATAACAGCCACTATACGTGGAGGGCATGTATCGTGAAATAAATAAATAAATAAATAAAAGCTGTTCTGTGGACGATTAACTTTTGATTGGGTGGGGGTTCGGGGTGCATCGACTGCAGTGGCAATGCAGCATTTGGTTACTGTTGAACAATTTTTGCTGATACTGGAACTGAAGCTGAAACCATATCCATGTGTTGGCCCTCGATAGACGAATACGTGGTTTATCCACACGACATCAAGCATCAGTGTTCTTTGCAGCCTTGACCGTCTACAGCAGGTTCATGAGCGACAGCATGCACAGACGGTGTCCAGGACATGGCTCCCCGAAGTGATGAAGTTGAAGATGAAGAAGGATATGTAGCTTCATGGATATGCTACACCAATGGAATACGACAGTTTAATCTACTGCCAGGGGTGTCACTTTGTATGTGCTAAATTGTGAAAGTGCCCTCCCCCACCCCCAATCATTAACTTGGCCACCTCAATCATCGATTTTGCCCTCCCAATCAGATCGAAGCTTAACCACTGAGCAGACGGAAGCAGCCTGCCAGAACGCTCGAGTGTACCCCCCACCCAAACGAGTTTTGTTTTCACCCGATGGCGCTCCACTTCAGATAAAAATATCATTCCATTAAAACATTAATTACCCCCCCCCCCCCACACACACACACCACCCCAATCAACTTCACAAACGGTCACACACGTCTACTGCTCAATTGCTATTCACATAGATTATCGTTCAGTTAATGCTGCCAATTACCCTACCACCATCTAACATTCAAGTTCCACTGAAGGTGAAGACTAAATAAAAAACGTTCTGATCAAGTAAATGAGCTTGGGACAGACCATGCTGATTGGTGCGATGGTCTCTGATTCGGAACAACACAACTCTTGTCCAGATCAGACTGGAGATGCAGGATGACGCGGTGGGTCGTCGTCGCCGCCGATGGGCATCACTAAAACCACCTTGCAAATCACCGTTCGCTTGGTCACGTATAAAGCCAACAGTGGGCACCGACTAAACAAACACGCGGTGAGGCGCAAACACGTGGTACGCCCATCAGCCAATCAGTGTTTACGCGCGTGCGTGCGTCTGTTTGGGCACCTCCGCAGCGCATACACGCTGTTCCGTGTTTGTGTGACGTTTGTCACAGAGCCCAAGACCTCCAGCGTAGTGTGCCAGATGCCGAGGCGCCTCCTCCCCCCCCCATGGATGCTCGTTACCCACCGAAAGGTCTAGCATCTCACATTGAGTTCGGTGATGAGGTGGGATTAAGTAACATCACACAATTCACGCCAAATATTTGTGTTTGCTGATTTCGATGGTCACCGATGCGAGAGACATTTGGAAGCACCGTTCCATGCATTACACACATGTCCATATTTCGGTGGATCCGCTGTTCGGCGCGAGTGTTCCCAGAAGTCAGTTAATTCGGAAGCTACACAACAGAAGCTCATCCTTCTCCACCAGATGTGTCCACTCCACACAGCGTCACACGCACTCAGCTGATATCTCGCTCAAACCATACGTCTGTCATGATGAACACACCAGCCGGCCACCAACGACCCAGGCGTCACTGGTGCCGACATTTCACCAGCACACGGCGAAGCAGCCCGCCACCGTGACCTTGACCCAACAAGGAGGTCACCACACCAGGAAGTTGAACCACGCTCGGGCAACAACAATGCACCCGACGCCAGTCGAAGCAGTGTACTGGCCAACACCAACAAAACACAATTAGTACGGTCAGCGACCGGAGGCTCTCTCTCCCTCTCTCCCTCTCTTTCCTCGACCCGGAGACAAGCTGTGCGTGAGAAACCGAGGCCGGACCCGAGCTTGCGGTGAGAGTACGAAGCTCACTGAGCTCCAGCCGTCACTGCTCCGGTCGTCACCGCTCCGGCCGTCACCGCTCCGGTCGTCACCGCTCCGGTCGTCACCACTCCAGCCGTCACCACTCCAGCCGTCACCACTCCAGCCGTCACCACTCCAGCCGTCACCGCTCCGGCCGTCACCGCTCCGGCCGTCACCACTCCAGCCGTCACCACTCCAGCCGTCACCGCTCCAGCCGTCACCGCTCCAGCCGTCACCACTCCAGCCGTCACCACTCCGGCCGTCACCACTCCAGCCGTCACCACTCCAGCCGTCACCGCTCCAGCCGTCACCACTCCAGCCGTCACCACTCCGGCCGTCACCGCTCCGGTCGCCACCGCTCCGGTCGTCACCGCTCCGGTCGTCACCGCTCCAGCCGTCACCGCTCCAGCCGTCACCACTCCAGCCGTCACTGCTCCGGTCGTCACCGCTCCGGTCGTCACCGCTCCGGTCGTCACCGCTCCGGCCGTCACCGCTCCGGTCGTCACCGCTCCGGTCGTCACCGCTCCAGCCGTCACCGCTCCAGCCGTCACCGCTCCGGTCGTCACCGCTCCGGTCGTCACCGCTCCGGTCGTCACCACTCCGGCCGTCACCACTCCGGCCGTCACCACTCCGGCCGTCACCACTCCGGCCGTCACCACTCCAGCCGTCACCACTCCAGCCGTCACCACTCCAGCCGTCACCGCCGCTCAGCCGACAGTGAATTGAACACGAGCAGCGCTTCGCTTCGATTTCTACTTTCGGCCGTGGTCGCTCGACTGGTTCGACTGGCGCGGGTGCATTTGTAGCGTGGTTCGTTTCATCATATCTGAGTGCCAACCGACACGGGTTCGTCAGACATAATATAAATAGTATCGCCATACGAATGCAGCTCATGAAATAGGATACGTGTCACGGGGGGTTGCATGTTTAAATCAGCATATCTACTCCAATGATAAGCTTACAGTGGTACATTTGCAGTCGGATGAGTTGTTTTATGAAATCGATGTGGCGCGTGCAATGCTACAAGGCATTGCAATAAGCTACAGGGCTCCCCAGGATTTCGATGGAGTGGGGTGGTGAATAAACAGGGTCCATTTGTAGATCGATAAACTTTAGGAGAATCAATAACAAACCGGGGATGATGGCTCACCCGAAAGCATATAAAACGGCCCAACTAAATAGAGTGAAGCTTTGTAGTGGAATAGACGCAGAGTGTATTCATGTTCTGGGAAATGAGTGAGACACTCCACCTGTGGGGAGATAAATTGCTTTTCTCCCGAAATCAATAGGAGAACAAACGAGGATGAATATGTCATTTGCACGCACACTAAAGGGGATGAGGCCGACCGAATGGTTCAGAATATGCTGAGACCATTTCGTGTCCCCTCAGAGAATACAGAAGCACAGCGGTGCCGTGGTGCACAATGCACCATACTCGTGCACAATGCACCATCCTCGACAAGGTAACACCCGGTGCCGATGCACAAAATCCAAAGATATTAGAACACTTCCGAATGCTACGGCCCGAGTTGGACTTGCACTTTGTGATTATGGATGCGAAGAGGAAAATGTTTCGGTACTGGAATACGGAGAGGATATTTTTCTTCAAACTTGCTGGATCAAAATGCTACTTTCTCCGTTCCAGTGAATCTTGAGCACTGCACTACAGAGCAGTTCATTGCCAAACAGCACCATTTAACACCCAAACGGGACCCAAACACCCAAACGGGAGAAATGAGAGGATAATTTTCTGCAGAGTATAATGGTCTGGATGCCAAAAGTCCAGGAACAGTCTACTTGTCCAGCGCTGAATGCCACGCTACTCACAAACCTCATCCTGCATGGACCGACTGCTGCGACTGTGCCTATTGCCTGTTTGAGAAAAACAACTGATCGGAAATCTTAAATCGCAGAGATAGCAAAAAGGATAGATTCAAACGAACAGTTATTTGTGGAAGTACATTCATACATCAGCCCTCCTGAAATATGGCCTTTTGAAACGCAGCTGAAATGCTCAGTCAAAGACCCCACACACCGATCACACAGCTCGTTTCTAAGAAACGCGAACAACACGGGTAAATCATCACTCGTTAGGCCCGAGTGTGCCTCGGTGCCCTGGCGACTTCCCCACATCGCTTTCCACGCGACGGTATCAGACCTGACGAAGGCCTTTGATAACGAGGCTGGCCAGCCGGCGTGACAGAGAAAGTCGCCGCCCCGAGGCGGACCGAGCACTCTGAAGCCAAAACATGCGACCGTCTGCGACAACTGGGCCAGGCGCGTCGTGATCGGATGTGCGCGGTGATGGGATGTTACGCGAGTTGGACTGTGTCGGCACAGCGGCGGATCCAGGAATGTTCATGCGGGGTGCTCGTCTCTGGAGGGGCGCCTTTGGCGGACACATTCGTTGAGCGGCCGGGGGAGGGGGATGGGAGGTTGCGGTGGTGGTGAGCTCCAGCATACTAAAGCGGCGCCTTCGGCTGACAAATACGTTCAGTGCACTCGAGCATTTCTGGAAAGGCGCCTCTGGCAGCCACAGAGGCGCCACCACCTTTCCATATGAGCACATTCCCCAGTGTCCCTGTATCCGCTCGTGTCGCCACCATAGACCACGGGCAGTAACACGCCACCAGCCGGAGATACCTGTAATTGCGATGCAGCTCTGCACTTCTCTGGGGAGGCTCCCGATCCATACCCTGCGTACGTCCTCCCTCCCCCAAAGGCATCGTGGCTCCATTCCCGGTCCAGGGGAGGCTCCCGATCCATACCCTGCGTACGTCTCCCCTCCCCAGAGGAATCGTGGCTCCACTCCCAGTTCCTGGGGAGGCTCCCGATCCATACCCTGCGTACGTCCTCCCTCCCCCAGAGGCATCGTGGCTCCATTACCAGTCCCTGGGTGGTGGTGGTGGTGGATTTGTGCTTTAGGGCGCATCGATCCCAGTTCCTGGGGAGGATCCCGATCCATGCCCTGTATGTTCCTCCCGGTGGCGCTGTGGCTCCATCCACGGTTCTAGCATGGACTCGCCGATCCTCTGCAGCCGACTTGGAGCACTTCGTTGCACCCCTTCTGCCACTACTAGCCTGCGCGAGCACTACTCTTGACTCACTACCAGGGTTGGTTGGTTATTGGTTTTACGACACGTCGACCGTTGAGTCATAAAGTGTCGCCAATCTCTCACGCCGATTGGTCGCGGGCGAAGACTACCAGGGTTGGAAAAACAGGCTCCTCAGGCTGTAGTTCGTGGACTTATGGCATCCAGAACATTACGCTCTCATTACCATCTCATTTATATCGTTTGAAGGCTGAAGGGTGCTGTTCGACGATGAACTGCCCTGAAATAGAGCGTTGAAGAGTCACTACACTGTGAACGGAGATTCTGATGCCGAACGTTTGACGAAACACATCCTCTCCTCCACATTCGATCAACCCAAAATGAATTCCTCTTCTCATCCAGATGACAAAGTACCAATGCAATCGTGTTCACAACTCCTGCGCAGCACCGTACACACGATCACGCATCCTCAGACATCTGCCCCACCACTGATACCGGGGATCCTCAGACATCTGCCCCACCACTGATACCGGGGATCCACGGACATCTGCCCCACCACTGATCCGGGGATCCTCAGACATCTGCCCCACCACTGATACCGGGGATCCACGAACATCTGCCCCACCACTGATACCGGGGATCCTCAGACATCTGCCCCACCACTGACACCGGGGATCCTCAGACATCTGCCCCACCACTGATACCGGGGATCCACGGACATCGTAGCGGATTTTGGACAGCTGTCGATCGCACCCAGATTCCAATACCAAATCCACGGATTTGGGATGAGGGGGTTTTCGAGTCGATGCTGTCGTATGCAGCCACACATGCGTGATGCTAATGTTTACGACGTTTGGGGGCACATGTACACCCCATCACCGCCGTGACGACGGCCATGCCTGAACTCTGAACACGTACACTGCAAACACCCCACTCTCCTTGTACGCTGCCCCGGACAGATCACTGCCTGAACCGGTGTCGACAGCGCAGCGAATATGTCGGGCACACTGGCCGCCAATCAACAGGAGCAAGGTCAGGGTCAGGGTCAGGGTCGGAGACCAAACCACCACACGTCGCGGAGGGAAATTATCATACCACGAGCCTGGTTAAACATCGCGGGGGCCGGGCAGTTGGGCAGTAATCGGAGTGACGGATTTGGGTTAACGTTCACGAGCAGATCCGTTGGTGTGCGGTGTGCACGTGAGTGATAGGTCAAGGGGGTGTTGAACTATGCATGCTATTCGCATCGCCCGTTGCAGATAACTTCACCCCATGTGCACAAGCTGGTCGCGCCACGGGGCTGCCCAGGCAGAGTCGGGGACGAAGAATTGGGGGTGGCAGATAGTTGATGCATGGCACACTGTCCAAATCAATTTTCAGTCGGGCATCTCATGCTAAAACGAAGCTTCATTTTCTCAATCAAGCATGGAAAACAAATAGCAAGTTGCATATGTCCATTGCATCCAAGTCTATTTTCAGACAAATTTTTAGTCGAACCCACCGATATGTCAGGATAACTTATTAGGAGAACTGCCCCACACACACAGCATGTCTGTCTGAGTGGTTTGTCTACTGCGGAACAATATCAGAGACGGGTGGGTGGGTTCGAACTCTCGATCCGGACACCGCTGCCGCCCGATGGTCGGCCAGGCCATTTGACCACTCGGCCACGATTCTGAGCCCGCTACCGCCCGTTGGCTGGTCAGGCCATTTGACCACTCGGTCCCGTACACACAGCTGGTAATTTGTAGCCGACGTATTGCTAGGGTGCTGGGTGCTGGGTGCTGGGTGCATTGCTATCTTAATATTCACCCGCGATACATGCCGACCATGCCTAAGCAAAATGTCCACAGAGCGAGTGAACGAACGAACCAACGAACGAATGAACGGACGAACGTATGAATGAATGAATGGATGAATGAATGGATGAATGAATGGATGAATGAATGGATGAATGAATAAATGAATGAACGAATGAATGTATACATGCACGCATGAATGAATGAATGAATGAATGAATGAACAAATGAACGAATGAATGAGCGAACAAAGATAACTGAACGGGACGTCTGGGTTGATGTTAGGTGCACTGCATACATCATGATCACAAGAGTTCAATTGCCGTTGGCGAGAACAAAAAGATAGAAGTAAGACGCAGTTGTGTTGACTAGACATGCAAATACCCTTCCGCTCAGTGCCGCTTTCTGTCCCACATGCCATCGACACCAGTGGCGACAGCGGCAACAACACCAGTAGCATCAGGGACGACAGCGGCAGCGGCAGCAGCAGCAGCCAAACGACAGCCACTGAGCTGTTCATCGACGAACGTCGATGAACATCGCTGACGCACCGGAGCACGACCTGCACCACAGCACCCAGCCACATCATTCACGTGGTGGTCAGCCGCCAACATCCCCTCCCCTCCTCCGTGGGAAGGTCAGGCGAACACGAGCCTGTGGCAGCCAGCTCTGCCCAGCAACCGACTGGTCTCAGCGCGTCTCAGTGTGTCAGGGCTTCTCGTACTCGTGTTTTTGTGATTCTTTTGTCGGCGAGTGTGTGGCTGTCCTTTCAGTCCAATCTCCATGAACTCGTGATCATTGGTAGGCAGACCTGTCCCAGCAACCGCAACACCGTCCCCGCACGTGTCACCAACCACCCCTGATATCGATCTGGGGTTGAATTTATACTTTGCAACCCTGCATGTGGAGATACAAATGTTTGGGCAATCGAACATGGAGAGGATATTTTTCTTCCAACCTGCAAAATCTAAGTCTCAGTTTACACTTTTCAGTGAAAGTTGCGCACTTTGTCACAGAGCGTTTCATTGTCGAACAGCGCCATTCAACCTTCAAATGAGAACAATCAGAGGATAATTTTATAGACGATTCTGCGAATGCTTTGGATGTCGCAAAAACCTGACACAGACTCTTTCCCCTCTTCGCCCGCGACCAATCGGCGTGAGAGATTGGCGACGCTACATGACTCAACGGTCGACGTGTCGTAAAAAAAAACAATAACCAACCAACAGACTCTTTCCCCAGCCATGCCCCATCCACATCCACATCCACATCCACATCCACATCCACATCCACATCCACATCCACATCCACATCCACATCCACATCCACATCCACATCCACATCCACATCCACATCCACATCCACATCCACATCCACATCCACATCCACACACACACACACACACACACTTCGCAAACCTTCCCCGCACAGCTATGTGTCTGCGCCTCGCACGTCAGCATCGATATCGCTGAATCTCTGACCTCCGCCATCTCTGACCTTTCTGACCCGACACCGACCCTTGGCGAGCCCGGGGGCTCGGGACCGGCCGCACCACGGGCGGTCAGCGGTGGAAGCTCGGCACGGCCAATGGCCGGGTCGGCGGCAGCGTGCCTCATGACACAGCCGTGTTTCGGGCCGCACGTGAGAGACGGCGTAAACGGTCCACGAGCATGCCAGCGTTCACCTCATCACAAGCTCGGCGGGGCGCCCGTGAGGATCAGAGGCAGTAGCGCCACACCGACAGATCACCACCAGCTCGCCACTGTGATCAGCTCGGAGCGCGACTGGCGACACAGACCGCGGCTGCTTCCTGTCTTGTCGCACTAGCGTAGGTAGTCGCCGTAGCGGACGTGGTGACCAGCAGCATGCTGTTCGGCCGTACGTGAAGCATTTGCTGCTTTTGCCAGAATTTAGTGATGATGGAAGCGAGCACAGCAGGGCATGTCCATTCGATTCAACCGCACATAGTGATACACGCAAACCCCCCCGACTGACTTAATTTTAAATCGTTGATCAGAGTTTAGTCTTCGTGCATTGCGTCGCGCGGTTCTTAGCTAATCAAATAATTTGAGAGGCTAATGCTCGGCATACGTGGGCTTAAATACACAGGCAGATACCATCAATTGAATTGAGATAAAATTTCACAACATTAAGGGGCTATGCCACATGATCAAACTGCATGGATACGATACGTCTTCATCATGATATTTCCTTTCCCATGTACATAGTATCGTAAACCCCACAGCAAGCAGCAAGCAAAGGCGAATCCAGCATTAGACTGGGACAAGCCTAAATAACCGGTGAGCGCACAAACGCTTTGGCTCGCATTGGGTGGTGCTTCAACCCATCCATAGCCTATCGGCATATTGAACCACCAAATGCCGGCTTTTGACAGAGATGCACAGCATGACATCAATACCCTTGGGAAGCTGTTTGCCTGAAGCCGTACTTACTATACGAGTGCATAGTCAGCTTGTGCAACTAGGAGCATCTCCGGGGTGCAGCATGTACCGGGGTGGCATCACTGGCGGACCCAGAAGACCGGCTTTCGACCGGCTTCGGGGTGCGGGGCAACATCAAATGTTTCTTCTCCGACTTCGAAACAAAAACTTTTCGGATTTTAACAGCTAACATTCAGTGGGTTTGCATAGGACAATAGTTTTCTCATAAAATGCTTTAAGATTTCGAGATAATACATTGGTGCAATTTGCGGAATTTTAGTGTAAAACTTCGGAAAGAAATCGGCTTTGGGGAGGCATGTCCCCCGTGACCCGTTAGATCCGTCAATAGGTAGCATTACCACTACTAGAGGCGTGGTAAAGAGGTTCGTAAGTGAGCAGAGCTGGGCGGTTATCTACTACATCCAGAAGTAGTCCTTTCAGGCCGATCTGCGGTGGGGTCAGTTCGCGAGGGTCAGTAAGGGGGCGATATTGCAACCACGTAACCCCGGCGTTTCGCCTCTTGTCTCCTGGTATGCTAAATTATTCAAATAATGATTGGCATCAAGTAGCGTAATATATTTCGAAAGAGAGGTAATCGACAGCAAAATGGCCAGGATTAAAACGCGTCATTGACCGATAAATTCACGGCCATGAAACTAATGCGTCGTCGTCGGTGGTCCAGCATTGTTGGAAAGGCGACGAGCGAAGCATGTGAACAGCCATGAATTACTGGACGAAAATCTCGGGTCTCTCCGCGGTCCCGGACGCTCCGAATCCTCTGTATCCCCGTAGCCCGCTGTAAATCACGTTCCAGGCCGCAGCTCGGCTTTTTTGCCCGGCCTCCACCGCTATGCCAGCGACAAACAGACCGCCTGGGTTCCATTTCCTTCCCATTGTTCGGCAAAGCGACAAATGAGAGGTCGGCACGGCTTACGGTCCCACCCGGCCCGCTCGCCACAGGCGCGCGCCCGTGCGGCAAATCTCCCAGCTGGAGGTGCCTAATTCTCCATTGGGAATCTCCCGGCAAGAGGCATCCTCGTTCTGAGCCGTTGGGAACAGCTCCCAGCGAGCAGCGTCCGGCCGACACCGTTCGAAAATATCCCCGCAACGGATCTAAGATGCCTCGTCGCTATCAAATCCCTGTCAGGAGTTCCGACGCTGTTGGAAAATATCCCAACACCAGGTCGAGATTCCTGACCGTTGTAAAACTCCGACTGAAAGTACCCGGTCGAAGTTGGAAGTCTCCCGAATGGAGGTGGCTGGCGAGCGCGGCTCGCGCTGAGCAGCGCACGTGCCGTTCAACTATTCCGGGCGCCCCAATAACGGCGAACGCGGTGTGTACGGCGCGGTTGGAATTTTACGCGCGTCTGTTGGTCAATCACCCGAACACCGGAGCAAATGCCACTAATCGAAGCGGCACCGAAAGTCATCAACCAGAGCGAACCCGACAACGTACCGGAAGTCGGCCGCCCAGTCCGGTCGGAGCCTGCCCAACACATCTGCCCTGGACTACATCGAGCTTGTTTGCGACGTCAGAAGTCAACATTCGAACGAGACCATTGGGAACATTAGGATGAGAATAGGGCGACCAGAGCTGGAATCACGAGGTGGTCACAAGGGTGTTACAAGGCACGAGGATTACGAGGCGGTCGCCATGGTACGAGGATCACCAGGTGGTCACAAGTGTATGAGGAGGGCGAGGTGGTCACCAAAGTATAAGGACCACGGGCTGGTTAGCATAATGACTATGAAGTGGTCACGAATATTGGAGAATTACGAATCCACGAAAATTGGAGGATTACGAGATCGCCACCGATCTCGTTACGATCGTTACGATCGAGATGCTCACCAGGATAGGGACATTCACTATGTTTGAAGAGATGACAGACATGTCAGATGATGATGTCAGACAGTAAGATAGTAAGAGATGATGACAGGAAGAGATGATGTCATCACCCAAACAGTCGAGTAGTTATATCGAGAGAAAATCGTCAGTACTACGGAGCATAACTTTACGGGATGTCGGAGCACGAAATAAGTGTATGCAAGCAACCATATTTTGTATTGAAATCTTTCCAAGTTACGCTTAGCTTTGGATAATTTCCATTTACACTTCTTACACCTTGCAATGGTTGGTTGGTTATTGGTTTTACGACACGTCGACCGTTGAGTCATGTAGCGTCGCCAATCTCTCACGCCGATTGGTCGCGGGCGAAGAGTAGCGACAGGTGAGACTCGAACCCACAACCTTTCGGTTGTGAGACGAGCATCTTACCCCTAGACCACTCGTCCCCTACACCTTGCAATGTCAACACACACAACTTGGGACGTTGCAAGATAGCTGGAGCAAAGACGCTTCCTGCACATGCTACACTGACAACCCAATCGAGAATACCAGTAAAGAAACTTGTCATGTCAATGTATTCTTGCCTGCTGCTCAGGGGTTCTTGCCTACTGCTGACGTTAATGCTAAAGCCGCTAACGGAGAACGTATCGACATCAGCGTATGACAACATTATCACCCACCAGCGTCGGTCTAAGTCCATGTAACGAGGTGCTTGTATGGCATCAGCATCACCCGCCAGCATCGGTCAAGCCCATGAACCGGGTTGCTTGTATGGCATCAGGATCACTGGCACAGTGGCATATGTATGGCACAGTGCAAACCTAAATCAATGTTTTAGGGGCGATGCGGTGGAAACGTGGCGAGAATGACTGCGTGTTTTGGAAGCTTTTTCTTACCAGAGGGATGACTATGACCCCGGTCAGCCCTGGTCCCTTCCCCGCCATAGAGGTAGCATCCAGGGGTCCGGTTCCCGAAAATAAATTGAAACGAGGTGGTGGGGATTACGTTATCGAGCTGAGACAAGGGGATTACGAATAGGGACAAGAGGATTACGTTTTCGAGTCAGGGAGCAAATATATTTTCCTTACCAACATATACAAGCAGGATGTATTTATTCCTTCTATGCGATGGAAATCTCTAAAAAGCTGCTTCAGGTGTTGGACTGACAATGTCTTCGACCGACGAGGAAATTGCGTGCACATTTGTATCAAAATGTGTAGCAAGTCAGTTGGTCATTTCAGTTCAGTTGCGACCAAAAAACGTTATCATTTAGCGCCCGTCGCGACGTCAAGATGCGCCAACCCGAAGTTTCGGTGACCCCATCGTTCAAAATTGAGGACGAGACCACAGACCTCTGAAGAGATACCTTCAGCTGGAGGGATACATTTTCACATCATTGTAGCTGTCCAACTAGACCATACGCTTCACTCCTGACAGGTCCAGTCTGTACCTGCAGACGGTGCGTGACAAGGCTACTACAACGCAGCAGTCATTGTCCAGAGTCGACAAAGGCGGCGTACGTGCGGCCGACAGCGAGCTGCAATTAGAGCGCGGCATCGGCGGCGTTTTGCAACTGCCGCCGCGCGCCACGCACGGTTCCTCGCACACCTCTCCGTTCTACGTCTCCGTGCTGCGTCTCCGTACCGCGTCTCCGTTCCGCGTCTCCGTTCCGCGTCTCCGTTCTGCATCTCCGTGTTGTGCCTCTGTTCTGAGTTTCCGTTCTGCGTCTGCGCTCTGTCCCCATTTGCTTCCGTCTGCTCAAGACCGGCGTAGTCGAGCGTTATTCCCCAGCCCATCATCATTCCCCAGCCCCCAGCCCATATTAACGCCGCCGTCTCATCAGCTCGCATCGATATCGACAGGCGCCGTTTAATTCCACCCTCCGGAGCTGGGCGCGGAGGACCCCTCGGTGATTCGTCCGCCCCATATATGTCGAACACAACATCCCGCGTCTCATTTGCATTCCCCGATGGCCTTGTTCTTCTCCGTTCGTCGGATTTTCCAAGCGCGATTGCGCTCCGGTGGATTAGAAGTGCGTCGCAAGCGCTCGATACGGCAGCGCCAATTTCGCGTGGTTTGCGCGCGCCAAATATGGCGCGTAATCCAAGATTGAGATCCACAGTGATACGCGTTTCGAATCACTAGGACTTTCACCAGTCAATCACTTCCCGGCCTCTTGTAGCTGAGCAATGTAAGAAGTGGCAAACTGCTTGGTAATGTTCCGAGTGAAATATTTTCAATTCAGAAAGATTTGCATTAGTACGCATTCAGTGAATGCAAACTGGGACATCGATACTTTATTAATCAGCTTTCTGGGACCGGAGGGGGATACCAAAGATGTCGGAAATGGCACGGACACTTCCGCTCCTCCTCTTGCATTCGTGCTCACTGACCAGCTACACACTCACCCCTTCTGTCACCATGTCCTTCATCGCAAGTCTGTTCCGCACCAGTCCACCATTGTACAGCATTCGCGCTATCTCGTCTCTCACCCTCTTCTGTGCCGCCTCCAGGATATTACGTCAGTAAATCTTCACAGCGTCAGGCAATCCCCACTTCCCATCCGTGCTCTACGGCCGGCCGCCCAGACTGTCTATCTTCCTCGTCGTCGTCCCCGCCGCCTCCTGTATGACTCACCAGCCGCTCCCCGGCCGTGCTCTGCCTCACGTTCTGGCGTCACTCAACCCTCGCGGCCCTACCCAGCGGTGGTGAGTCACCACGCCGGCCCACCACCGGCCCGTGCAACACTGCTGCTGCAGCTGCTGTCACTACTGCTGACGCTGCTGACGCTGCTGACGCCGCTGCCGCTGTCACTGTTACCGCACCAACGGCCCACCACCGGCCCGTGCAACACTGCTGCTGCAGCCGCTGTCACTACTGCTGACGCTGCTGACGCTGCTGACGCCGCTGCCGCTGCTGACGCTGCTGACGCTGCTGACGCTGCTGACGCTGCTGACGCTGCTGACGCCGCTGCCGCTGTCACTGTTACCGCACCAACGGCCCACCACCGGCCCGTGCAACACTGCTGCTGCAGCCGCTGTCACTACTGCTGACGCTGCTGACGCCACTGCTGACGTCGCTGCCGCTGCCGCTGCCGCTGCCGCTGCCGCTGCCGCCGTCACTGTTACCGCACCAGCAGCAGTGCGTTCAAAGCAGCTGTTCGCCAATTCGGAACAGCGGAATTGTGGGACTACATAGTGGGTTCCTTAGAGTAACGGATCCGCTCCGAAAAATGAAGATTTGGGGACATCCGCCGATTTGTTTTGGGCGGTGGGGAGGGGGGGGGAGGGGGGGGGATGAGGGACGCCGCCGACGGCGACAGCAACGGGTCCAAACACACATACTGTGTGTAAGTGTATGACATCCCCCGATTGATTTGGGGCCAAGCGTTGGGCCAAGGGCCAAGCGTTGGGTCAAGGGCCAAGCGTTGGGTCAAGGGCCAAGCGTGCCCAACCAGCTAGCTGATCCTCTCATCAGCAACTGTGTGGGTCAGCGTTAATGCACGAATTCCATCCTGTTACTACATCGTCAAATGTACGCCTGAGTTAGCCTTCCTGTTACTACATCGTCAAATGTACGCCCGAGTTATCCTCTCTGTTACTACATCGTCAAATGTACGCCTGAGTTATCCTTCCTGTTACTACATCGTCAAATGTACGCCTGAGTTATCCTCCCTGTTACAACATCGTCAAATGTACGCCTGAGTTATCCTTCATGTTACTATACCGTCAAATGTACACCTGAGTTATCCTTCCTATACCTACATCGTCAAATGTACGCCTGAGTAATCAGAGTTCGATTGTGTCCCGAGTCACCAGCCGGAAGTCGGTCAGCGGCACCATTCAACATCGACGGCGCGTGCAGCGCCACTATTCCACTGGTCTGGGTCGCTCCGCCAAGGATAAATAAATCAGTTCTTGTCCCAAACACCGCACCGACAAAGGCTGACAAATGGTCAACAGGGCCCTCGTCGACTGCGCCGACAAGGCTGACGGCGGCACACTACAAAACATTAAACGTGCTCAGCAATTACCTCCAATTACCGGATTGACTTACAACCAACCGGAAAATAACGATCTCCATCGTCAAAGGCGGGCACACCATGCAGCCGCACTTCTCCGAAGACGGACCGTCATCGCACTTCGAATGCTGATTCGCAGCGGCGCGGGGCCGCCGCCAAAACCGACCGACCGCGGCGTTCCGTAATTGGCGGCAGCTCCGCCGGCTCGCCGAGCGGCTGAACGGCGTTGCTGATTTCAGCCGCCACGTACGACGCGATTAAACTGGTCGCGCCAGGAGGACAAAGCCGTCGCTGGCGGCGCCCCTGCGCGGCGTTATCGGTCGCCTGAGGCGGGGTATTGTGCGGCGGCCTTGATACGAGCCGTGCCGGTCTGGGGTGCGCCGTCGGCGGTGCCGGCGGCCACACAGGTGCGACGGGGGCACCACCAACCGGCACCACACCCGGCACCAGGCCGGGAGACCGGGCACCAGCCAGCACTGCTCTCAGCATCGGTGCATTCCCATCCGCAAAGCGGGAGCGGCGGGCGGGTGAACGCTGGAAGGGACAAGTGTGACCAACCATGCGACATTTCAACGGATGCAAAGGAGGAACGCGAAATTTGTATTGACTTTCTTTGTATAGGGAACTAATTCCTGACAGCACTTAGCGAGGCATGTCTGCATTACTGCCATCCATGCCGCCAGATAATGTTCCGCGACTGTGGGCTCAGACCCAACCCGACCAGGATTTTCTCCGACGAATTTCTGCCGGGGGACAGTGCCTGTTGGCGTCTGCTGGACCACCATCCGCGCCAGCCAGATACCCTCCAGCGATGTCAACCCACAGAGGAACGGTCATCGACTGGGACGGCGCGGGAGTGACAAGGGAATGGCTGAGGAATTACCTAGTCACGTGGTAGGGCTAGGACCGGGGGCTTAAAGAAACTGAGCAATTCCACCGAAAGGACACCGATAGCACAAACGACCGTAAGTCGCGACTCAGAATACGGTTGTGGCAATGTTGTGATAATGTTGTGACAATTTTGTGACAATGGTGTGACAATGTTATGATAATGTTGTGATAATGTTGTGGCAATGTTGTGACAATGTAATGATAATGGTGTGATAATGGTGTGACAATGGTGTGATAATGGAGTGATAATGGTGTGATAATGGTGTGACAATGTTGTGACAATGTTGTGACAATGTTGTGACAATGTTGTGACAATGTTGTGACAATGTTGTGACAATGTTGTGACAATGTTGTGACAATGTTGTGACAATGGCACGGTAACTAGTACGATTCATCAGCTATCTACAAATCACCAAACATCGCACCGAACACCACTTACCTCCCATCCCTCTCGCCCCGCCACCACTTCCACTCCGGACTGATCACACACAAACTCCACACACAACCTGACGGCCAGTAATTAGTAATCCGGGTTGACCAGGCGCCAGAGCCAAATCACCCGGCAGCGGCCAGCTGGTGTCCGGAGCGCGTGGCCGGCCGCCGCCACACTGTCCGCCACACTGTCCGCCAGCGTCTGCGTTCCTCACCCGCGGTGGTGACACCCTGCCTGGTCACCCAGAGGTCACCCAGAGGTCAACCGCGGGCAGCAGCGGCCGCACGGCAGGTCGTGACCCAGGTCAGGTGTTTGCCGTCATCATGGTCGAGTCCCGGCACACACGAGAACGAAACGGCGCGAACCGACAGGAGACAGGAGACAGGAGACAGGAGACACGCAGTGGTATTGAGACAGGAGACACGCAGTGGTGATATAGGAGACACGCAGTGGCGGTGAGACAGGAGACACGCAGTGGCGGTGAGACAGGAGACACGCAGTGGCGGCGAGACAGGAGACACGCAGTGACGGTGAGACAGGAGACAAGCAGTGGCGATGATATAGGAGACACGCAGTGGTGGTGAGACAGGAGACACGCAGTGGCGGTGAGACAGGAGACACGCAGTGACGGTGAGACAGGAGACAAGCAGTGGCGATGATATAGGAGACACGCAGTGGTGGTGAGACAGGAGACACACAGTGGTGGTGAGACAGGAGACACGCAGTGGTGGTGAGACAGGAGACACGCAGTGGCGGTGAGACAGGAGACACACAGTGGCGGTGAGACAGGAGACACACAGTGGCGGTGAGACAGGAGACACGCAGTGGCGGTGAGATAGGAGACACGCAGTGGTGGTTTGACAGGAGGAACATAATTAATCGGCTGAAGTGTTGTCTGTTGTCAGCAAACGTGTGGAGGGGGAGGACAAGAAAGAGGAAGTACCTTGGGGTTAACTGCTATGTCACACAGCGTCGCCAACCTCTCCCGCCGATTGGTCGCGGATTGACTCGGTGATCCCACCAGTTGTGTGGGACCAGTCCCACCAGTTGTGTGGGACCAGTCCCACCAGTTGTGGGATTCGAACCTGCAGCCCTACAATCAGCAGTCCAGCACCATACCGACTGAGCTATCGCGACCCCGGTGGAGCACACGACTTCCAAGGAAAAAAAAACAGTGGGCTCTTCTGCATGGCATTCCGTTGTGTGAGCTGTTTTGAACCAGACACTATCACGCCGAATGGGAGCGCAGAAACCGAAATCCGAAGCAGGTAGCCATATTTGAACCAGATGCCGTGCGGTTAAGAGACAAGGGCGCTATCCACTATGGGACATCGGCTGCCCTAGAAACACACCATCTTACTAGTGGGAAACGTATTCTCTCAATCCACATGCCTGTGCGATATGCTGTCTTGGAATGCCGAACTTCAAGCGGTCACCACATGACGACTTTGCTAATTCGCTATATATTTGTGGCAGCTGAATTATTTTCGAGATAAAGCACACGGAATGAAAGTTGAACCTAATAGCTCTTCAGCTTCCAGCGGGAAAGCTAAACTCGCACAGTGATATGCGGAAAAAACACTTATTCAGTATTCGTCACACAATAACGCTGAATGCACACGCGCCGCAGCCAATGACATTGTCGCAGCTCTACCCGCCCAACTCTTACCTCCTACCTTGAAGTCGAAACGTTCTGGAAGCAAGCACTATACTTGGCCTCGTATAGAGCTGGGCCTCGCACGAAATCAAGCGACTTGCGTGCGGGATGAAAATTCCCAACACGACAACGTGGTGACACGTCATCAAAACGGGAAAATGCTCCGCAGCCAATGTTGGTGTTGCTGAACTAAGCTAGGCTAGTGTTGGTGTTGTCACAACACCAACATAAGCTGGGCTAATGATGGTGTTGTGGCAGCAAAATCTCACCCACCATACTATCGATTCACAATGGCTTGTTGGGTACTTTACTGGCCCTACACAACATGTGCCATTTCAAGCATTTTTACAGATATGTCATCACCTACTGCTGATGACATGACCGAATTACCGGCCGATTGGTTATATTTGCGTGCAATATACTACGCAATGGACATAGCACAAGGGTCAAACACTCGTGGAAAGTCTGGCACAGGTGAACGCCATGCTTGCGGCAAGTCTGGACCAGGTGAACGCCAAGCTTGCGTCAAGCTCGCACCAGATTTCCGCCAAGCTGCGCCAAACAGCGCCGGGCAGTTGGGCTACCGACGCGTGGCTGGTCTGTCAGGCCATCAGCTCCACCTCCCCTCCCCTCCCCTCCCCTCCCTTCCCTTCCCTTCCCTTCCCTTCCCTTCCCTTCCCCTCCCCTACCCCACCCTCCCCTCCCCGGACCGGAAGTGTGGGAGGTCGAACGCGGCGCGGGCCATTAACACGTGCCGGTGCGGACCATTCAGTCGCATTCTGTCACGTCATGTCTGCCGGATTCAATCTGGCCCACCGTTAACGTCTCTCCCAGCCCCTGTCGTCCACGCACTATCTCCCAGTCACCGTCTCCCAGTCGCCGTTTCTCCAAGTTACCGTCTCCCAGTGACCGTCGCCCACGTACTATGTCCCAGTTACCGTTTCCCGGTTACCATCTTCCAGTCTCTCCCAGCCCCTGTCGCCCACGCAATATACCGTCCAATATGCAGTATATCAAAATACCGTCTCCCAGTCACCGTCGCCCACGCCCGTCGCCCACGCACTATCTCCCAGTGGTCGGCAGACACAGGCGTTGGTTGGTTGGTTATTGGTTTTACGACGCGTCGACCGTCGAGTCATATAGCGTCGCCAATCTCTCACGCCGATTGGTCGCGGGCGAAGAGTAGCGACAGGTGAGACTCGAACCCACAACCTTTCGATTGTGAGACGAGCATCTTACCCATACACCACTCGTCCCCTACACAGGCGTTGGCTGAGAGTAGATCCACGAACCGCCACGACGAGTCGGCTCAACTGGCACCGCGGGGGTCATTTATATTGGCCCCCGCGGTGCCATTGGCATCCAATTATATCGATGTCGATGGTGATATCGACGTCGATGGATCGAGATGTCGATCATTGCCATCAATTGCCGATGTCGATATTTGGTGTCGCCGACACCTTTATATATATACGGTGGCTGAGGATACCTATATTCGTCTTTTATGTTCAAAAGTCATGGTTTGTGGGTAGGGAGGTGGGGCTAAGGGTGGAGGGCACTCCCCGATGATCCACTGTGAGGTACACACGTTTCCCGACTTCCATTATTTGTTGTCGCATAATTCCTGTCCAGGCTTGATATGGCCCGATTGTGGAGGAAAAATACACTCGCAGGTGCGACGCAGGCACCGATGATCAGGGGGTGTTTGCAGCCTGGTGGTTGAGCATTTGCGGACGGGTTGCGAATTGGCACCACTGCTGCAAAATTGGCATCACCAGGACGCGCGTGCACACCGGCACCGTACGTGGGAAAATCCAGGTAGTGGGCGCCTGTGTCAACCGTGCGGGAGGTCTTCTTGGTAGCTCCCGAATGGAAACACTGCCTACATCAGGCTTGGAAGAGCGGCCTTATCCTAGATTGTCATTGAGATAATTATCCTCTGCAGACAATTGTCATCTCAGTTTTCTGACAAAACAGTGAAATGTTCCTGCTCGACAACGCAATGGCGCGAACTTATCCCTCCTTAATAGAAATGTCGAAGACTGATGGAAATATACACCCTTGATCCGCGATCCATCCCAGCAATTATACGCTGTGTGGCTACATCAGAAATCTTGGGCTTTTGTGTTGGTGGATTTGCTTTGGTCCATTTGCTGTTCCCAATGCTAGCATATCTGGAGCTGGGCACAACATTAGAGACCCTAATATACTCAAGTGCAAACCGGCGTTCACAATCACAACTGGATAAAGAAAATCGTCCTCTTCGGGTTGGTTGGCTCGGGAGTATCCTCTGGAAATCCAGGATGTGCAAGTACGAACGCAACCCTGGCCTGCATGCAGCACAATCGCACCGTATCCGCTGGTGAAGGTGAAGGTGACCCTAGCTGACACGAGAGGACTGGTCCGGTCCGAGAGAGTCCTGGCAGAGAGCCCTGACAGAGAGTCCTGACAGAGAGCCCTGACAGAGAGGCCTGACAGAGAGTCCTGACACAGAGTCCTGGCAGAGAGTCCTGGCAGAGAGTCCTGGCGTAGCTCTGGGCCCGACACCAGTCCTAACACCAATCTGGGGTTAAATAGTAATATATATTCAGTCATTCACGTATAGGGCGATTCAACAATCGATTGACGAAATGATTTATTGAAATCCTTGGATGAGTAAATCAATTGAGGGAGTAAATGTTGGAATAAATGTGCGAATACGCTATGTGTCATCAGCAAACGTGGGCACGGCGCACGCAAATTGCGCCGCTGCGCCGCTGCGCCGCTGCGCCGGCGCGAATTCTCAATATACCGGCGCAACGGCGCGCGGCGCAAGTAAAAAAATCCGCGCCGCTGTCCGCGCCGCTGCCCAGCTTTAGCGAGCGATAAAAGACGACCTAAGAATCCGACGCGGCAAACATATGTACCTGACTACCTGTTACGTGTAGTATTATAAGTAATTATACTAACCATATACATTAGTAAAAGTAACTAACTGTAAAGTTCTATATACATTACTAAAACTTTTAGTAACCTTTAAAACTGGTCTTCTGGTCTGGTTAAAGCTGGTCTTCCTCCGCGGCAACCTGAAGCTTATGGGGTACAAGTATTTGGAGCCTAACATGGAGGACAAGGAGGAGGAGGACATTGAGTAGAAGGATGAGTAGAGACAGAAACTCAGACTCAGTGGGCGGGGCCAATCTGGCTGAATTTACCGCCGGCCGAGCAATATAGCTCACGGGCCATAGTTTAATCTTTAATGTGAATATAGGTAACTGTGATGCCAATTATAAGTTGTATTTTCAATAAAAATGACTTTTTTATAGCCTAAAACTGTTTTTTTGCGGGCTAAATAGGTAGAAACTTTGGCACTGCACATAGTTTTTGTATAGGCATACTTAATTAATAGCGGCGCGCGGCGCAGCGGCGCAGCGGCGCGGGCCGCAACTGCAGGGGTCAAAAATAGCGGCGCAGGGGCGCGGGCGCAGGTGGGCATCGCCGCCGGCGCAGGGGCGCGGGCGCAAGTACCAAAATTCAGCGGCGCGCCCACCTTTGGCCATCAGCAAGGGAATACTTTTCCCATTACCCGTCGTTGGTAGAAACATGACCAAAACATACCTCTCTTGGAGTGGTATTCATCCATCCCCAAGTGAATGAAATTTGTGCAATAAAATACTGCGCCTTACGTGTAAGCGCACTAAATATCTTAACCTTTCCCAGTCAATGCTATGTGGAAAAGTTGTTGGTTCAATATACCCTACCCCTCAATTGCATCCTATAGAAACAGACATATTTAGTGAAATGCTGGCAAACACTAGTACTTGCCAGGCAAGTAACTATTTACTGAATAAAAAAAAACTCAAATCCACAGCAGACCACGATAGGCTTATATCTCTGGAAAACCACCGGGTCCAGAATCACAAACCTGCCATTGTTTGTGTCTCGACAGCGAATGTGTTTGTCAGGTCCCTGGTTACTGTTATGCCACCATCTTACGAACCCAGCATACCAATTTGTTTTCAGCTCAATTTGTGACAGTCACGATAGTCACGATCACCCACGATAAGTATTGGGCACCCACACATCCTGCGCGATTAATCATTACACCACAGTCCGCTCCGGGACCCGAGTTGGCGCCACCAGCCTGAGCAACCTGTCGGTTCCGGTCTCGGAATGCACCGTCTGCCAATTCAGGTCGCGGGGCCTTCCTTGCAAAACAAAAAAGACGATGAGTTTTTACGTCCAGATATGCACCGCTGTCGAACGCGCCCCGGTCCGCGTGGGCGCAGTCATGTCGAACGCGCCTCGGTCCGCGTGGGTGCAGTCATTTCGAACGCGCCCCGGTCCGCGTGGGCGCAGTCATGTCGAACGCGCCCCGGTCCGCGTGGGTGAAGTCATTTCGAACGCGGCCCGGTCCGCGTGGGCACAGTCGACACCATGTACAGCGTGTACATGCACACCATGTACCGGCACCACGTACACCATGTACACGTACAGTAGTGGTGCACTGTCGCACCACCATCGCCGCCATCTGCACACCTGTGCAGTGGATACGTCTGCAGACTGGGAGCCGCCCCCGTCCATCACCGACCAGCGCCGGGCGGCCGGCGACAACCTGGCGAGGTCGCCGACCTGGAACCTGGCGAGGTCGCCGACCTGGAACCTGGCGGGGCCGCGAGCTCCGAAACGGCTGTCGGAAGCGCGGGAGAGTGCCGAATGCACTTGGCGGGAAAAAAACGTGGCCGTGGCACACGCGGAGGGGCCCACGTCGACGGTGTGAGGAACGCTGACAGGAAGGACAAAATGTACATCCTCCAAGAGCAATTGCAGCAACTGCCGCAGCAACTTCTCCAACAGCAGCATGCGACTGGCCACAGACACAACCAAACCTGCCGGCGACCCTGTTTATGCTTGCTCCAACAATAGCAATGCCATTCGTAGAACCGTCTATGCAGACAACAACGATGTCCGCGGGGTTCGTGGGGTTCGCGGAGTTCGCGGAGTTCGCGAGATTCGCGGGGTTCACGGGGTTCGCGAGGTTCGCGAGGTTCACGGGGTTCGCGGCAACGGCACGCCCCCAACACCGGCCCCCCAACACCCGAACACCGGCAACACCCCAACACCGGCAACACCCCAACACCGGCAACACCCCAACACCGGCCCCCAACACCCGAACACCGGCAACATCCCAACACCGGCCCCCAACACCCGAACACCGGCAACATCCCAACACCGGCCCCCAACACCCGAACACCGGCAACACCCCAACACCGGCCCCCAACACCCGAACACCGGCAACACCCCAACACCGGCCCCCAACACCCGAACACCGGCAACACCCCAACACCGGCCCCCAACACCGGCAACACCCCAACACCCGAACACCGGCAACACCCCAACACCGGCCCCCAACACCCGAACACCGGCAACACCCCAACACCGGCAACACCCCAACACCGGCAACACCCCAACACCGGCAACACCCCAACACCGGCAACACCCAAACACCGGCCCCAACAACGGCACGCCCCCAACACCGGCCCCCCAACACCCGAACACCGGCAACACCCCAACACCGGCAACACCCCAACACCGGCAACACCCAAACACCGGCCCCCAACAACGGCACGCCCCCAACACCTCCCGGGAACGGGAGGTGTCAACCTGCCGTCGGCCATGAGTCACCCACCGCCGAGAGATCAGGTGGCGGCCAGCCGACCCGGTCCGGTATTGGTTCCACATTCCTGACGGCGGTACGTGGACGGGCACGAGGTGTAACGGCGACGCCAGTTACCCGCAGGAAGTTGGGCTACGTGAGCTTCGAGGTGCATCAGTCGCCAATGGTCATACAGGGCTCGTCAGAACGTCGTCCAGCTGAGTCCTGATGAAGCTGGGCCGGATTGCACCAGATGACGCTGTACTGGAAGTCAAAGCTGCACCAGATGAAGCTGTACCGGAAGCTAAAGTTGTACAATATGAAGGAGCAGATGAAGCTGCACCGGATTACACCAGATGACGCTGCAATGGAAGCTGGAGCTGCACCAGATGAAGCCGCATAACATAACAATAAAGCGAAGATGCTGATGATTATTGCTGCGATGATGAGGATGGTAATGATGACGCTGATGCTGTTTGGTGAGATGTCTGATTGTGCTGATGATCATTAGTAATGTGATGGCTCAGTATGTGGTGAGTTATGATGGTGACGGTGACTATGCGAATGGAGATGATGAAGTGATGACGATGAAAATGGTCAATATGTGATGCTTCAGATAATTCCATTGTTAAAAATGTATTGATAAAGAGACTCCACGCGCTTCAGGAATGTAGGGCAACCTGATAGCATTGCTCATGAAACCTGCAAACTCAAACCATTCCATGGAGTTGGGAAATATTTGACAAATGATCAACAGGTGTCCAACTGCATCGGAGGAAAAAAATCAAACGCTACAAAAGACGGTAAAGCTATATTCCCTCAGTTCCACTGGATGGATCTTAACTTTGGATCTTAACTGCATCTTAACCTGGATTGGATCTTAACTGCAGCCCTCGAGACGGACAGAACGCGTCTGCCATCCATTTCGATGTCAGAGGACGATGGTGGAATAGGTTGGTTGGTTATTGGTTTTACGACACGTCGACCGTTGAGTCATGTAGCGTCGCCAATCTCTCACGCCGATTGGTCGCGGGCGAAGAGTAGCGACAGGTGAGACTCGAACCCACAACCTTTCGATTGTGAGACGAGCATCTTACCCCTAGACCACTCGTCCCCTGGTGGAATAGGTGGAACCCCTTATTTGTCCAAGAGCAACAACCATGATTTCCTTAAACTCCACACGAATGTGATAGTCTACACAAACAAGCTCCTGATGACCATCGCGCGACGTGGTCACGTTTGGAAAATCCAACCGAAAACCTGTGGCCACCACGCCATCCACCTCACGTCGACCTACCGCATGATATCGGGCACAACCAGCTGGCCACAGAGCTCTCAGCTCTCTCAGCTCGAACTCGTCGTGGCCTTACTATTGACACGAAGCAACTAAAGCCAACGGACTTAATTAATATTTAAAATCAACATGACGGTCGATTGAACAGGAGGTGGAGGGCAGAACTGGTGCGCTGGTAGCGGCTGGTAACAGACGGCATAGGTGCGCTGGTAAACGGCTGTTAACAGACGGAAGCGTCCCGAAATATGGTCACTTTGTGTTTAGGCTTATCTAGGTGGTAACTGGTTTTCCTTCTCGATGTCATCAGGTAAAAAATCGCGTTGCAAGTTCTAAGTAGACAGGTTTATTTTTGTGACGCCATCTTCAGCTCCTTTTGATACATGTACACTCCTCGGTTGCGAAGTTAACGAAATCATGAGGCACAACTGCGGCACCTGCGGCTGCATTTCTCCGCCATTTCTCAGCAATTCTCGCCGATACCGAATCACAATCAAAGGGTACGTGCAAGGAAGTGGGCCAGAAAGTGCGCGGAAGTGTATCTGAAAGTGCGCGGAAGTGGATCTGAAAGTGCGCGAAATGGATCTGAAAGTGCTCGGAAATGGATCTGGAAGTGCGCGGAAGTGGATCTGAAAGTGCACGGATTGCAGTCAAAGCAGTGCTCATAAAACTGCACGCCGCCACACTCCAAGCAGACTCGAACACACATCACCAGCCGCCATTCATTGCAGACTCGAATACACATCACCAGCCGCCATTCATTGCAGACCCGAACACACATCACCAGCCGCCATTCATTGCAGACCCGAACACACATCACCAGCCGCCATTCATTGCAGACTCGAATACACATCACCAGCCGCCATTCATTGTAGACTCCAAGACCAACCGCCAGCCGCCACTCCGCGTGCACGAGCAGACGGATCGGACAGCTGTGAGGGTGGGAACATGTCGCAAACTGGTCCCAGGACCACGTTAACGTGACGTACATCAATGTGACGTCGATGTGGCGTACATCAATGTGACGTACATCAATGTGACGTACATCAATGTGACGTCAATGTGACGTACATCAATCTGACATCAATGTGACGTACATCAATGTGACGTACATCAATGTGACGTCAATGTTACGTACATCAATGTGACGTACATCAATGTGACGTACATCAATGTGACGTCAATGTGACGTACATCAATGTCACGTACATCAATGTGACGTAAATGTGACGTACATCAATGTGACGTACACCAATGTGACGTCAATGTGACGTACATCAATGTGACGTACGTCAATGTGACGTACGTCAATGTGACGTACATCAATGTCACGTACATCAATGTGACGTACATCAATGTGACGTACATCACTGTGACGTACATCAATGTGACGTCAATGTGACGTACATCAATGTGACGTACATCAATGTGACGTACGTCAATGTAGTCAATGTGACGTACATCAAGTGACGTACATCAATGTGACGTACATAATGTGACGTCAATGTGACGTACATCAATGTGACGTACATCAATGTGACGTACGTCAATGTGACGTTCATCAACGTGACGTACATCAATGTGACGTACATCAATGTGACGTACATCAATGTGACGTACATCAATGTGACGTACATCAATGTGACGTACATCAATGTGACGTACATCAATGTGACGTACATCAATGTGACGTACATCAATGTGACGTACATCAATGTGACGTACATCAATGTGACGTACATCAATGTGACGTACATCAATGTGACGTACATCAATGTGACGTACATCAATGTGACGTACATCAATGTGACGTACATCAATGTGACGTACATCAATGTGACGTACATCAATGTGACGTACATCAATGTGACGTACATCAATGTGACGTACATCAATGTGACGTACATCAATGTGACGTACATCAATGTGACGTACATCAATGTGACGTACATCAATGTGACGTACATCAATGTGACGTACATCAATGTGACGTACATCAATGTGACGTACATCAATGTGACGTACATCAATGTGACGTACATCAATGTGACGTACATCAATGTGACGTACATCAATGTGACGTACATCAATGTGACGTACATCAAGTCGTGACGTACATCAATGTGACGTACATCAATGTGACGTACATCAATGTGACGTACATCAATGTGACGTACATCAATGTGACGTACATCAATGTGACGTACATCAATGTGACGTACATCAATGTGACGTACATCAATGTGACGTACATCAATGTGACGTACATCAATGTGACGTACATCAATGTGACGTACGTCAATGTGACGTACGTCAATGTGACGTACGTCAATGTGACGTACATCAATGTGACGTTCATCAACGTGACGTACATCAATGTGACGTACATCAATGTGACGTACGTCAATGTGACGTACGTCAATGTGACGTACGTCAATGTGACGTACGTCAATGTGACGTACGTCAATGTGACGTACGTCAATGTGACGTACGTCAATGTGACGTACGTCAATGTGACGTACATCAATGTGACGTTCATCAACGTGACGTACATCAATGTGACGTACATCAACGTGACGTACATCAATGTGACGTACATCAATGTGACGTACATCAATGTGACGTACATCAATGTGACATCAATGTGACGTCAATGTGACGTATATCAATGTGACGTACATCAATGTGACGTACATCAATGTGACATAAATGTGACGTCAATGTGACGTACATCAATGTGACGACTCGATCCGTGCACGCTTCGGTCTGCGATACTGCGAATGGATTCAGCGACGAATGGCTTTATGAGACGAGCCCAAAATATAAGCGCGGGGCGCTCCGGGCCCAGCGGAGCCGCGTATGCATGAGCGTGTGAACACGATGCGATACCGTGAACAATTCTTCCATTTGCATTTGCTGGGCTGCGCCCACCGGGCGTCTCCCTCTCTAGGGTTCTGCCCCCGCCACTGGTGACGTCACCAATGACGCGGAGCCCGCCGAACCAATCAGCGAGCCGTTCAGCAGCATGACGTCATCGGAACGGTGTACCTTTGAATAGATGCAGCGTGCTGTAAACAGTTTTGTAGGAGCGAATGCATGTCAGCCAAGCGGGCACAACCTCCCCGCCGGCAACCGTTTGACTAACTGAATACAGAATGAATAGTTGAGAAATGCAAAAGGGTGTGGATGAGAGATTCCAGCGTTGAAAAAAAAAACTAAAAATAACAACCCATTTCAATCATCAGCTAGTTATTTATTTGGGTTTAAAGCGCATATCAACCACAGTGGTGACACGGCGCCCATGGCAAGTTTAGTCATGAAAACTCGGTAGTAAAATCATGTAAAACTATGTTATGATTAGGCGCATATCACCGCATACTGTCCAAGTTAAAACATATCTTCCAGCTTAATGAAGGTTCAAGTACTGCAACGGCAACGGCAACGTCAACCAATGGTACTTGACGGCGAGGGTAAACTCACCACAAAATGACATGATTATCCCTTACCAACTATGACGTTTTATCAATTGCGTATGAACCAATGTTGCCTCCGGATTGTGCGGGACTCCATAGGAACTTATGCTCAACTCAGAAGCCATTGACGGTGGTGACCATTCACATATCGACGAGGATAACGACCAACACACAAGCAGGGCTGGATTTACATCTTGCGATCTTGGATATAGTGGGAAAAAGTTTGGACTATTCAATTCGGAGAAGATATTTTTACTTCTCTTTGTAGCATGCAAACTTAATATGTCTTTTTGTACCTTCCGTTGAGTTTTTGGTACGTTTATCGACAAGCAGCAAGTTTAGTCATTGCCAAATATCACTATTAAACCATCCAGGTATAAAAAGGAAATGAAAAGTTGATGGAGAACATGACGTTCCGGATGACAAAAAGAACCATAATGGTTTCGAACACCAAATGCAACACCAAATGATAAAAACGAACACCTATAGTTGGAAACACTGCTTTGTCTTGGCTGTGCCATTGAGAATACTGCCCTATCCGAAAATTATTAACTCCCTTCCTCGCAGGAACATTGGATTGATGTGTTTGAAAATGGCTGCAAACTCACCGCTGTTTGATAAACACGCCAACAACTGACAAGAACACACACAGAGGAGTATCTGACGTTAGAAACGCACGCATCCACCGAGGTGGAACGGCTAGAAATTGTCCTCTCCAAATCCAGGAGTGCACAGCATCAATCCACCCCCGGTACCAATCCATCCCCGGTACCCATCCACCCCCGCTACGGTGGGACCATCGGGTCCCACCGTGACCCACGGACCCACCGTGACCCACGGGTCCCACCGTGACCCGTGGGAGTACGCTGATGACGTCACCAGCCGGTGCCAATGGCCACCGGGGGACGCCGGCGGCCAACAACACACGGTGAACAATCGACCTGCCGTGATCAGCGCATGGGTCGGCCACCAGCCGCCCGTCCACATCCTGCGCGTCGGACGCAGACAGTCACGTGCGGTGTGCCAAGCTCGGGCGCGCTACCACCAGCCGTTTTTCCGCTGCAGCGGAAACAACAGCGGGGGGACGGGTGGATCTCTGTCCTTCCGAGCCGGGCGGGGGCGGGGGCGGACCGGACCGGATCCCTCAGCAGTAATCAGGGGTGTCACTTTGCATACGCTAAGATCCAATCCGAAACGCATAGCTATTGGGTTTACGAGCGCACAGTAGTTAGAAATGGTGTGAGGTAGCTCAGAGGATCAAAAAGGTCACTTGGTCCAAAATCGATTTTACACAGCGACACCTAGCATAGCAACAGGCATTCAAATGTTGATGCAAATAGCCTTTTCCTCATATTAACATGGGAAAGTCGAAACAATTCAATGGGCGCCAAATGACCGAGTAGTCGGCGCGCCCTTAAGCCCAAATAATCAATCAATCAATCGAAACAATTCAAAAGGCATGCCTATATTTCTGCGCCGGGACCTCCTCAGGGTACAGCTTTTACGTAAAAACTGTGCACCCTCAGGAAAGCTCGGAATCGAAATATAGACGTGTCCTTTGAATTGCTTCCACTTTCCCAAATTAATCCCGAGCGAGTTATATACGGACCTAATGTGATCAAAAGGCTATTTGTGTTGATATTTGCCACCTCAATCATGATCACCAATACACTCACCACCATGAAACAGCGGTAAGCATTGCCAACACACCTAGAACAGTCGACGCCGGGCAGGCTCAGGCTTCACAGGCTTCACAGGCTTCACAGGCTTCACAGGCTTCACAGGCTTCACAGGCTCACAGGCTCACAGGACACAAGTCTGTGGCATGACTGGAGGTTTATGTAATGACGTCATGCGCATGATCTCTCGTTAGAGTACAATCTCTGCAGCGAGCCGTAGAAGCCAATTACCTGCTGCCGCTTTGATCTGGCGCGCAGAGGACAGCGCAGTGTGCATGATGCTATTCAGGTATAATACATGCGCAAGGTCTTCATATCCATTTTTCGTTGGGCTCAAGACAAATAGTTGGTTGGTTATTGGTTTTACGACACGTCGACCGTTGAGTCATGTAGCGCTGCCAATCTCTCACGCCGATTGGTCGCGGGCGAAGAGTAGCGACAGGTGAGACTCGAACCCACAACCTTTCGATTGTGAGACGAGCATCTTACGCCTAGACCACTCGTCCCCCCAGACAAATAGTTAATGTTTGCTATCAAGGATACAAATAAGATCTAAAATTGAATGTGCAAATGGGTGTACAATTGAATGACTGGAGTTCAGTTCTGCGCAGCGCGAGGACCAGCAGCTAAATAGTCACGTCCACCTGATGTACAATACAGCTCTTGGACGGAGCTGATCTTATCGTGTGCAAAATGTAAATACAACCAACATAGTCTGCTAAACATTTAAATACGTTGCTTGTCTGTGTCCTTTCTCGCAATAATTTCCGAACTTAGAACACACTTCGAACACGCACCGTCCATGAGGCTTCAATCAATATCGTGGTACCATGTTCAGGGCACATCGCTGACAGAAAATAAAACATAATTTTGGACCGACCTCTCAGTAGCCCGATGAATGAGAAATGAGATCACCGACTTGAGCGCGCGGGGTAGTCTGTCTCCCGATCATCACCAATCTGGCACTGGCTCCGACGTAGCCGACCAGGCGCGAAGATAAGCGACTGCCAAATAAACAAACGGTGGCAGCCGCCCCGCCCCGCCCCTCCCCTCCCCCAACACCCCGGCAGCCGCCGCGCCCGTAACACCCTGGCAGCTGCCCCGCCCCCAACACCCCGGCAGCCCCCCATACACGCCAGCCTGGCAGCCTCCCCCCCAACACCCCGGCAGCCGCCGCGCCCCCAGCACCCCGGCAGCCGCCTCCTTGCCTTCAGATCAGCGTCAGCCTCTGGGGTTCGGACATGTGTACGGTACACATTGTTTTCGCTTCTTCACTGGACCACGCCCCAGGCAGGGTCCAACAGGTACCGCCCGAGGGCCTGCCTGTGAGTGGCTGACAATGGCCGCATTACACAGAAGCCGCACTGTAAACTGCTCATCAAACCCTTTCTGGGTCGGGGAATTTGCAGGGAGGAGCCGTTCCCTCAGGCTGGTGGGAATACAAAAACCACCATGAATATTTATATCCACTTTGGCTGAAGAAATTACCGTCATACCGGATTCAGTATAATGTCGTGCGGTGAATGTACGGGCGGCAACCCCGTAATGAAAACCGGTGTCAGCCGCTGAGTTAGCAGCCAATTAGTGTGAGTCAAACGTTGTCACGCACAAATCAGCGCCAATCTCACAGCTAATCAAATATGAATGAGATCTGACGAAATTATGTCGTTGATCTCGTGTCGGAGATAAATCCAGCACATGTGGTCAAGAGGACAGCTTTCAATGACGGCGCAGCTCAGCGTGTGTGATACCCACACACACGCACACCTACAAATACTCAATACATGCATTACAAATGAATTGGTGTGCTAGCAGCAGGAGTTCTGCCGCTTAAGCACATCATTTGCAATGCTGTCAAAAAGCGATGTTTACTGCACAGGTGGCTGAGGTGGTATGGCGCTACAACGTCTCAAAATGAACCGTATTTCAAAAAGTCAATTTGTTTTGCAAACATGTATTTACACCCATCAGTGTCACATAATGAAGTTGGTTGGGTGCCAAATGACTGATGGTCCAAAGCTGCTCTGAAAGCCATTCGTATCCATGGTTACATATACGCCCACAAACACAATGGAAAATATATGATTGAGGGGCGAAATCAATGACTGTGGGGGCCGGTGGCCCCTTAGCATATACAAAGTGACACCCTGCTCCCACCCACGACTAAGGCGTTCTTTTACGAACGTGTGCTTCTCGATACTGGTGCAGTTTCCTACTCCCACGATGTGGGCTTCTCCACAGGTCCGAATAGAGTAGCCACTGGTGGGCGAATCGCTGGGCGAACTGTTGGGACATTCAGAAGTCAGAATAGGTAGGGTAACAAAATCCACGCTGAGTCAGGGTGCTGAGAGGTTCGGTTGAGAGGTTCAAAGCCAGTCTTGAAAATGTAGCTAAAAGTGGCCAATGTCTGGCCAATACCAAAGAAAGCTTACGGGTGTTATGTGCTCGCATTAAATTAGTGGATGGTTCTTCTTGATTGGCACATTGCTCTCTCCAGGTTGCGTGTAGTGATGGGCATCTCAACACGAAGAAGAATAAGTGGATAGTTATTTGCACCTGTGATAGACGAGAGTGGCATACTGCATTCCACCGAGAGCAATGATGGACCCTAGTCATGAGCAGGGTTCGATTCGTACCTTACAACTCTGGATATGGAGAGGATAATTCCGGCGAATTCGAACACGGAGAGGATATTCTTCAAACCTGTGACACCAGAATCTCACCTTGCACTTTCCAGTGAATCTTGAGTACCAGTGAATTCCAGTGAAGTGAAGTGAAGTGAATCTTCCAGTGAATCTTGTCAATGAGTATGCTATCACAGAGCAGTCCTCTGTCAAACAGCACCATTCAACATTCAAATCAGAAAAACGAGAGAATAATTATCTCGAGAGGATAATGTTCTGGATGCATAACATCCAGAAACAGTTTGGTTTTCCGACCTTGGTCAGGAGAACCTGGGTCAGTGCACAATGACCCCGGAGGACGCTGACCCCGGAGGACGCACTATGCCAACATGGCCGACCACCACATTTCCCACGAACTCGCGACTGGTTCGCCACACCGTCAGCCCCAGATATGCGACTGTGCCAATATCGTCCGCCCGCCACGCTGGCCTCCGACGGCCAATCTCGTCCGGTCGGACACGTCGGCCCGTCTCGTCGCCGCGACCCGCGCCAGCTACTGGTGTCGACTGGCCAGCGATTGGCCAGGCCACTGGCCAGACCACTGGCCAGGCCATCGGCCAGGCCGACGTCGAGCGTCGCCGTCCGCCGTGCAGATCAGACCCCCCAGGAGCAGCAGATCCGCCGACCGATGCCCTCGGGCGGAACGCGGCCGGCGCCAAGGAAACCTCCACCCGATCGATTATTGTGTCCGCAGATAGCGTCGCCGCCGGCCGGCGATTAATCGACGACAGTGACGTCATTGGGAGAGACGGCTGTTTCGGCGTTTCCGCACCCGGAGTGCCGCGACGGACTCGAAACATGCGCCGGCGTCGCGGGGATGAGCGCGGCCGATGTGTGCGTCCCCTCGGCGGGGGATTTTGGCGGGAGCGGGCCTCGTCTTCGCGCCATCCCAGCCTTGGGTCGCGTTACAGGTCGGGTCACAGGTCGCGTTACAGGTCGGGTCGCAAGCGGCTCATGGTCTGGCGACGCCCGTCGCCGATGCTTGTTGTCAGACGGGTACATGATCAAGTTACGAGTTACGGGAGGGTGGGGGGGGGTCGTAGTTCGACGTTTGGCACAGGCATCGTCCGCGTGCCTGGCAATGGCTGCACTGACACATCAACCCCATGACTCACAGCAATGTCCTGCAATTCCGAATTTTATGTGGAAACAGACAGGTAGCAGAAAATCGCTTTGATGCGCAAACTTAGCTGCAACTGTCTGAATTGCTTTCGATGAACTTCCCAGCATTCGACTGCAGTAACGTTTCTCACTTCACCATACCCGATTCTTGGCATTAACTGTGGCATCTTGGCATCTTTCTGACATTCACATCGTCTTTTGCTTGCCATATTTCCAAATTATTTAGACCTCATCACGTGTTTCGACGTCCTTGCCTGCAGCCAACCACTCTACGTAAAAAAAAACACGGGACACGCAATCACAGGCAGGCGGCATGGGATTTTGAGGGCGCCAACGCCAAGAGCGCGCCCAGCACCCCATTACTTGTCACGCTGAGCACTTGCCTACCTACCGAGATGGCGCCATTTGTGAAACATGAAGACGCTGTCATTTCAGCTTGTGGTCACCGCACTGCCCAGTTTCAGAACCCTTGACCTCGGCGGTCACCACCCCCAGCACCACGCGTGCCCCCGACGTCACACCCCGTCACGCAACGTCACGGTATTACGTCAGGTGACATACTACGTCACGTCGCGGTATTACGTCACGTCATGATATTACGTCACGTCACGGTGTTACGTCAGGTGACACACTAAGTCACGTCTCGGCATTACGTCAGGTGACGTATTACGTCACGTCACGGCATTACGTCAGGTGACATATTACGTCACGTCACGGTGTTACGTCAGCTGACATATTACGTCACGTCACGGTGCTACGTCAGGCGACGTGCCGAGAGCGTGGGTGAGGGGGTGGGGGAGGGGGCGCTCTGTTTATTGGTGCAAGGCGTCCGGCAGATCGCGATGTCGCCTTCAGAGAAGCGCTGCTCCGAGTTGACGTCGGAGAACGTTCGGAGCGCACGACTTGCGTCAGTCGGAACCATGTCAGACGTGCGGTTTCGTAAGCAGGCAAGGTGAAGCGCAGTGGCCGAGACGAGTGTGCAACCCGTGGCGACTGACTCTCAGCGACGCTGGCATACTTCGTGACCACATCAAGGAACAGGATAGCATGCCGGTCGATGCAACGCCGCCAGAAAGAGAGCTAATTCTGCCAAATGCATGTCTGTGATGCCAAGTCATGACACCGACATCCAATTTACAATTCCATTCCCTAAAAATGATAAGTTCAGCCCACCACCTCAGACCTTGTCGTGGATTCGGAAGGTTACCTTCAGAATTCCGTGTACTTCATTGTGTTCACTGATCATGGAAAGTCAAGAACGACTGAAACCATGACTTAACACACGTAAGAACGAGCCCACTTAGTTCTATCATGCAATGCCGATGAGGCGTTGCTTCTTCAAGCAAACATTCATATTACAACGAGAAATTTTTATGACAAGGTGTACCCAAATGACGTCAAAAGCTTAGTTTTATTCGGGACGCCTTAGACTCATTTTAATATCAAAGACCGAGCATTAATGAAAGGAAGTAACCGTCACTCACATTCATGAACCCTCGGATTTCCGCATTGTTGCTGCAGTTCCATCATCCCCCACCCGGCCCTCCGCTTGCACACGTGACACTATCGCTGACAAATCCCCGGATACAGCGGCGATGTGCGGGAGGCGGGGGGGGGGCGTTCCTGACAATGAGCTCGTTTGAGGGGAAGCACCTGGCGGCGCAGCGGCGGCCAATCAGGGAGGCCTGCGAGTGACACGGAAACACATGTGTTCTTCTCCTCGCCTCCCGCCTCCCGGCCGTCGAACTGAATAAACAACAGCTGACACCCAAACCGCCGAAATTGTCAACCCAGGCGTGCTGTGGAGAAACAAAACAGAGTGCTCCTGCGTGCTCGGTCGTCCGTGGTCGCACTGTTCCTACCCCCCCCCCCCCCCCCCCCCAGTTGCGCAGGCCTGACGTTGCTTAGCTCCTATCATCCTACCCTAGCTCCTACCATCCTACCCTAGCTCCTACCCTCCCATTGCGAAGTTCGGACGTGCCTAGTCACCCGCGGTCGCACTGCTCCTACCGTCCCATCGCGTAGCTCCTGGAATTGCGTAGCTCCTACCCTCCCACCCTAGCTCCAAACCCTGGTCGCGTAGCTCCTGGAATTGCGTAGCTCCTACCCTCCCACCCTAGCTCCAAACCCTGGTTGCGTAGCTCTTGACGTTGCGTAGCTCCTGACGTTGCGTAGCTCCTATCCTTCCGGTTGCGTAGCTCTTTCGCTTGCCCATGTGATTGTCCAGCGGACGAAATGCCAGCTGGATCGTCAGGCTGCAAACGTGGGCCTACGGCGCGAACGTCCATTTCCGAGACAAAAACCGATCGCTGAAAATTATCTCAGGAGATTCCCGTTGCAGCTTTGGACGACGGATGTTTGTCTTTGCGTCCAACCGCGTGCGATTTGTGCTCGGTGGGAATTCGAGGAATGTCAAAATGTGAATAACATCTTCGGGTGCGTGGCTGGTCTCCGAGCCACAGCGAAGAAAATAGCAATAAACACTTGACCGCAACCAGAGACACCAGAGAAAAACCACGCAAGACACTGCAGCTGAGTCGCACACAAATCACCAGGACGATAGTCAAACTATGTCGGCGTGGTAAAGGCGGCGTAAACCAAGACGGGCTTGCAAAATAAAGCTGCAGAAAGATTTCCTCAGATGGCGCAATTCTGGTCGCCTGATCGTGAGTGGCAGACATGCGGTGGTGGGGAAAATGACAACTCACGAGCGTGTGCGAAACATACCATTTAAAAAGCGCGCCAACAGCCTTACAAAAAGACGCGGCAAAACAGATGACGGACGGAAACGATGCAGTTGATGAAGCATCACGACCAAGGCTGGATTTGTACTTCGAAATCCTGGATGTGGAGAGGAAACGTTTAGGTATTTTAATATGGAGAGGACGCTTTCCTTCAAGCCTGTCACACCAGAACCTTAATTTGCACTTTCCAATGAATCTTGAGCACTGGTGGGGGACGGCCGTGGGGAGTGGAACTCCCTTCACCGACAGGATGGGAGTGACAGGTGGAGCGGGACTCCCCTCGCCGACGACATTAATCGATTCGGTTCTCCGGCTTCTGGACGTTGTGACCACACCGGTTTCTGGACGTTGTGACCACACCGATTTCTGGACGTTGTGACAACACCGGTTTCTGGACGTTGTGACCACACCGGTCTCTGGACGTTGTGACCACACCGGTTTCTGGACGTTGTGACCACACTGGTTTGTGGACGTTGTGACACACTGGATACGGGGAACAGCGCTGGAGAGGAGTGAGAGATGGACGCTTGGCGCCCCTGCTCGCGGCGCCAAGCGTCTAGGGCTTTTTCCGCGAAATGCACGCATTCAGCGGTTCTCGTTATCAGTCCAAGCTGTTCTAAGCGCGTCACTATGTTGGTGAAGCTTCACTCATATGATCAAAAAATCGCAAGTTCAGTGCTACACTGCTTCAACGGGCGACTGCGCGTTGCGAAACCACTGTGCTTCACTCTTCATCCCCCCAGTGTTTCCTCTTTAGCACCTTGACTATGGACGCAAATCGCATGTGGTCGTGGTAGTTTGCGTATTTGAGTTGATATCAATCACTATTCATTTTACACAACATTCCAAAAGTTAAATGTTTATCCAAGTCGAATTTACCGAACCAATATATTTGAAGTGCACTGCACTAATAGGCGTCAATGTACTGTGCAGTATTTCCTACGTCATGAATCACAGGTTTTATTACCGGCGTCGCATTACTTCCGCAGTGCTCAGGAAACCCAAACACACATCTAAGTGGACGTCCATACTCAACACGCGATTGATAATTTGGGGCTCACACCAAGCAAATGTGTCCGCAGATCCAGGAAATGATGGGTTCGACGGCTCACAGCGATCACATCATCTTCTCCGGACCTCAGTCGGCCAGGTGTGCACCATGGCTGTGTCTGCGGTGCACTCTGCGCCGGTGTGCACCATGTCCGCGTCTGCGGTGCACTCTGCGCAGGTGTGCACCATGTCTGTGTCTGCGGTGCACTCTGCGCCGGTGTGCACCATGTCCGCGTCTGCGGTGCACTCTGCGCAGGTGTGCACCATGTCTGTGTCTGCGGTGCACTCTGCGCCGGTGTGCACCATGTCCGCGTCTGCGGTGCACTCTGCGCCGGTGTGCACCCTGTCTGTCTGCGGTGCACTCTGCGCCGGTGTGCACCCTGTCTGTCTGCGGTGCACTCTGCGCCGGTGTGCACCGTCTGTCTGCGGTGCACTCTACGCCGGTGTGCACCATGTCTGTGTCTGCGGTGCACTCTGCGCCGGTGTGCACCCTGTCTGTGTCTGCGGTGCACTCTACGCCGGTGTGCACCATGTCTGTGTCTGCGGTGCACTCTACGCCGGTGTGCACCATGTCTGTGTCTGCGGTGCACTCTGCACCGGTGTGCACCATGTCCGCGTCTGCGGTGCACCAGGTGCACGACGCCCCACCGGCGGCGTATCACGTCAGACGTCTTCTCACCGGCGAATCACCACCGGTAGCGACGCACGTGCAGGAGCCGACGGGCGGCCGCGGGCGCGGGCTCTGCAGCGCGAATTGCAACACCAGCGAGCCGACGGCGGCTGGAGCGGCTGCGCGCCGGCCGCGTCACTCCGCAGAGACGTCCGTTCGGGTGTGTGGCGAGGTTTGCGGTGAACAAACGCACGGAGCGCGTACAACGGCGCCGCTCGACAGCAGCAATCGCCTGGCGCGCGCAGGCCGCCCGCCTCCTCATGCGCTCGCCCTCGAGCGTTGAGCAAGGCGACGCGTCCTGTTCGCCAACACGCCGCCAGAGCCTTTGTCGGGCACGCCGACGACGGTCGCCGGCGACCGATATGGGCAGCCGCCCGAGGCGCCGTACGAGGCGCCGTACGAGGCCGATGGACGTCCGCCAGCCTGCCGGCGCGTCCTGGGAGCTCGTCACACACCTCCGGGGCACACTGTAGCGGTCGGTCCAGCAGCACGCAGCCACGGTGCACGGCTATAAAAGGTGCGCCGCGGTCGGTCGCAGACGGCTGTCGACGGCATGTCAAGGCTGCGGCGTGGAGTATTGTGAGGAAGGTGCGACCTGCACTTGGCATGGCATGCTGAATGCGTCCATGCAGCCGCAGTCGGTGTAGGAAAGCTGGCGTGGGCTGTTTTTCGTCGCCGAGGATAGCGTGCTCCCTGTGGGTTATCTACAGGTAAGAAAAACTGGATGCATCCTACACGAGCCCATGTTACAAAATGCACACGATGGACGAGTAGCTTGCTATAACAATGTAGAAAAAAAAATATTGGAAGCGATGCAGGACAAAGCTGTGTTAAGTTCAATTTGCACCCAACTGCAGGAATTTGAGAACCCTGCATTAGTTCGATATGGTTTACGACGAGAGCAGGAGACGGGCTCACTTCGCACGACACCCCGAATGCTGCGTCAATTATCCAACCAGTTGGACGACACATTCAACCGAGTTCTAAGCCCACCTGGCTTCCCACACGGTGTCGCCATTCTCTCACGCATCATGGTGCCGCGGGAGATAGACATACGCGCGCCCGGCGGGTTTCGAACCCACAACCCTTCGGACACCACCAACGCAAGCCTCCAGCTGCTGATCACCATCTCCGCCTTCGCACAGCGCCGCAGTGTGGTGTGCTGGCTACCGAATGAGTGTCACTCCCATCACTCCCATCAGCGTCCACAATCCCCGTGTTGGGACAGTACCGCTTACAACAATGCGTCTGATAACGGCCGGCTTCCGGCCAGGGCCGACGTCAAAGTCACCGACCGCCCATCTCGTCGAGTCCAGTCAGCCTCCTCGTTGTCGGATGTTTGGACAGGGCTCACGCTAAGTACCGGTAGTTTTCTCAACTTCATTCCATGCTAGGTGCAAAAAAACGTCAGGGATGAGGGAAAAACACTTTAATGGACGTATTTAGATGTACAATTGGGGACACGTGAATTAGTGAATCTCGAACTAGAGCTCTTGAATTTCGTTGAAGGAAGGAAGTATTTTCATACATTTTTTTGATGCAGCGAACAAAACTCTGCATCCTGCATGCGCCTATTCCGATTTCACACACACAACTGATGAGTAGCTTGGTAAAGGATGTAGAAAATATCGGAAGCGATGCAAGAAAAAGTTTGCAATTTTTGCAAGTTTGAAGAAAAAAAGAAAAAGAAAAAGAAAAACAATGGAGAGAAAGTTTGCAAAGTTTGCAAGTCAAATTGCACCAGCTGCAGGAATTTCAGAACCCTGCGTGCGTGCATGCATCCATTCAGACCGATTCCGCTGTGCTTTTCTCAGCATGTTGTCACCCACCGCCAGGACAGTGTCGGTTGGTGATTTGGGCCTCACGGGGACCACTAATGACTAAGTGGCGTCCGTGCCTGAGAAAAGTCGCCGACAACACGCAGCTGGCGCGCTTTACATCTTTTTCGCGCGTCAAATCGTCCATCACCGGGTAGGCGGCGGCACCGGCGCCAAGGCACGTTCTTCATCCAACCTTTTTCACAGAAACCGGATTGTCAGCTCCTCCGTCGGATAGTCATCACTCGGCTGCCGGACTCAACACTCTGCCTGCCGCACCTTAAGATGCTAATGCTGCTGCACAGTCTCAACCTTGCCCAAGCTGGCACCCACATGAACAAGCACCGTAGGCACTGCATACGTATTGTTAGAAGATAGCTCAGGTTACAAGTGGTAACCGCAACGGCGTCTGTGGGCGCTCGTGTTGTTCGCCTAGTTGGGGTTTGGTAGTGGGGGCGGGGGCTTATCTTTACAAATAAACTTCATCTCCAACTGTCCGGCGTTCACGCGTCACGAGGCAGTCTCCACACAGGTAGCTGAGCCCGTGCATAGTTGGGATCACGCCAGGCTGTCCGCAGTGACCAGCTGGGCGGTGACATCTTCCTCCAGCGGACAGTGGACGCATTCGGCAGCTGGGAACCGTCTGCAAACGCCATCGCAGGGCCCAAGCTCGCCATTGCCGCACACAAGCAATTCGCGAACATGTCCACACAAACGCGTCCGGGAACACCGATCTCGTCGCGTGCGCCCGCCACGTCCTGCACGGTACCTGCTCCGAATTCAGTGAAAATCCGTCGCTGCACACGAGACGTCATTCCCGGCGCGCGCGCCCCGGGTGGCCAGATTCGCGATGCCAGCTGCAGACGCTGCAAATCCCCGGACCCGGCGCGGTTTGACGAAATTCCGCGGCGACGGCGTCGGTCCGGCCTGATGGTTGCGCATCGGATGCCAGGGGCACCTCCGCGCCGGAGATGCACGGCCGCAGCCAGCGTCGAAGGATTTAAATTTGATTTGGCTGCCGAGATGTTTCGAGGCTTCGCGAGTGGCATTTTAAAGATGTCAAAGAACTTTAATTGTTTAAAAGAAAACTCAGAAAATTTACCTACTATTCTGCGATACATCAAAGATACTGGACGATACACGCATATATCAGTGCCCAGTTGCAACATCCCACCCTTGTAATGACATCAACCGGCCGTCTATGCTGGCGTCAGGCGTCAACTATGCTGGCGTCTATGCTGGCGGCAACTATGCTGACGTCAGGGAATAACAAATACAGGGAAAACTAACAACGAAGAAAACTGAGCTGTAGAGTGCCGAAATGCCTCAGTGGACCGACGCCACATCTGGCACTGGAATATGCATTTCTATAGAAGTGCAGCGATGTGTTTCAGCTCAAACGCATCCGTGCTTAATCCACTTCTCAACGATTCCCAACACGAGTGTTTAAACGTACCCAGTTCCGAGTGCAAGGCACACACCGCAAAGTTAGCAGCACATTCAGAAGATGAACGCGTGAATTCGATCAGGCGATAACTAATAATTTGGCATGGCGTGCAACGAATGGCCGAAGCTTGCCGGAACGTGCTTCTAAGATGCGCACACTTCCGCCCAAATGCGACGTAGAAACGCCAAGAAGCGTATTCTGCCGTATGCGCAATAGTCATGTGTCAAGGCAAGCACACCACAGGGCACCATTGTGAGGCGTCAGACGTTTCTGAACATCTACGTCAATAGAGAACACCGCATCGTAGCACTGCGGTATCACTGCTGCATCATGGGCATTCCTGCGTATCCCGACAGCACAGTCGGCCTATAACGCGGCGCCATGGCAACCACGTGGGTGATACCTCAGCATCACGGCAGTATCACCTGTATCATGGCGTACCGTGATATCAACGCCGCGCCACGGTATCGCCCTCAATGACCCGGTAACATTAGGTGCCGACACAGACACCACGGCATCACGTTGCCGTCCATTGCACTGTTGTGTGGCGGAGGCACCTCCGCTGACGCGGAGTTACCTGGGCGCCGTGTTACCTGGGCGCGGCGGGCGCCTGCCCCGAGGCGAGGATCCACCACTGGCATTATAGCGAGCCTTCAAAGGCGATGGAGTTTTAACGGTACCCGAATACGTCTCGGACCGAGCGAGCTCCCGAGCTCCCGAGCGAGGTCGGGCGGTCGGGGCGGTCGGGGCGGTCGGGACGGTCGGGGCCGTTCGGGCGGTCGGGGCTGGTCGGACTGGGTGGGGTGGGGGGTGGGGGGTGGGGGGTGGGGGTGGGAGTGTAGGATGGTCGTATGAAGGTGAATGTCAGGGCCTCGTCCAGGACGCGAACTGGTGAGAGGCGTTTTGGAAGTCTGACTTCCGGGGAACGCCGAGCAGCATGCTCCGAGAAGTAGCGAAACGATTTGGAATGTTGAGACTTGCATGACCAGCAATGACCAGCAATAACCAGCAATGACCTGACATACTGGAGTGGAAAGGACGAGGCCCCGACCATAAGACAAACACACACACATTAGGCATAAACACCGGTAACACGGACTGACCTGTAGCGTCGAGAATCCTCCGCGCCGGCTGGTCGTCTCTCCGGCCGTGTCAGTGACCCCTCCGAAGGTGTTGCCGCCGCTCGCTCGGTGCTCGGCCGTTCGCTCAGCCGACTCTCCAGCAGCCCACCTCGCTGCGACGGTCTTCAGGAGCACCGGGGCACACTCGCGTCACATCCGGCCAGCGAACGTCGGCGCCGACGGTCGCCACAGCTCGTCACGGCTCGTCACACGTTCGCGGCGCCACGCCCCCGTCCCGCGCACGCCCACCGCTCGCCTCCGCACGCTGAACTGAGCGGCGGTCGCCGCCGCCGGCCGCTCTTGCCGCCGACCGATAGTACGCGCAGGGGCGGCGCCAGGCGCGGTACACGGGAGGACGCCCTGCACCGACCGCTCGCCGCACTCGACACCAGCTGACCGCGCGTCGGCGTGCACACGGACGGCGTCCGGATCGACGCCGACGTCGACGCGCGTTCGACGTGTCACCTTCGCGCGCCTGGACGCGCCCCTGCGCGCGCTCTGCAGCTCGTGACGCCGCCGCGCCCGCGGGCGAAACTCACCTGACGTCCGCTCGGAAGTAGGCGGTCGCGTGAGAACGCGGCGCGGCGCGGTGGTGGCGGGAATGCGCGGGAATGCGCGGGAGAGGAGGGTGGGCGGGGCGAGTGGCACGTGGGAACAGGGAACACGGGAACTGTGAGATAACGGGGCGGGCCTGGGCGCCGCTGCGACCGTGTGTGGTCGTGCACTGGCATACGAGTGACGAACTGGGAATAGAGCAGGACTGTAGGGGAACTAAACGTACAATAATTGATTGGATGTCTGGGATTGGATGATGTTGAATGTCATTATATGCCTGTCTTTTGCGGGGCCGAAAACGTGTTCTAAAGTGATTGATTGGTGGCAAGATGCCAGTGCGACCACTGGCGTTGATTTCTGAAAAGCATTGGAAGAGGAGCATAATACATAAAGGCAATGGGCGAGCCAAATGGATTGGGGAGGGGTGGACATTCCATAGGGTCCCATGTTACGGTTGAAGCTGTGGGGGGGGGGGGGCAAAGCCAACATTGAGTGGGAATTTCCCCCTCAAAAGCATAGAAAACAACACCCCTGGGTGTGACCATGTTGTTTTATAAGAAACCTAAATAGGTGTACAAGCGACTGTGCAGTGATATTAGGATCACTTTACCAGCTTCAATTGCCTGTAACTCGAGATTCGTTGAGGTCAGCGAGGTCCTCCCATGGCATGCGAGGAAGAAACTCTGAACCATTTCCACCTTCGCAGCCTTCGCATCGTCTAGTCCTGAGCTATGACAAATTCAGCCCATTTGATCAGCAAATAATGGATCCTCCGTATCAGACGATATCAGAAATATTCGCCGGCACCTTATGTCTGGTATTAATGTTGTCTGCTTTATTCCTATCTGTGATGTCATTATCAGACAAGGGCCGTTGAGGACATTTGCTTAACTTGACGGAATTAGATCAATCCTGGGCATTGGAGCTTCCTGCGCACAATTCAGCGTGTGGCGCCATCGTCAGATTTCGTTTCAATTGAGGTCATAACGCGATTTCGGCTTCAATGAGCCGTTCCGATTAGATTTTCACTCTGCTGGATTCGGTTGAATAGGAGCATGTGGATTTTCCCAGGTGTCTTCACGTGTTACTTTCCGGATTGCGTCAGAATCTGCCCGTTCACTTAATTGGATGACGCAAAAAAGCACAGTTTGAAAAGCTTTTGCAGCGGCTATCTCTAGACACGACGACATGTCAAGAACTCGCGCGCAGTCATTGCCTGAATCTAACGCTGGATTTCATTGAAATCATTTGCGTAGTTTTTCTATTGGCATCGCGTTGTCGCCAAATGTAGCGCACATGGTTTTATGTCGACGGTGAATTTCAGATGTTGTCATTCCAATTTCGTTCAAGATGCATGGCCCGCTCCAAATCGCAACATCCCACTCTTGAAGAAGTCGGAATATGGGAGTAGGTTGACAATTGACAACATGGACGCTTTGGCGTGCCAGTGCATGCTGGCTGGACAGACGTTTCCTCAGAGTTTGTGAGGGAGGTCATTTGAAGACGTCTCGTTCCACGCAACTCCCATCGAGTTTCGGAGCGAGGACTCGCTCTACGTTGGGCGAGAGGCCGACTCTCTGCCGTGCCCCGCTATTGGCAGTGTGCAATGATCGCTTTTATGTCTTTCTTGTTTGCGGTCGGAGTCGGATATATTTGCACGAGGCGGACACACGTTTTGTATGTGCCTGAAAAAAGCGTTGTACTTCAATGAAGTCCAGTATTAGGCCGGGTGGAAGGAGGAGGACATTTAAGGATTCTCGAGTCTTCGCACTTCCTGAATCACAGCCGTCATTTCATGAATTGCAATGGGGCATAAAGAGTCAGTTGTATTCAATGCTGCATAATTTATGTCCAGAGGCGGCTCTCCCGGATCACATGCTAAACATGGAAACATTGGGAGAGCTAGCAATGGTTGGAGACGCACCGCTCCCTCAAAAGTACCCAACATACAATTGCTACTCCTGGTTGTTTATCAGCTCAATTTCAATTACGACATTTCATTTGCATTGACCTGTCATGCGTGTACTGTAGGAGAAGCTTTGTTACCACCAAACCACCTACACCTACAGACGGACCAACAGACCACCTACACCTACACCACCTACAGACCACCTACAGACGGACCGACCGTCGGGCACAACCGATAAAATGGCCCACCGGACGAAAGTCGGATCCCATTCCGACCATGCTGAGCATCAAATGCGGGTCCCGCACAACGAAATGACTGTGTTGTTGGCGTCTCTATTGCTTCTCTATTGTTTCTGAGTGTGACGAAAGTGCGCGGAGGTCAAAGGTCGCGCTCCGAGGTCGCCCCGGGTCGGCTGCGCGGGCAAGGGGAGGGGTAGCGGCTGGTTGGAGTCAATCAGGTACTTGTGCGCAGCGAAGTGATTGGTTTTTCATAATAATGGTGGCATTCACAGCTGGTGTCACACTGAGGTGATATTTCAACCGCGCATTTCGTAATAATGGTAGTTCATATTAACGGGCCTCCAAATAATGACAACCTTCAACTCTTAATGGCAGCTGTGGCACAACAGCACACACACGACAGGTCAAGGCAAAATGAAATGTAAATTAACTTGAGCTGATGAGTGACAAGAGGTAGCAATTCTATGTTGGGTAGTTTGGAGTAAGCAGTGCGTCCCCAAGCATTGCTAGCTTTTCCAATGTTTTCCATGCACGTGATTCTGGAGAGCCGCCTCTGATCTTAAATTCTGACATCATTGAATACAATTTATTATATATGCCCCATTACAATTCACGAAATGACGGCTGTGATTCTGGAGGGGTGCGAAGACTCGAGTATCCTTAATATTATCCTTCCTTCCACCCGACCTAGCACTGGAGAAGCTCATTGATATATGGGGACACACTCCGTAGGGTTGGATATTAGAAGAAACTATTGGGATGGGGAGGGGCAAAGCCAACATTGAGATCGTACTCACCCATCGAAAGTATATAAAACAACGGCTCTGGTTCAGACACTCCGAGCGTTCAATTTCATCCCTGAATAACAATCGATCACCATGACAACAACAAATTGAATTGACATCGGCACCATTTCTAGCACCAGCTGTTCCGGACAGTAAGGTGAAGTGGGGTGCGATAAAGCTACTGAACACCATGGGTCTCGGCACCGCTGGGCTGCCTGGGGTACGGACCCCACCTGCATTTGGGCTGGGGTTTGCTTCCGATGCTTTTTATGGGCATGCAACATGCACCACGGCAGTCACGAGAGACTTTGGAATTTGCTGGTGGTTAAAAGACAGGTGACACGCAAACGGCCATGATCTTACCCCTCAAGCTTAAAGATCGTCCCTAGGTCCCTGGGGCAGCTCCTGGAAATTGATGATGGTGATGCTCTTACTGAATATACGGATATATGTGATATACGGATATATAATATATGAATATATGGATGTGCCACCAGTCCGTGATGACCTATGACCTCACGACCGGTGTGTACCCATCAGCCCAGCAGTCGAACCTCAGAGCAGACCATCAGACCATCAGACCAACAGACCATCAGACCACCAGTCGAACTTACCCGGCTCTTCGGGGAATGCTTGAGTCCTATGGCCGGCTGACTTCTGTTTCCCTGCGGACACAGAGGATCCCGGCTCAGAGGCGTGCCTTGTCGGAAAGTGCTGCGTTTGGTCAAGCGGGTTTTAGCCCTAGCTATGCGCGAGCACTTCGTCATCCCTCTCACTTTCGCGAGGGGTGGTCGTCATCCCTTGTCGGATCTAAGGGGAGAGAGCGGCACAGGGACCGTGCTTCACTACAAGAGGCCGATTTTTGCCGAAATTTTGCAATAAAGTAGCATGTTCTCGAAGTCTTAAAAAAACATTTTGTGAGGAAAATATTGTCTTACGCAGACCCGATGAATATTGGCTGTTCAAATGTGTAGAGTTTTTCCAAGTCTGATGATTCTTTTTTTGTAATTGCCTTTTTCAGCCGGTCCCATGTCAGGCTTCTGGATCCGTCCCTGGATCTCCCTTAGCCCTGAATTCCCCCTAAATGAGCTAAGTAGGTCCACGGGGCAGATTGCCGCATTGTGCGCCACAATACCAGTCCAGCAGTGCCTGATTTGTTTACGCTTGGGTCAAACAATAACGCTGCAGAGCTGGTCAGAGGTCAACAATCCCGCAGAATTCCTGGTGTCGGTGAGTTCAACGAATCCGTTCGTCCAGACAATCAGAATTACCGTCACGAAACGGCCCGGAGTAACCGAGGCGTGGCTCCGGTCCGTACGTCGAGTTTGATTCATGAAATCACCATCGGATTGTGGCTCAGGCCCGTGTATTGGTGTAGGAGCTGAGGGGGGAAGGGACTGAGGGGGCCCACATACACACATACACACACTTTGGTCGAGTTCAACATTGACCTTACTCAGCTTGACTTGACCTTGTGCAACGCCTGTTGCATGGAAAAATCGACTTGAAATTGACTCTCCCCCCCCCTAAACTTTGGGACAGTTTCTACGCTCCGGTCTATGTGTCAGCACAGTAAGAGAGGATGTGCTACTTTCAGTTCAGTAGCATGGAGGCAGGGATGGAGGGGACCGGGGAAGTGGACGGAGAAGGGGACCGAGAAGGAAACCGTGAAAGGAATCGGAGAAGGGAATTTACGGTGAAGAAGTCCGGTGTAATTTAAGTCAACATCCAGAAAGTCTCAGAGCACTTCAGGCAACTTCATAATCATAAATCATAATTCGCCGTACATTTCGCCACGTTTCGGACAGCTTTAGAACATGTGAGAGAAATCGCCTGATGATGGAGAAAGAGTGAAAAAGAGTGATAGTGTATCCTGGCATAAACATAACCATAACATGAACCGTGAATGTAACCCAACACGAACATAAATATTCACGTGATGGACATAGACATGATGAACACTAGCATCAATGTTGAAAGATCAAAACAATAATACTCTAAGGCCTGCACGGAATCCAACACATTGAAGAGCTCCATGGAAATTCCGAGATGAGAGATGTCAAATAAAGCTGGTGTTGTACATCGCTTACTCATGTAAATTGAAAGAAACTGTATTACATTAAAGAAATATATAAAATATATTATGCAATGTATTATTGTATACAATATATAATATATTACAAAGAAACTCATACCTAAAAAAGATAGCTAGGGAACAATATCTCCAAAATACTTGAGCACAGATGTGGTGCTTTATGCATACTGTTGAAGCAATTGCATGATGGATGCCAAATGGAACGCACCAGAGTTTTAACCGTCGTGTTCGACTGTGGTTCTGGCAGATTTGAGAGCGGGGAAATTCCAGCCACTGTTTTGTTGACGTGTTTAATATTTGTGTCCATTTGATCACTATGAGTACAGCATCCACAGGCATGGCTCCAAACATGGATGCAGTGATATAGCAAAGCAACACACCACAGGAACTGATCAGGAATGAGTAGCACAAACACAATTGATTGATTCGGAAAAATGCGCACACGTGACTCGGAAAAGCTGACGTTGAGCGACAATAAAGACATAAAGACAAAAGATCAGTGCAACCACGAGCCACAAGGGCCCTTCTTGGTTGCACTCTGTACACTGAACCAGTTTTCCACCAAATGCGCCGATCAACTCTCCCTGGAATACAGAAAAACAAGCCCCCTATTTTTATAATGATTGTCTATGCTGTTTTTAAAGATGTTCAATGTGTTGCTACTGACAATAGTTTCTGGCAGCTGGTTCCAGTGTTCTACTACCCTGTTGGTGAAGAAAGACTGTCTTAACCTTGTCCTGCTGTGATTAACTTTAATTTTGAATTGATGACCTCTAATTGCATTATTTCTGTTAAATTCAAACAGTTCCCTGAGATAACCCTGTTCCTGACCATGAACAAATTTAAAGACCTCGATGAGATCTCCTCTCAGCCTTCTATATCTAAGTGAAAACATATTCAGTTTCTTCTATCTTTCCTCATATGCCAGGTTGCCTATGCCATTCACCATTTTCGTTGCCCTCTTTTGTACTCTCTCTAAAAGCCAACAATCTTTTTCATAACTGGGGGACCAAGCCTGGACACAGTATTCCAAATGTGGCCTGATATATGCACAGTAAAGCTTCCTGATGACTTTCTCACTTTTGTACGATACATTCCTATTTATTGCCCCAAGGATTCTTAGTGTCTTCTTCCTGGCTTCAATTCAATACAATGCATAGTATGTAGGTTACACCACGAACGCCGGCATCCAACCAAGCGCAGCGTGCCCAGAATGTGCAAGATCCCTCAATGTGGATCCCGGTGAATTCACATCAAGATCCCTCAATGTGAATCAAGTTCAATACCTGCGATTGCCGATTGGAAAATGTCGGCAGCGAGAAGCAATAGCAGAAACCTGTTGCTGCATGTGCGAGGGAGATGCGCTGCGGATCCCCTCGTGGCGACATTGAACTCTGGCGAGATTTAAGTAAAATATACGTGTGTGCTGGGAGCGTCCACCGGGGGTCTGTCCTTCCCCAATTGGCTGCGCCTCTGCTCCCCAATGCCTGGGAGTGTCAGGTCAATGTTGGTCAATGTTACAGTAATACTCGCAAACACGACTAAACCGTAGTGCTGCCACCTATAAGAAGGCTTGAAGCTAAGCGCCACCTTTAACTCACCTTCCCCAGCTGACAAAAGATGGCGCCACGGGCGGCAATATTGTATTCGCGATGCAGTTGGTCGTGCTGACGCTGGATTCGACTGAAACGACACCAAGCCAGTTAGTCTCCTTGCCAACTATCACAAAAATGGCAGCGACGTTGTTCGACCAAAACATAATTGTTATTTGGACAGGACTTCTTCAATCAGAATCGGAATCGGGGTTACATATGTCAAAACCATACTGTCGGTGGCGCAGCAAGCTTTTAAGGAGTGGCCAAACCAATAGCCAAGCAGATGGCAGTATCTGATGAAATGCAGCTGCTCTCAATGACGAAAGCGAGGAGAACTGGCCTCGGCGCCCCTGGCGTCTCCGGGAGGGGCAAAGCGATGGGCGACTCGTGGTCCGCCATGAGTTGTTGTGGTCTTGAGTTATGTGCCATGACAGAGGCAAGTTGTTGGCGAATGGGCGTGGGACGTGGCGGAGACTCCCCATGGCAGGTTGGGTCGTCATTCTACAATAGGATGAGAAGAAGATGATCAACCATTGCTAACTTTTACCTTTATTGAGTGATATCATTTTGCTTAATTTGCATGGAGTCTTCCTAGTAGGGCAATCAGAAGGGGGTGCCAGTGGGAATAAGGCCCATCCCCGTCGTCTGACCGGAACCCATCTTCGGCGTGCCTGGTGCGCCAAAAATAATATCGAATTAGCTTGATACCAGTCTCGGAATTTCTCGAGGCCCGACTGGCAACCGGAGAGGCCCTGGAAGCTGGAGAGGTTCCTTGAAGTTTGGGGGGGGGGGCTGGGCACGAGGCCCAAAATAATTAGCCCCGCCGCAAGGTTCTGGTTGCGCCCCTCAGCATTTGCCAGGAGCTCCGCCACGGCAAGAACGGTTTGGCATTTATATCGGAGTCTGTCCAGCCAGCTTGAGCCATTGCGAGACCATGGGATGAGGGCGACGGATAGATTAGAGTAGATAGGTAGATGGGATAACTAGTAGATTAGAGTAGAGAGGATAACTGCAGGATGCGGTGTAGGTTTGGGCAGGATGGATGGATGCGGTTTGACGGCAAAACAGCCGAGGGAGACTGATGTTTGTGATCCACTTCTTTCCATGCAACAGCCATGTGCAGGGTTGGATTTGTGCTTTGTAATCCTGGATGCGGAGAAGAAAATGATGGGCAGATCGAATGTGGAGGGGAAGATTTTCTTTAAACTGGTGACATCAGGATCTCAGTTTGCACTACCAAGTCAGTTTTTAGCACTTCACCACAGATCAGTTCATTGTCAAACAACACTATTCAACTTTCAAATGACAAGGACGAGGATAATCTTCTGGATAGGATAATGTTTTGCATGCCAAAAATCCTGCAGCGGCCTAATTTTCCCAATCTGCCCACGTGTGTAATGTTCAATTAAGATATGTTCAGGCGACACTAGTTCCGAGAATTCCGACAATGGGGGATAGCATGGCATTTCTCCATTTGATTTAGTCCTCAGTGCCCTCCAGATTTAGCCAGACAGGGCACTGTTGAGTTGCGCGTAATGTCAGATTGCCTGGGGGCTTATCTACGGCAAGACATTCACCGCTCTCGTTCGTCCCACACATTTGCCTCCGTTTTAACGCCATAACAGATCGGAGTTGTCAATAGAGAACTCTGGAACTCTGGAATAGAGAACTCTGGAATCAAAAAGTCCCCAAGCTGGAAGCATTTTGACGAAACCCCGCCGAGCGAAAAATAACTCCAGCCATGCTGTTCCAGCTATTCCAGCCATGCTGTTAGGCCAAATGAAATCTGTGCGTGGTCGGGTGTGAACTACGCAAATCAGCGTCGGGAAAGTCGGCACGAACAGGTCAAACAGCCTCAGCGAACACTTTCCTGCGCGAGTACTCTCGCTATCGTTTTCCACATGACCAAATATTATCTGCTGGTATGCCAATGCGCTCCCTTCCTTCCTTAATAACCACGACCGCCGGGGTCTGGCCGTACTTCTAACGGAGCGCGCAGTGTGTGCTTGGAAGCCTGGGGAATGGAACACCGCGGTCCAGAAGGCCAAGAAGTAGGGGTTTCAGGAGTAAAACACCACATCTCCCGAAGCATAGATAGGCCCCTCCCCTGAAATGACCTTCGTGATTCCGCGTCTGGAAGGACATGTGGTCAAGATGAAATCTTGGTGGCGCATTTGTCACGTAAGAGAGAAAACTGCGCACACAGATCGAAGTGTCTAGAAGATGACAGCCGTTCAGTGTTCGGATGCTGTGCTTTATGTTTGTTTATATGTCGTCATACAATAACAGTGCTAAACGTCGTGTGTATTGACTTCGTGCTCAGGGCTGTTCTCATCGCACGACAATTGCCAGTACTTTATTTTAATACTCATGAAGCTGGTTTGTGAGAGTGAAATAGGATGCCCGCTTTGCAACAAGAAGAAAGCCATACTTGAATGTGTGGTGTCCCCCAGCATCATACAAAATTATTTAGCTGACATAGAATTCAATAAACATGCAAACGTGATTGACATCGTCCTCTTGAATATCTAAGCATTCCGCCTGCGTGCAATACATTCATTGACCTTGCTTTCGAGGCAGACCTAAACGCGAACACAATGCATTGCATCACACTATTGCAATAAGCTTGTTTCGTAAAACGCAGTTTACAATTCTGAAAAAAATAACACCTCGCGTGATCCAGTGAATCACTGACATTAGTTTTCCTCGTATTATTGAGTCCCAAATCGAGTATATCGAATAATAACACGAAAGATGGTAATCCACCACAAAGGCAAGCACTGCTGTCGCTGTCGCTGAACTGCTATAACATGTTTATTATGCATTATATATATATATATATATATATACATATAGATATATATATATATATATATATATATATATATATATATATATATATATATATATATATATATATATATATATATATATATATATATATATATATATATATATATATATATATATATATATATATATATATATATATATATATATATATATCTATATATATCTATATATATCTATATATATATATATATATATATATATATATATATATATATATCTATATATATATATATATATATATATATATGCATTGCATTCAAACGTGCAAGGTAGGCTGAAGAGGCAAGGCATTTCATGGTGAACTGCAAGCGTTTTTTTTTTCGCTAACCAGGTGGCTATTGTTTGCTGACTATAAACCGGCTAGCACCTGTTCGGCGCATCAACTTTAAACCAGCGTTCCACAATGAACACAATCACCTCCCATTTTCCGCCTCTTTTATCACGGACGTTCCGCGGCGGCAAAGACGTTCGCGGTAAATGCTAGACCAATTTTCCCGCGTATTGATGAATGTGACATTGTTTCAAGCCACAGGCGCCACCAAAACTGGCCAGTAACAAGTTGTGACATGCAGGAGCGACATGTTTGTGACAAGCCTTGGACGCTACTTTTAGGAGTGAAGGTGCCTTCAGGTGTGCTGTAGAACAACCGGCGAATGCCTGTCTAATCAGATATGGGCCTGGCCCGTTGCAAGCGTCACCTCTGCGGAAAGCAGTGGATGGCCAGGACAATCTACAAGCAATCTACAATCTACAATCTACAAACTACAAGCTGGTCGGGAATTTGGGCTCCAGGCAGTACTCCCCGTGATGATCATATGGCGGATGCAACGTCGTGTGCGTACAAGCTTTGCGTGGTCAGTACCACTGTGGCATATCATACGTTCCCTTGTGGAGCGTTCTTCTGGTAAGAATATAGAAGGTGACTCACTCTTGGAGAAGGCATTCATTTGCATATGTTTCAACACCGAAGCTGCCGCGCGTTTTTGGTTGGCGGCTACGAACGTTGACTCTTGTAGTTTTGTGTGTGCTGGTCGCGGCTATGATGATATCAATTGGAGTCGTCTGCTGCTCACAAATCTGCCGATATATATATATATATATATATATATATATATATATATATATATATATATATATATCTTCCTCTCTCCCTCACCCTCTCTCAGTCTCTCTTCCCCTCTTTATCTCTCTTTCTCTTTCTCCTGATCTTTCACTAGGCAGTGAAAATGTGTTTCCCAATGCAAATTGCGGTCACTCAAAAGTACTATTTTTGGCTATTGGTTGGCTGCGACGCAGCAGAGGCGACCACCTGGTGGTCAGGCCGGCGTTTGGGCACTTCGACTATTATATTGCGAGCTGTTCTACAATTCTCAGTTCTGTCCAACTGCAACACCTGCAGGCAGATGCTAACTGACGTTAACTGACGTTAACAGATGCTAACTGACGCACACACGTGCGCTATGAAGTGCATGGCGAACACGACACGTGTTTAGCCCGCCGGTGCCTGGAGTCCGCCCGCTTCCTCTTCTCTCTCATCTCTGCAGCTCTCCTCTCTCCTCTCTCATCTCTGCAGCTCTCCTCTCTCTCTCTCTCTCTCTCTCTCTCTCTCTCTCTCTCTCTCTCTCTCTCTCTCTCTCTCTCTCTCTCTCTCTCCGTCTTCGCCCATGGAGCTCCAAAATACAGAACAGCAGACTTCTGCAACTTCATGCAGGCGACCGAGCTTCAATTGGGCAGCATAGTCGGCAAGCATTATTTCCTCACATCATGACGCCAAGATGACGCCGCGTTTTCTGATTCTTGTCACATTTTTTGGCTTCCGTATTGCAAATCACGGGTTGATATTAGGAGTATGTGGGCTGGGTCTTTTTAGAACATCCTGATGCGCATGACAGGTAGCTACACTTAGGAGCGGTTGGTGTGGTGATAATCACCTCATATGATTACACAATGACAACACAATTGCGTATTTCGTATCTACCTGCACTTGGTTGGGGTGGTTGGCTTTGCCTTATGTTTTCAGGGCACTCGGCACAGCTAACAATCTCATCATGTCCAACAAATTGCATCACCTTTTCAACCAAATTGCTAACAATCTCTAGCAGATGGCACTTTGCCTCAGCTAAAGATTTAGGGAAAAAATAGAAAGAAAAAAATTGTGCAATATTGGTGTAATTTTATGGAAATGATTGTGGGGGGGGAGTGCTACAAGATTGATGTAGGTATCAAATGTGGCTGTTTCGCACGCGCACCGAAGGAGGGGGGGACAGAATTCGCCCACGTCTGCTTTTTTTTCATGCAGGGTGGGATGCAGGGTTCCGCTCACACCAACATGCATTACACAGACTGAGACAGTGGAGAGGACTGCGTTCGGACATTCAATATACAATGTGGAGTTCTTATATGCAACGTTTAATCGACTTGGGGTTATGTTGATGTGTTCCCTTTTGATAGTGAAAAATGACAATATTTAAACCTTATCAAGTGCAGTTTGCAGTTATATCTACTTAGCGCATCGCTTCCACGCCAGTTAATCTCATACCAACATCACCCGAGAAGAGGCCCAGCTCAATATATCTAAAAAATATAAGCAGCAGACCAAGTGGGTTTTAGAATTTGTAGCACTGCGTTCGCTCGGGAAGCTCGCTCATTCTGTCTGAACAAACAGCGTAAGCTAGTAAGGTGAAGGCTGCCTGGGAAATGTCCATGGACGAATACGTGCTAAGTATGGCTATATCTGGTAATCTAAATCACAGCAGACCCTTTCTGACCTTCAAATTCTGGTGACTTGTCATGAAAATATGAAGTTGTGATGGCTGTTGCAAAATTCCCCGATGAAGAAAATAATACACCGCATCTGCCTTTAATAATCTGAAGGCACATAACACAGAACTCAGAAGTATTTAGGAACGACACCGCCATTTGCCATCTGCCGTGGTCTCCCACCAACAGCCAGACTACAGCACCAATATGTACAAATACATGTGTGTGACCATATCATACCCCTGTAACCGATCATATTACACCCCTAAATCCTCAACCACCTTACCAGTAGCAGTGGCCTGCTAGTAAGGGTATGCATGTGGTGGAATGAAGCAGCCGTCGTGAGCGATGTAAAGGGGATCTCGATCCATGTCTCGTGGCGTTTTTAAACTCAAGTAGTAGAACAAATACTGTCAATATTGAATTGGGCCTCTCGTCACCAACGTCAGATGCCCTGTTACAGATGCCCCTCCGGGCATCTGTAACAGTAAAAAAGTACTGCTGAAACTTTTTTAAGGGCTGTCGCAGGCTTGGGCAGCATTATCGCTGCCGTCAGAGGAAGCTCCTCTGGGCCAACTGGCTACCGCAGATTATATATTCTTGGAAGTATCGGCGTGAGGCCTGGTGCCAGCAATGACGGCAGGATACTCAGCAACGCAGACGGTGACAGTCGGCGCAGTGTCTCTGGACACCAGTACGCTGGCCACACTACCGGGTATAGTCGGGACGTTGACGGTGGCGGTCAGTAGCCTGGAAACAACCGTCATGAATGACAGGCCACCAGAGTGAACGGGCGGACGTCACTAGTTCCAGGGCCATCGGCGGGACCATCCGTGGGGTCATCGGCGGGGCCATCGGCGGGGCCATCGGCGGGGCCATCGGCGGGGCCATTGGCGGGGCCATGGGCGGGACCATCGGTGGGACCATCGTTGGGACCATCGGTGGGGCCATCGGCGCTCACGCTCTGATCGCAGCCCGTAGTTTTATGCTTTTTATTGCATGCCCATTTCCATTTCATATGGGGGAGGGGCAAATTCATTATTGGGGGGGGGCAAAATTTAACATTGAGGGGCACATGCCCCTCCAAAAGTATACAAAACAACACCCCTGTTGTACAAGCATACCGGATTACAGGGATGGCCTATTCTGAAATAGTGAATCAGTGGCGCCGTCAAGGGGCTTATCCTGAAATAGCGACGTCGTAGCGCCGTCAAAGAGCTTATCCTGAAATAGCGATGTCGTAGCGCCGTCAAGGGGCTTATCCTAAAATAGCGACGTCGTAGCGCCGACAAGGGGCTTACCCTGAAATAATGACGCCGTAGCACAGTCAAGGCACTTCGCGTGCTGCTACAGACGTATTGTAAGAGTGTACACTTTGGGAGACGTCTTTGCTCTTCGATGGTGTATGGGTATGAGACAGTACTGCCACTTCGGCGTGCTCGATATGCGCGGTATGGCAAGGTGCGGAAATATCCGCCCGCTCCCAACGAACGATGGCCGATTTTCACAATTAGCGAGAATAAGCCCTCGACTGCCTGGGGATAGTCGGAACCAGTTGGCCATTTTGGTCTGCCGGGTGTTGTCATACTTGGTGCAAAGCTAGTGACTCGGACTTCCCGGTCAAAATAAACAATATAACTTTCGGAACCATAGACACCTTCAGGCATCCCAAAACGGACGGCAGTTTCAGTGACGAAACATGCAAGTGAATGCTTTCTCACAGAGTGAATCATCATCATACCTCCCGCATTCTGATCAGAAAAACGCTTCACAAGTGCTATGATTTATGGAAGCGTTTTTGCACCAATGTCTGGTGGACGAAACTGAAAGTGCGTTCACCATGTCAACAGTGTTTGATGGTACTTTCCATCACCATGGTCACCTTCACCATGCACGTCTCCTGTCTCCAGCCGCCACCCCTGTCCGACCCCCACCCGTCTGACATAGGCCCGCGGCGCGGCGGGGGGGGGGGAGGGGTCGCATCTGCCTGACACGAGTTTCTTCAAACAGGTATATTTCCCGCAAAGGGTTGTTGCTGGCTACGATAGTTCCTGCTTCTGGTAGATGAAAATGTGGCGAATTCAGGACATTAATTGGCCGGGCAGCACTCCGCCAAGCTAGTTTGCATGTCCCTACATTTAGGAAAGCAGTGGTGCAGCAAGGATTTTCTTAAGGGGGGCGACCAAAACATATGGAACAGAGAACGCTTTCGGTGCGAAGGCGAAAACTTTAGGTTTTGAGTGACAAAAATCTCAAAATTTCTTCTATCATTTAGTGCATTTTTATTGCTAAGGGAAGGTGAGAGGGGGCAATCCCCTTTGGCTGCGCATCTGTAGGTAAGGAACTCGCAAAGGTAGATGTTTTAGTACGTGTTTGCAATTGGAAGCAAACAATGCCAACGAAGTAAATGCACCCGAATTTTCACAGAGTTTACGAAACCACCAGGGCTGAACGCGATATTTACCTGAGATTGTCCTTGTCCGGAGAGCTTGGCGTGTGCACTGGGGCGGCTAAAGCCGCCGTTATTTTGCACGCTTCGGCGGTCGCAGCGGGTGAACAGCCAGTCAAATTTAGACCTCCTTTTTGAAGTTTTGTGGTGCGGGTTTTGGAAACAGAGTCGGTGTGCCACCGACAAATTCAGACAACTTTGCGCGCAACTGTGTGATGTTCGAAGATATCTTGCAAAATCTGCATCATGTCAATCTCATTGGTTGGTTTGTGACAACGTGCTTAAGACTCGCCGGGAAGTGCAAACTGAGATTCTGATGTTCAAGGTTTGAAGAAAATATCCTCTCTATGTTCGATTACCCAAACGTTTCCTCTCCACATGTAGAAAAATACAGCTCTGATCACGTCCCCTTATGTAAATTAATTCCCCACTCTGGATCCACCTGAATCGCTCAAGGATCCTTCTGGACCACTCATGTATCCGTCTGAACCACGCATCGATCCGTCTGGACTGCTCAAGGATCAATCCGAACCGCACATGGATCCATCTGGACAATGCATGGATCCGTCTGAACCACGTATCGATCCATGTGGACCTCTCATGCATCTGTATGCACAGCACATGGATCCGTCTGGTCCGTTTATGGATCCGTCTGAACCGCACATGGATCAATATGTACCATTCATGGATCCGTATGTACAGCGCATGGATCCATGCGGTCCGTTCATGTATCCGTATGCACAGGGCATGAATCCATCTAGTCCGTTTACGGATCCGTCTGAATCACTCATGCATCCATCTGAACCACTCGTGTATCCATCTGAACCACTCATGGATCCGTATGCACCGCTCATGGATCCGTCGAAATCTCGCATCGCTCCGTTCGGGCCGCTCAGGTGTCTGTGCGGACCGCGTGACCACAGCCATCGGCTCAATGACCACAGGGAAACCTCAACCCCACCCTGGCCACATCCAGCCTCATGTGTCCCAAATAGGTGGCTTCGGATCAGCTGCCGACGACGACATTTATAGGGTCGTCCAACAGCGAAATCCGCAGCAGCGGAATGTCTGACCGACAGAGGGGCA
>JAOTOM010005174.1:617500-777500 GCA_034440615.1 Ashinkailepas kermadecensis
GTTTCCGGCCGGTGTGCAGGCAAACATAGCGGAGAACGGAGGCCAGGAATGTCCGCGCGAATAGTGAACAGGATGATGTGATACATGTGAACAGGATGATGTGATGCATGTGAACAGGATGATGTGATGCATGTGAACAGGATGATGTGATGCATGTGAACAGGATGATGTGATGCATGTGAACAGGATGATGTGATATATGTGAACAGGATGATGTGATGCATGTGAACAGGATGATGTGATACATGTGAACAGGATGATGTGATACATGTGAACAGGATGATGTGATGCATGTGAACAGGATGATGTGATACATGTGAACAGGATGATGTGATACATGTGAACAGGATGATGTGATACAGGTGAACAGGATGATGTGATACATGTGAACAGGATGATGTGATACATGTGAACAGGATGATGTGATATATGTGAACAGGATGATGTGATACATGTGAACAGGATGATGTGATACATGTGAACAGGATGATGTGCTGCATGTGAACAGGATGATGTGATACATGTGAACAGAATGATGTGATACATGTGAACAGGATGATGTGCTGCATGTGAACAGGATGATGTGATACATGTGAACAGGGTGATGTGATGCATGTGAACAGGATGATGTGATACATGTGAACAGGATGATGTGATGCATGTGAACAGGATGATGTGATACATGTGAACAGGATGATGTGATACATGTGAACAGGATGATGTGATACATGTGAACAGGATGATGTGATGCATGTGAACAGGATGATGTGATACATGTGAACAGGATGATGTGATACATGTGAACAGGGTGATGTGATACATGTGAACAGGATGATGTGATACATGTGAACAGGATGATGTGATACATGTGAACAGGATGATGTGATACATGTGAACAGGATGATGTGATGCATGTGAACAGGATGATGTGATACATGTGAACAGGATGATGTGATACATGTGAACAGGATGATGTGATACATGTGAACAGGATGATGTGATACATGTGAACAGGATGATGTGATACATGTGAACAGGATGATGTGATACATGTGAACAGGATGATGTGATACATGTGAACAGGATGATGTGATGCATGTGAACAGGATGATGTGATACATGTGAACAGGATGATGTGATACATGTGAACAGGATGATGTTATACATGTGAACAGTATGATGTGATACATGTGAACAGGATGATGTGATACATGTGAACAGGATGATGTGATACATGTGAACAGGATGATGTGATACATGTGAACAGGATGATGTGATATATGTGAACAGGATGATGTTATACATGTGAACAGTATGATGTGATACATGTGAACAGGATGATGTGATACATGTGAACAGGATGATGTGATACATGTGAACAGGATGATGTGATACATGTGAACAGGATGATGTGATACATGTGAACAGGATGATGTGATACATGTGAACAGGATGATGTGATACATGTGAACAGGATGATGTGATACATGTGAACAGGATGATGTGATACATGTGAACAGGATGATGTGATACATGTGAACAGGATGATGTGATACATGTGAACAGGATGATGTGATACATGTGAACAGGATGATGTGATACATGTGAACAGAATGATGTGATACATGTGAACAGGATGATGTGATACATGTGAACAGGATGATGTGATGCATGTGAACAGGATGATGTGATGCATGTGAACAGGATGATGTGATACATGTGAACAGGATGATGTGATACATGTGAACAGGATGATGCGAATAGTGAACGGCGGCCAGGCAACTGTGTTTTTCAGTGAATGATCCACACGTCTGGACATGGCTCCTCTTTAAGAGGAATGACAAGGGCCTCTCATTTGTCAGCAGTTTTTCAGCTGATCAAGACGGCACATAAAACATGCTTAAAACGTAAATGCGTTCTGGTCTAATATGGTTATTAACGTTGATGGCCTGAAGGAATGCACTTACTTTCTAGCGTGTTACCCTATAATAAAGCTCAACGCAAAGACCTTCGTGGAACGGTGAGAAATACGTGTACACATCCATGAAAACCGTATTCACTACTGGGTATAATCATAAAATACAATTGAGGCCGGCGAAGCGTACCTGTCATGGCCACACGAAGATCGCAACAGTTTATACCTGAAAATTAACTACAGAGTTAGTTATTCCCATGGAGACGTCATGAGTCGTGGTGATAACGCCATGGCACTTGTCGCTTGTCGGTGCTGAGGTACTCTCCTGTACTCCTGAGCACTCTCCTCTCGAATATTCCGTGCGCTCCTCGCAGGCGTACTACCGCTAACTGTCCGGTCCGGTCTAGTTTGGTCCGGTCCGGTCTAGTTTGGTCCGGTCCGGTCTAGTTTGGTCCGGTCCGGTCTAGTTTGGTCCGGACCGGGCTGGTTTGGTCCGGACCGGTCTAGTTTGGTCCGGTCCGGTCTAGTTTGGTCCGGTCCGGTCTAGTTTGGTCCGGTCCGGTATAGTTTGGTCCGGTCCGGTCTAGTTTGGTCCGGTCCGGTCTAGTTTGGCTCGGTCCGGTCTAGTTTGGTCCGGACCGGGCTAGTTTGGACGATACATACGGCCTCAATGACCTGCACCACGGCGACCGTCTCAACTCGATCGTTCCGTTGCATCGTTGCATCGCTGCAGCTTCACTTCGATCCCGCTGCATCCTCATCTGATCTTCTTAATTGATCGATTATTTGGGCTTCAGGTCGCGCCGACTACACGGCCATTTGGTCCCCATTCCGTCTCATCTTCAGCCTGTACAAATCTCCCTTCATGTTCACCACCTCAAGATCTGTGCTGGTCTTCACATCACCACTTGTCTACGAACACAAGTGGTGGTGTCTACGAACACACACTACAAATCTTTACACACAACGCATCTCCAGCCTCCAGCAACACATCGTCTCAGCAACATATCTTGCGCTCAGCAACATATCTTGCGCTCAGCAACATATCTTGCGCTCAGCAACATATCCTGCGCTCAGCAACATATCTTGCGCTCAGCAACATATCCTGCGCTCAGCAACATATCTTGCGCTCAGCAACATACGGCCGACGTCACCACCTGGCGGCAGGCTGGTCAAACCTCATCTCCCGGGTGGGCAGCGGTGCCGCCGGCCGCCTCGTGCGCGTTCTGTAGATTTGCCAGCGGTTGGGCAGAATAGCGGTGGAACTCTTGACTTCAGACATGCACACAGTACAGCCGGCTGGACGTCGCGGGTATTTTGCAAGTTCAACAGGCTACTTTTTTTTTAATCTTTTACTTTTTTACTACTTTTACTTCAACACGCTGCATCTCACCTGGACATCGTCGAAGAATCGGAATATCTGCCAGCGCACCTTTGTGCCTTACATTTGCTAAATGAACGCAAGATATGGTAACCAAGTGGGTCGTTGCCCCTTCGCATTAATAGTTTGCACTGGTCATGCTATCCATTAAAAGTCGTAGCTGGTGAGGCTACTGAAGTCATACGAGCGATCTGCGAAAGTAGCTCCTAGTGAAATAGTCGAATGCTTCATGCCATCCAATGAATGTACCGCATCGCTGATATGACAATCACAGGTCAATACATGCTCAGATTTGCGCTGACGAAAAGATAAGTAGCAAGTTTTGCCGCGTAAGCGAATGTTATAAGGAGCAAAATGTGGCTTCCTTCTAAGCGGAATTCATACTAAGTGGTCGGATTTCGGAAGCTTTATGGTAGCCATGCACGAAAAATCGATCTGAAATAATCTTGCCCCCTCCTCCCGATGCAAAATGATGGGATATTCCCGATGGGATATTTTCGTTAAGTATCATGTTTTCTTTCTTTCTTCTTTCTTCATACTTCGTTTGTCCTTTCTCCTTTCTCCTTAGTGTAGTAATAGTTTAGGAGATGTACGTGCAAGATTAGGGATTTTATATTATTTCCCCCTTAACCCCTAAAACATTTTTTTTTTGGGCCCCTAAAAGACGTTACTAGCATTGCTAATTGTCTGAGAGGGCTTCAGGACATCTTTTACTAATATCTGGTGGCAGGATCTGTCCAGCAAGAAACAGGAACGGGGAGTGGTGTGACCTAACTTGACTTGCTTACCGTGACCTACTTCTCATCCCTGGAATTTAACGTAATTAGGTCGCACGGGTATGGAAGGGCACTCCCGCCTACCTATTAATAGGTAGGGGAATTAAAAATAATTTTATTTAAAAAAAATCCGTCGCGCCAGCTGGCACCAGATATCACAATTCCTAGCTGACAATTCCTCGAGCAGCTAAGTTTGTCGCCTGAGTGGCAGCACATTGTCGCCAACGTCAGCCAGAGACGTTGGCGTCCGTGATCACCTACGCAGCCAAGACGTTGGCGTCCATCACGGACGCAACAAAGGCTGTCCGTGATGTGTCGCGTTGCTACCGCGCAGTTCCCAGTTCGAATCTCGTTGGCTGCTTGGCATTTTCGCCTTCCCAGCTACAGTTTGTCGTCAGCTGATTGTGCGCTGCAGAGGCGACCCAGCCAACTGTGTCGTGAAGGAGCGCGAGATTCCTGTCGCCTTCCGCGTCACTAATGTACGCACATTGACCGTCATATGTGAGACCTAGCTGTGATGCTGAAGTACAACAAATGCTTTTCGAGAGTCCGGGTTCCATATAGAGATTAAGAATCGGGACTCCAGAGCGAGCATGAGCAACGTAATCGGGGACCAAATGAGATGGATGTTCTAGAGTTGGAGTTATGAAGGGTGGCTTTGGCGTAGGGTTCCAGTTTCTGGGCTCAACGATCAAGGATACGGGGCTCGTTATGGGTGCAATATGGTTCAGGGACGGATCCAGGAGGTGTCACGGGGAGGGGCACATGTCCGAAGGGGTGTCACTTTGCCTTCCGAGGGGCGTCTCTGGCTGAAAAATTCCAGATGGGGGAGGTGCACTTGAGCCTTCCCAGAGGGGAGCCTTTTCCCGGCCGGAGAGGAGCCACTTTCCAATGGGTGGATGTGGGGGGCATTACCCTCCACTTGAATCCGCCCCTGATATGGTTTCAGTCTGGCCCACAGCCGGAGCAGCCGACCCACCTGATGCTGTCCAGCAGCTGCTTCTGCTGCTGCTGCTTCAGGCTGAAGCTGCAGCGGTTCTCTGACGTCACCGCCAGCTCCGCCTGCAGCAGCAGCAGGCGGCGCCGCTCCGCCTCCAGCAGCAGGCTGGTCACCTGCAGGCGGATGCAGGCCGGTGTACGTCACGGGTGTGCGTCACGCGTGCACCGCCACACACTGGCCGACATGCACACAACACAGCGGCGGACCCAGACATTCTGATCTGGGGGTGGGTGGGTGGGTGGTTGGGTGGGGGTGGTTCGGTGGTTGGGTGGGGGTGGGTGGGTGCTTGGGTGGGGGTGGTTGGGTGGTTGGGTGGGAGTGGTTGGGTGGTTGGGTGGGGGGTGGATGGGTCACTTGGGCATTTGATCTGGAGGGCGCCGCTTTCCAGTCGAAGGGACGCCATATCTCTGTCGAGGGGGGGGGGGCGGCACATTCCCCCAGCCGCCCCCACCTGGGTCCGCCACTGACACAACAGGCGGCAGGCGGTTACACATCACACGCGTGCCGAAACATGCGTACATCATGAGGTAATTGAGCGGAAACATGTAGGTGTGAGTGAATTGGCGACACATTATGAGTCTTGTTTGGGGAGTCAGGTGCCAGGTCGGGTCAGGTCAAGTAGCCTGTCGTGGGTGGGGTGGACAAACAGTACAGGGCACATGCACAGAACGTGCGACAGAGGCGCATACTGAGTGAGACACAATCACTTAAGCATTTCAGGCGCATACGTGTTCTTCGGCACAGCTGCCATACAGACCTCAGAGCAAGCTTGTGATTTATACAGTCACCTACGCGGCCAAGGCGGAGCACGGACGTCGCCGGCTCGCCCTGGGCGTCAGGGCCTCCGCTTGGTCTCCAAACTGCAGGTGGTCAGCGGAGCTGGTCATCCTCACGCCAGCGGGTCCCGCTACGGCGGACTCGGGGGAACAGCCGGGGGGCAGTGATGCTGGCCACCCTGCAAATGTACTGATGCTGGCCACCATCCAAATGTACTGATGCTGGCCACCCTCCAAATGTACTGATGCTGGCCACCCTTCAAATGTACTGATGCTGGCCACCCTCCAAATGTACTGATGCTGGCCACCCTCCAAATGTACTGATGCTGGCCACCCTCCAAATGTACTGATGCTGGCCACCCTCCAAATATACTGATGCTGGCCACCCTCCAAATATACTGATCCTGGCCATCCTCCAAATGTACTGATGCTGGCCACCCTTCAAATGTCCAGTGTAATGCATGTATATGTGTGCGTGTATTCGTAGGTTTGTATGTATGTGTGTATGTGTGTGTGTGTCCTGTGTGTATATGTGTGTCCTGTGTGCATATGCGTGTATCATGTGTGTATGTGTGTGTCTTGTGTGTATGTGTGTGTCCTGTGTTTACCTGTCAGCTTTGTTTGCCGTGATGCGCATTCCAAGCTGTATACAGTGTGCGGACTGCTTTTACTGTTACGCAATCTCCTGGTGCCATATAAGCCGACATCAAGTAACTTTTCACGCGCGGCGTAAATTCTCTAGCAGATGGTACTTTGCCTTCGCGAAGCGATCAAAGCAGGGAGAAAAGGTATTCAGGGACGTGGACACGAGAGGTTCATACGATGCGCTGGCTCTTACAAATGTGTAGTGTAGGTGGGGAATGCGTGCATTATCCTTATCCGCAGATCTCTACCTCCTTTTTTCTGAAGCGCCTGGAGCATCAATTCCGCCCGTAAACATTAATCATACGCGCGTCAACTACTCTGAATGAAGTTCTTTAGCGAGATTATGACTGCGTGAGCACCCGTGAAATAGTTTCGCGAAGCTCCATCTCTGACAGTGTTATGCAGTTAGAGGGTGGGGTACCCAAAGTCGCGTGCTGAAGACATACATATGGAATGGATATGGATGCATACATACCTCCAATACATAGGTAAGCATGGGGCATATATGAGCCGGTAGAGCCAAGCTGTATGGGCAAGAGCGGTATCAAGTGCGTGGAATACGCGGATGAATGAACGGGGGATCATGCTGAGACGAAATCGCTACTCAATTCCGCAGATTGAATTATGTATATGTGGGGAAGGGGGCGATTTCGACTACCCAACGCCCACGTGTTTCGGCTGTTGCAACGCCCGTTTTACAGCCAGCCGACCGCGCCGCCATGTCTGCATGACAAGTAGCCCGAACGCAAACAGACGACGCCGTCGAAACCGGCACGATTGCGTTCGCGTGTTGAACCGCGCAGGCCGTGCGAGCGCGCCCGCGCGCAAACACAGACGCGCCGTTTCCGCTCGAGACGTCGAACGCGACAAACACGCCGCAGCCGCAGCCGTTGCGCAACGCCGGCGAGCGTGAGCCGACCTCAGCGCGCGACGGCCGCACCGGCGAAAGTGACGCAAATCGCCGCCTAATCAATTCGCCCGCCCGGTCGCCGATTCGTGTATTTGTGGGCCGACACGGGGGGCGGGGGGGGGGGGGGTCAGCTTGTCGGCGCCGCTAATTGAAGAGATGTACGAGCGAGACTGGCTAGGCAGCTGGGAGGGTGGCGTGGGGGGGTCGGGGGTCGGTGGCAATTATGTCTGAGCTGGTCATAATAGCAGGCGTGGGATGACAGGATATGATCGATGCCGACAATCATGGAGGCATTCACAGTCTGATAGCGATAATGCTGAATACTTGACCATGTCATCTACCAGGATAGAATTCAATGAGGGATGACCGAAGTGACAGGAGTGCTAATGATGCTAATCGAACCAGGCGCCAGCTGCACGTGAGATACTGGGGGGGGGACGGCGCTACGCTTTGCTCACTCTGATTATGCTTGGCATCAATGTCCCGGTGCTAGAATAAACCAAATTTTAGTTCGTGGTCCAGAATGCAATCTCGAGCGAACGTTATGTAGAGCTACAGGCTATCGTAAAGGTCACACGCCATACCGGGGGAAATCAGCTCAAAAGAGCTTTCAGTCCCGCATTCCAGCACATGACGCGCCTATATGCAAGCTCCAAAGCACTTCCAAATCATATCAGATCGTTCAGTTGATCAATTCAAGCCAGACACACACCTCAGGTGCATGATCTGACACGCTACAAGTATGATATAGCTTGGGACCTGATATAACTTAGGACCTGATATAGCTTAGGGCCTGATACAGCACAGACCATGGTAGGTCGAGGTCACGGAGGTACATAGAATGTACGTCCGTCGACCAGGCTGAACAAAGCACGAGTCCAATATGCACACTTTTGAGGATGCATTATTGTTCTGCCTTAGAGGGCAACATTATTGTTAGAGGGCAACATTATTGTTCTGCCTTAGAGGGCAACATTATTGTTAGAGGGCAACATTATTGTTCTGCCTTAGAGGGCAACATTATTGTTAGAGGGCAACATTATTGTTCTGCCTCAGAGGGCAACACCTGCGCTTTTATAGGCAACTAAGATGCCTAGTTCTATCAGCTCAGAGAAGGGGCGAAATGGATATGGATGCATGGATACCTCCGGTACAAAGGTGAACATGGGCCACACATGGACAGGTAGGGCCCATCTGCATGGATAACAACGAAATCAAACGTGTGGAATACGCGGATGAATGAATGGAGATCGTGCTCAGACGAAATTTTAAGGAATATGGAATATGGAATATCGAATATGAAAGGTATTTGCGTGACACTGCATATGTATGCTTTGGCAGAGTGGTGCGTGCAAATTGTATGTGGAACTTGGGAGTGGAACTGCTATTGGTTTTTTTTTATTCTGAGAATATACCGATTGGGTACCGTCGTACTAATTGCTCTCATGAAATTAGAAGCCTGCATGCATCACATTGGCATTGTTGAAAGCAGTAGCAGTTTTGGCTTAAAGCCTTTTGCCAATTGCAGGCACTGTGTCTGCAATCGCGCTCCTCCGGTATATATCGACAAGACTCTCCGAATGTAGAGAATGAGAATACTCTATTCTGAACGACTGTGCATGAGAAGACTATCCACCTCGCCGACTTGTCACCACACGCTGGACTTCACTCTATTTGAATTCTTGTGCCTCCTTGGAAATTGGCCACATAAGACGCGAGCCTTCAACAACTACCGAGAGAGCGCAATTGCGGTCGATCTACAAGTTTCCTGTTGCGTTATGGTAGCTGAGCTTCTGCTTGCAGCAGGGGCCCAGTGCCCCCTCCCCCCCCCCATTCTCCTCGCCCATGCAGCGACCCCAGTGGCGCTGTACTGATGCTGATGGTAATGCCATGGAGTGAAATGCCCAGAATTTGTCTGCCATGATGCGCGTCGACAGGGGTGGAATTGTGCTCAAATGATGGAACAGGAGTCCAACTAGTTCTCAACTCAATGTGATCTCGTGTAGTTCCACAGGCTCGGAGTCGAGGATGAACACCACTGGGAGGTGAGGAGCCCAAACCGCCGATTACATGAACAGTTCTAACCGTGAGCGTCGACCTTAAACGACCTTAAACGACCTTAGACGTACCTCAAGCTGCACGCCGAACAGGTCACGCGATGTCTTCTTCGGGTCGCGGGACTGGCCACCGTCGTTTAGGTCCTCCTGGGTCATTTTCGCGTCAGACGAGGAATCGTGCGGACCTGAAAAGAGGAGGCGGCGTGAGTTTACGTGTACGGACGAGGTACGGACGAGTACGGACGAGTACGGACGAGGTACGCGGGCTTCGCACCGCTCCCACAACTAAACGGATCCATTTCTCACGTACAGTGAACGTTCAAAGCTTTGGCTTGGAATGCTGCACGTTGACATCCTCCACAAGGTCGACGTGCATGTCGAGCCATTTGAGTTCTGCTATCAGCAGTCCATCATAGAACAACATGCCCATTTCACTGTTTTATCGGCGACATTTCTGGCGCATTTTGGGGATTTGGCTTGATGGGAATGCAGGATAGTGAATGCTCCTTTTTAATTCAGATGTCCTACTTATCGGAATCATTGGCAATCTGACCAATAAATCAATAGTTGGCTTAGCTAGACCTGTCATGGAAATGAGGCTGAGGTTCAGGATCATGTTGGGTACAACCGAATTGGGATCTGTTTTTACTGGCGAACTGCCAGCGTCGCACCGAAGCGCCCAACTTGACGTTCAAGATGTGATTAACAGTGGAAAAACATGAGTCGTTAAAAGTTGAATTAAAAAGCATTCAAATTCCTTTTTTTTGCATTGTAGGCTGTATCTTCCGGAGTCTTGTATATAAGGACATAATTTCCCGATCATCAAATCATGAAAGTATGCTTAATATCTGATTTCTGGGAACATAAATATTGTTTGCGCTTCTCGGCTTTGGAGTGGATAATATTTCTGACAAGAGCAAACATCATGACATCAGAAAAACTAGCACAAAGAAGAAATCCACGAAAGTGAGATGTAGTCCTAGCGGTCCTAGCGGTCCTAGCGGTCCTAGCATTGTACAACTGGGCCGTGTTCCGCTACTAGACTGAAAGCAGTTGGTTAAGAACGGACCTGACTAAGCATGCTGATCACGGAGCAACACATGTGCACCATTTCGTCGCTCAGTGACACCAGTCAAACCTCCAGCGGAAAAAAAATCCCGAGGACGACACCCAAGGAATTCTGCAAAAGCGCTGAGGCTCATTCACTTTCAAACAAGTTACTTCATCGGTTCCATTCCAGGCCAAGCGATGTTCATTTACATACCGAAGCTGTGACACAAACCCTTCCAACAAGAATCGCCAGCTGTGCAGCTTCTGCAGCACTGCATCTAGCTTGCTCACGAGTAGAGCGAAGAGCGAACTATTATTAATTTGCACGGATGAGCAACCATTCTGATCGACACAAAATGAACACGTCATCTCTGGATTTCGTTCATATGTGCGCCTTGGGTGGCTTCGCAAGTACACGGTGTCGGCATAGATGCCTGCTTAATTGCACGATTATTAGCCGCATGCTGGCCATAAAATCACTGCAGTTGATTCATTCCATCCTCAACAGGTCTGCCTAATTTCAGTCTGCATTTCGTAGTTTTATCCAGTGTAATTGCGTGACAACAAAGGCACACGAAGCGGGGAAATCCGGTTTGATTGCATGATCCCATTGTGCTGCACCTCCGCAAATTAGTTTCCACTTAGATGCGTGCGACCCTCCTGGCCGCAGCGCGAGTCCGTTGTGACTCAGCGACACTGCACGTGACGGGACTCCAGGCTCACTCGGCGCCCGCCCGCCACAGGTATCGGAGTCGCTCGGCGCCCGCCCGCCACAGGTATCGGAGTCGCTCGGCGCCCGACCGCCACAGGTATCGGAGTCGCTCGGCGCCCGACCGCCACAGGTATCGGAGTCGCTCGGCGCCCGACCGCCACAGGTATCGGAGTCGCTCGGCGCCCGACCACCACAGGTATCGGAGTCGCTCGGCGCCCGACCACCACAGGTATCGGAGTCGCTCGGCGCCCGACCGCCACAGGTATCGGAGTCGCTCGGCGCCCGACCACCACAGGTATCGGAGTCGCTCGGCGCCCGACCACCACAGGTATCGGAGTCGCTCGGCGCCCGACCGCCACAGGTATCGGAGTCGCTCGGCGCCCGACCGCCACAGGTATCGGAGTCGCTCGGCGCCCGACCGCCACAGGTATGGCGGAGTCGCTCGGCGCCCGACCGCCACAGGTATCGGAGTCGCTCGGCGCCCGACCGCCACAGGTATCGGAGTCGCTCGGCGCCCGACCGCCACAGGTATCGGAGTCGCTCGGCGCCCGACCGCCACAGGTATCGGAGTCGCTCGGCGCCCGACCGCCACAGGTATCGGAGTCGCTCGGCGCCCGACCGCCACAGGTATCGGAGTCGCTCGGCGCCCGACCGCCACAGGTATAGGAGTCGCTCGGCGCCCGACCGCCACAGGTATAGGAGTCGCTCGGCGCCCGACCGCCACAGGTATCGGAGTCGCTCGGCGCCCGACCGCCACAGGTATCGGAGTCGCTCGGCGCCCGCCCGCCACAGGTATGGTCGCTCGGCGCCCGACCGCCACAGGTATAGGGGTCGCTCGGCGCCCGACCGCCACAGGAATGGGAGTCGCTCGGCGCCCGACCGCCACAGGTATGGTCTTCGCCCAGGTAGGGTCGCTCGGCGCCCGACCGCAGGTCGCTCGGCGCCCGACCGCCACAGGTAAGGAGTCGCTCGGCGCCCGACCGCCACAGGTATCGGAGTCGCTCGGCGCCCGCCCGCCACAGGTATCGGAGTCGCTCGGCGCCCGACCGCCACAGGTACAGGAGTCGCTCGGCGCCCGACCGCCACAGGTATAGGAGTCGCTCGGCGCCCGACCGCCACAGGTATCGGAGTCGCTCGGCGCCCGACCGCCACAGGTATCGGAGTCGCTCGGCGCCCGCCGGCCAGGTATCGGGGTCGCTCGCCTCTCAGTGACGTCACGCAAAAGCTGACGTCACTTTCGTGACGTCAGTCCATTGGCTAAGCCGATCATGCTACAGAGTTGGTTGGTTATTGGTTTTACGACACGTCGACCGTTGAGTCATGTAGCGTCGCCAATCGGCTAGCAGCGTACAGTGGTGCTTATTGTTGCGTCCAGTTCTTATTGTAGCTTCCATGGAACTTGTGAATTCCGTCGGCTGCGCTTGTTCTCGCCATTCCCCCTTGCAGCTCCAGGTAATAACGTCAATATATTTGTCTGGCCTCGAACAGGCAGACGAGACCGATTCGGGCCAGCGCTCGAACCAGCCGAGCTGCTGGGGCGGCGACATTGACCCAGTTCCCTCATCAGATGATTAATTAATTGTTTGGCATTGGCGTGGCTCCACCATCACTGGTCCAGCAGCACGTGTACGACGTACTCATGCACCAGGGAGGCTGTGTCGCTCGACTATGACTGCAGCCGAACTGTGAGGTAAAGATGCAAACCAGATCGGTACCAATCTGTGATCTAGCGGGTATCAGCGACGTCTCGTCTTTGTTCAGTCATCTCGTAATTTGCCGCAACGATTTATCGCATTCACCGCATCACATGTGTCTGAACATGCCGTAGATCATGCGGATCATCTCTCTGTTCCCGGTTGGATGTATATACCCATCATGCGTGCGTTGATGCGTGCACATCACCCTGCCTGTGGGTTTGAAGTTTGGAATATTTGAGTTGGTGTAACGCACAGCACGAACGGGATGCTATTTCCGACGTCACACTGCAGTAACAATCATGGACGCTCATTCAAGCCAATTACGCCGGTAAAATTCCGAAGTATTTAGGTAAAGGTAAGTATTTAAAGGTAAGATGCGTAATAACTTGTTTCTTAATTAAACAGTCACACGCCTAACTCCACTCCTTGAGAAGTACCTTTGGTTCTTTAACGACGCATTCAACCGCTAGGTCATATGGCGTCGCCAACCTCTCACGCCGATTGGTCGCGGGTGGACTCGGTAATGCCGTCGGTTGTGAGATTCGAACTCACAATCTTGCGACCAAGAGTCCAACGTTCTTCCAACTGTGCTACCGCGGCCCCTGAACTCTGTGTCGCCATGGTGACCTACATTGTCAGACCAGAGCCTCCTCTTCCACCGAATTTAACATTGGGAGCTCTCGGATGGCGACCTTGGCCAAGGCCGGCGGCGCGCCTGCGCTCGCTTTGATCAGCGCCGACCCCGTGACCCCCGCGTCGACCCCACGCCGACCGGTGACCTTTGAGCTCAGGTGGCCGCGGTTTGGCGGTGTTCGGGACTGTCGCGACCAATCACAGCGTGAGGAAGTGATGCGTCACGACCGGCACGGCCTTGCTGTGCTTTGGCGGCCGGGCAGTTTGAGGTTGGAGAAAGACATCTGTGGCGCGTGACTCAGAGCGCCGCTTGCACTTTCGCCAGGCGACGGTGAACAGTGATGTGGAGCCGAATAGATGCGTAACGTATTGAACTTAGACACACCACAGGAGCGTAATTTGTTGTTACATTTCGTTTATTATTTCATTCATTGTGATTCGTTGCACAGCTAGATCTTGGTGATGAATTTCCCTCCCGCGTCGAATTCGTCGAAACCATTACATAAATAACGTCATAGATACGGCACCCGCTGACTTCCTAGCTCCCTATAACTCTGGGCAGTTCACTGTGGTCAACCATCATTCGACGCTCCTGTGTTCAACTATTGCATGGCTTCCCGCCGAAACGTGGCCTTTGTGTTGACTCCAGCCCACATTTTGGACTTCCACGTCACGTATCTGGCACATTTTAAAGAAAGGAGAAACACGTGCCAAATTACAGGCAGTTGACGTATAATTTCACGACGTGCGGAACTCCGGCCTCTCTGAAGTAATCGACGTCACCTTTACCGCACCACAAGCAGCGGTCGAGGGGAGGGCAGCGTAATCGGTGGGAAGTATTCGGGCTAGCCTCAGCTGAGCTGCCTTGTCCCCGCCGCCGTAATTACGGAGGAAGCAGCGTTCAAGGTGCACCCTTCTGGTGGCCGAGATCCCCGGCCGGCCACGTGCGGCTGCTTTTCCCGTTCGTGAGCGCCGAAGAGCGGAGCTGCGAAATATCAAGATGGACGGAGGAAAACGTGCGCGCGCCAGAATTCCCACCGGTATGGGTGGATTCCTACCGGGTGAATCGCCAGCAACGTCCATGCCGATTTTTCATTGATGCATGGATTGAGAAATACGTTGGGAAACATCCTGTCATTCCAATTGCTTCAGAATATGTCAAATCAGGGCTCCGTCAATCATGCTAACTTAAGATGAAGGGGAGGGGGAGGAGAACAGTCGTGACCGCGCCCCCCCCCCAGTCAGCGACCATTTCTCATTTCTGTACCATCAGTGGGAGTTCGGAGTGTGGTCGGGTCGACGGTGCCCCCCCCCCCCCCACCATCGCCGACAGAAGCCGCGCACAATTAGCCAGTTGTTTCCGCGCCGCATGCTTCTACGCGAAGTGTTGCCCACATCTCTGCGGACGGTGCGCGCTGACGTCATGTGTGACGTCACAGTTCGGAGCTGGCACGGCCATGCCGCCCATAGGTAAACCGACGACCACAGGCCGACTGTGCTGACATATTTATTGATTCATTGATTCAGTTGATTCATCCAAATTCACTTTGGCCGTAATGCCAGCAGATGCACAGCCAAGGAGGGGCCGAGGTCCCCCTGGCACCCAAAAATACACTAGATGAAACGATATTTTTTAAAGATTTCCACGACGCCAAACCCTAAATTCTGAGCGCACTTCTCGCTCCGGAAACTTCCTCCATTTCATCACATTTTTTGTTTTGGTCGAGCCTCCCCTTATGAAAATCCTGGATGCGCCACTGTCATTCCGGTCATGCCAGTGTCATTCCGGCATGCAACCATAAAATACACATGAGTACGCGACAAAATATAACTAAAGCGTAACAAAGTAAGAAAAGTGTATCATAAAGTAAACAATAAATACAATGTGGAAAATGAAAAACTACCTGAAACATATGCATGGTACGGGCAGCTTCCTCCTGCCAGGTGTCGATCCTACAGCATTTTCCCCTTGTACCTAGCCTCTGATATTCATCAGCACCAGCTATACACTGCAAATGCTGAGCCTGTTACTAAGTCTACTAACGCTGTGTTTAAGTGAGTTAATTTTGTTGTGGGCAAGATCAGGTATATTTGTGTTACTGTGTGGAGACGTGTGCGATGGCCCGACAGATGGGGAACATCTATTGGGGGACCCGTGTCGGCCGGCTGCCGCGCCGGCCGCCTCTTCAATCTTCACACGCCTGTCAGTGAATACAGACAGAGTCGGAGGGTACTGTGTACTGCGACGATATAACATATTAAGCATTCGGTATATACATAGCCGATATGCCATGCATTGGGCATACCAGACTCATCATAATTGAAGTGGCCTACTACACAATGTCCTATGTCAAATGCAGAAGGCATTGAGACACCAAATCAACTTGTGAAGAAGTAAGGGCCCAGTCAAAGCTCTCTAAAATGACACACTTGCTACTGGTGTGTGTATATTCGATGTGTGTACTGATGTGTGCTACTGCTACTGACGTGCTACTGGTGTGTGTGTGTGTATTCGATGTGTGTACTGATGTGTGCTACTGCTACTGACGTGCTACTGATGTGTGTATTGATGTGTGCTACTGCTACTGACGTTCTACAGACGTGCTACTGATGTGTGTATATTCGATGTGTGTACTGATGTGTGCTGCTGCTACTGACGTGCTACTGGTGTGTGTATTCGATGTGTGTACTGATGTGTGCTGCTGCTACTGACGTGCTACTGATGTGTATATATTCGATGTGTGTACTGATGTGTGCTGCTGCTACTGACGTGCTACTGATGTGTATATATTCGATGTGTGTTGTGTGCTACTGCTACTGACGTGCTACTGATGTGTATATATTCGATGTGGGTACTGATGTGTGCTACTGCTACTGACGTGTTACTGATGTGTATATATTCGATGTGGGTACTGATGTGTGCTACTGCTACTGACGCTCTACGGACGAGCTACCGATGTGTGCGCATGCGTCTATTCTGGTCCAACCATTTGCCAGCGCTAGCCAACTCACCCACATTCCCCACTGCACACGTGGTGACATCGACGCGATTCAGCGGAATTCAGGACGTTCCGTGATATACGACGCGACAGGCGACCGGCGAGCATGGTGACAAGTCGCGATTTTTCACCGCGCTGACGAGTGTGACAAATCCGCGGCGAGTGTGACAAATCCGCGGTGGTTTAATGCGCCGCGATTGTCTGCAGCACGCTAACTAGCGTGTGAAGTCGATCGTTAGCCGGTTCGGCCGCTGACATCTCTACTACTGCCGGCCAGGGGCCCATTCAGGAGGAGGTGGGGCAACTGGGGGCATGTGCTCTCCCCGCGATTGATATATGGCGCCCGTTCGATTGGAAAAGACGCTCCTTCAGGACGGTCGAATGCACCCCCCCCACACACTCAACCAGTACCATCTTTTCAGGTGATGGCGCCCCTCGGAGTAGAAAAGGCACCGTCTACGAACAAGTTGAACCACTCCAGAACGAGTGCCCCGCCCCACGATCAAAACTAGATCCGCCCCTGTTGCCGGCATACCGAGGTGAAATGCGGACTCGCCCGGAGCCCAGAGCCCGGATCCCGGAGCCCGGATCCCGGAGCCCGGAGCCCGGAGCCCGGAGCCCGGAGCCCGGAGCCCATGGCGAGCTGTGCTGGCTGCTGAGTTTCGCAGACAGGAGAAAGTCGCAAAGTCTCGCAAAGTCTCGGGAACGCTGCGACGGGACAGCCAGGTGACACGCTTCGACTGAACTCACTCATCGGCAGAAACACGCAGATTTGTCTTCGCTACAGCTCAATCTGTGCATGCTTGCCACAGATTGAGCATTGCACACGCAATCTCAATGAGACTTGGCGCCAATTGTCGTCAATGAGACGACAATTGGCGGGTGTAACCCGATCTGGCACATCACAGCTGGCGGGGGCACGCCTTCTGCAGACGTCCCGATCTGGCACATCACAGCTGGCGGGGGCACGCCTTCTGCAGACGTCCCGATCTGGCACATCACAGCTGGCGGGGGCACGCCTTCTGCAGACGTCCCGATCTGGCACATCACAGCTGGCGGGGGCACGCCTTCTGCAGACATCCCGATCTGGCACATCACAGCTGGCGGGGGCACGCCTTCTGCAGACGTCCCGATCTGGCACATCACAGCTGGCGGGGTCACGCCTTCTGCAGACGTCCCGATCTGGCACATCACAGCTGGCGGGGTCACGCCTTCTGCAGACGTCCCGATCTGGCACATCACAGCTGGCGGGGTCACGCCTTCTGCAGACGTCACGATCTGGCACATCACAGCTGGCGAGGTCACGCCTTCTGTAGACGTCCCGATCTGGCACATCACAGCTGGCGGGGGCACGCCTTCTGCAGACGTCCCGATCTGGCACATCACAGCTGGCGGGGGCACGCCTTCTGCAGACGTCCCGATCTGGCACATCACAGCTGGCGGGGGCACGCCTTCTGCAGACGTCCCGCCCTGGTACGTGACTGCCACCACCACCGATCCGGTCCCGGCCGTGGGCTGCCACTTTCCCACTGACATAGCCCCAGGTGTGCGGCTGACGGCTGCCAAACGGCTCGCCGAGTCGCAGACGGCCGTGTGCAGGTTTATTGGAGACACTAAACCGATCTGGAGGCGATGGGGCCCCTCTGTCACGCGCGCCGACTGTGGTGAATGGGATCGAGATTCGATCCTGAGAAATCGGCCGAGAAACGCCACGCCGTGAAGAGAAATGGAGAAGGTGAGAGTAAAATAATACGCACGCAAAGCAAAGAATAAGTGCAGGGCAAACATGAATCGAGCTTTCTGCAGTGCTTACGATTGGCATTGATTATCGTCTGTATGTCAAAACGCAGGACAAGCGGGCGAATCCAATGATCGAAATATGATGAATGTTAGAGTCACCTAACGTTATGTGTTGCTGTAATTCGAATTCCCTCTGATTCGTGTATCTTCTGAATGCCCCAGATGCACTGGAGTTAAGAACTACGTGTCTGTGGGGTAGGTAGCGAGCATGGAAGGAAGAAACTGACTCTCTCTCATCATTGAGTTAGTCTCGCACAAAGATATACGAGTATTGAAATCGCATCACTTTTCCTGTTTCATGAGCTTTTCGTGTCTTTTGTGTTTAAATTGATCTAATATTTATTGAGCAAATTGCAAATTATGAAATAACCGAACATGCAAAAGTTGCTGAAGTTCGTATAACAGATTAATCTAGCAGAATGCAAGCGTCTCTTCATGGAGGTAAATAATTGGACTCATTGAAATTCAATCTTAAGACCGTAACTATTGTTGCGCCCAAGTCGCGAGTATCACAGGAGAAAGCTATCGGGCCTACGCATACTCCCCTCTCCATCCATTTCCCACCCACTCTGTGCCCCCTCTCTCTCTCTCTCTCTCTCTCTCTCTCTCTCTCTCTCTCTCTCTCTCTCTCTCTCTCTCTCTCTCTCTCTCTCTCTCTCTCTCTCTCTCTCTCTCTCGTGCTCCCTGCCACCAGGTCTACGTGTGTCCTTTATCACTCCATCATGCTACTTCTACTCCCTATTTCTTTACTTTTCACTCCGCCTCTCATCACGCTTCCACCATCCTCGCTCCGTACCTCCTCCCTCACTTTCTCCAAAGAAGGAGAACCTTGAGTTCTTTTACGACGCGTTCAACTGCCAAGCCATATAGCGTCGCCAACCTCTCACGCCGATTAGTTGACCTTGATCTTGGACTCGGTGATCCCGCTGGTTGTGGGATTCAAACCCGTGACCTTATCATCAAGAGTCGAACGCCCTTCCGACTGAGTCACCACGACCCCAAATCACGTCGAGTTCCTCATTCGTTCCCTCACTTGTTCCACCACATCTATTCCTCCACCCACATCCCATGAAGTCCACTCTCCTCCTCTGGCATCACACATACTCTCCACTCCGCCTCATCTCCCACCGCACCTACCCGCCGCACACCCCCCTCCACCACGCCCCCCACACCTTCCATTCGCTCCACCTCAAACTCGGCGACAAGTTCGCGCCGGCTCGATTCGCGTCGGCTTTCACCCGGAGCCGACGCTGCATACCGACGGCGGCCGACGCTGTGAGCCGAGCGCGGCCGCCCACACAGCGGGGAGCGCGCTCCGGCCCATGTCGGAGCCACGTCTCCGCGTGACCCCGGTGACGGCCGACCCCACGCCGACCACATCACCCCAACCGCAGCACGGCGACATGTCGACGTACACGACCTGTGACATGGCAGCTCACGACGTACACGACATATGACATGGCAGTTCACGACGTACACGACATATGACATGGAAGCTCACGACGTACACGATATATGACGTGGAAGTTCACGACGTACACGACATATGATGTGGAAGTTCACGACGTACACAAAATGTGACGTGGCAGTTGATGACGTACACGACATGTGACATGGAAGCTCACGACGTACATGCCAGCTCACGACGTACACGACATGTGACATGGAAGCTCACGACGTACATGCCAGCTCACGACGTACACGGCATGTGACGTGGCAGTTGATGACGTGCACGACATGTGACGTGACATGTGACATGTGGCAGTTGATGACGTGCACGACATGTGACGTGACATGTGACATGTGGCATGACACGACGTACGGCCATCGCCAGGCATTGGTGAACACAGACCTAGGTGGAACCGCTGCCGGTCTGTTGCGCTGCGGGCGGTACGTCACACGCGCAAGTGTGCATGCAGATGTTTCCAGGCACACTTGTGCAAAGCTATAAATACATGTAAGTATGCTTCTTAGGAGAACAACTTGTGTTCTCTCTTTGTCGTGTTGCAACAGAAATCACCGACCCCGCAATAAGCACCCCATAGCATTAAAAAACATCCATCTGATACCACAATTGCTCTAACAATGCATACAACGCAGCCGTTGTGCATTTGGTTGACCTCACGAACATATAAATGATTCACAAGACTTGAACCGACCAACGTATCCTGAGAAACTTGGCCAAGAAAAACTGAACAATCTCGCAATCACGAGTTTCTGAGTAGCGGGATTATGCTTACATGCACGAAGTTCCATGAAACACGACCCAGGTCCGTGCAGCGAGCTACGCGGCAAATGCACGCCGCACAGAAATCCGCCGTCAAGATGGATCCCTCCACATCAAAACATGCCGAAGATAATTGACCGGGTTAAAGCCGGTTTGGCTGTGCTACATGACCGACACATGATGCTATTACATACCATATCGACAGCGGACCTCATTAATACGACATATGGACTAGTAGCTATGGAAGCTTGCTGCTGCTTCCTGAAAGCAACAAGCCTTAAAACAGCACGTGCGAAGAGGAAAGCAACAATTTCTCAGCATTCAAAAAAGCATGTCGCCAAAATACACCCACCACAAATGCGTCTCCTTGGCGACGCGGTTCTACAACCGACACCGACCACCCGATCGCCACCAACTACCGTCTCGCTTCGTGCTCGGCGCCCCTCCTCCTCTTGGCCCCGCCCCTCGACCCGGAGCGGCGTCGCCCCCGGCGCGGCAAACGCCGGCACGTACTAGTGGGCACGCACCCGCCGGCCCTGACCGATGTGGACCGACGGCAGGCACCATTGTCTCGTGTGGGGACCAGTGCAAATAGTCCGCCGCGGCCGCCGCGACAAAGGAGTGGACAGCTGCTGCGACGTGGGTGTTAGGGAGCTGTTTGCCAGACTGTTTGTGTTGTTTCGGTTTGCGTTTCGTGCGGCAGGTCTCAACTTAGGCTTCTGACCGATAGTACTAGAGAGGTGCAAATGTTTACAGCTCGTAGCATTCCGCGTGAAATTAATCAATTGCATCCTGAATACTGCAGTGAGTTTGGGTGGAAAACATCGGGAACCGTGAGGTTCATTAGTGTGTAAAATGTTCAGGAATAGGACGTGTACCGGAAAATAAAATACGAAATGGAAGTTTGCATTTCTTGACGAAAAATTAATATATTGAATAACATATGATGATTCCCTATCTCCTCAAACGTCCATCATAAGTCCAGATAATCGCGAATCTCACCACTCGTTTTCCACGAGACAGTCAACGCGACGAACGTTGACTGAGATAGCACAGTTGACCTATGCTACCTTACGCACCATAGCATGACTTACAAGATCATGTGTACGACTACTCGGCCGCAGAGGGACAGAGGGGAGGATATGACTCATCACCCACTCTCACCATGCGTCTACGTTGGAACACCAACATTAGCACCGGTCCTAGACTAGCAGCGGATGTCCGGCACCCCTCCCCATTTCCCCACCTCCCCCAACCGTAACGCCAGGCGGCTATCCTGTTGGGCGCTTTTCGGCGTCACGGCTCCGCCTGCCGGGCGGTGAGAGAAGCAGGCCGCGGGAGAGAAGCAGGCCGCGAGGCGGGGCGCGAGGCGCGACACGGTTCCCTCCGCTGCAGCTCCGACCGCCCCGTTCGCGGCCGGCCAGTCGCGTCTCCGGCTTCACGGCGACGTTTTCCCGAACCGACCCACTCCAGGCGACGGACAATCCGACGAGAGTCAACTCCACGCCAGTTGACCGGCCAGTGACCACTCGTTAACACGGTCACACGGTCACACCGAGGGGCGCTCCACGCTGGAGTGACAGCCCACGCATGATGTCCTCTCTGACCGATCCGCACGCTCGTAGAATGCGGCAACAGCCGCCCTCCACGAGGGCTCCGGCGGCCAGAATGAGGTCGGGATTCCGCACAACGCCCACACGAGAAACGGCCGTATTTTGGCGAGTGATTCCTTATCGCGCGGCCACCTGTAGTGGAAGACGGCGGTGACCGGCAAGTCACGAGCTACATACTATGTCGCCGACAGATGTGCCGAATCCATTGCAAGGAGGTGGCATTGGCCAACTTGTCACGAGTCGTGGACACCGATATGAATCCAGAACTTTCCTCATGCCGCCGCCCTGATGGTGTAATGGTTGCCATCGGTGCGATAGAGATGGTTGCCGATAGCCCGATCATGGCGGTAGTAATGGTCGATGGAAGTAGTGCTGGTTGTTGGTGATAGTGGTAGTGGTGATGGTAATAGTTGATGGAAATAGTGCTGGTTGTTGGTGATAGTGGTAGTGGTGATGGTAATAGTTGATGGAAATAGTGCTGGCTGCTGGTGATAATGGTGGTGGTGGCAACTGTGGCGATGGCGGCAGTAATGGCGTTGGTAGTGGTGTTGGGCATCCACTACATTGATGTCGACGTAGTGTCCATTTCGATGGTACTTGTGACACGGATGATCGCGCCATGTTGGTAGTGTCAATAGACGTAGTGTCAATAGACGTAGTGTCAATAGACGTAGTGTCCATTTCGATGGCACTTGTGACACGGATGATCGCGCCATGTTGGTCATGCGGTTTTATTTCTGGATACTCTATTGGCATACACAATTATTTACTTTGCATCTTACAATCACGAACTGTGAATCATGAGTACTGAAGCATGAAAAGTGCAGCAAAGGCCGGGGGTATGGGCAGGAGGAATAGGAATATTGAAGTCATGTTATTGAGGTCAGAAAATGAGGTCGGTAAATGACGAATGGTGGCACACATCAGTAGCTCTAATTATTCGATTATTTTCATGCATTGCCATTTACAATACACTTTCCCCACATCAACAACGTGTAGCAGACATTACAGATTGATTTGTCTTTACTTCGCCCCGATTTACAGCCTTGATTAGCCCCCCAAGGTTTCTGAGAGAGGACGGGAGAGGACGGGCTTACCTGCCGTTGAATGGCATGCCATCAACGGAAAATCTGCAACGGGAAGTAGTACCTGAATCGGTACTCGACGTGGGTTATATTCCGACGGTGTCATTTGCTTATCAGAAGTGATTAATTGCTATGTTTCCCACAGTGCTTAACATAACACAACAAACACACTGAGCACACTGAGTTTCAGACATCCCGAATACGCTCCCATGAGATAAAGTCACATAGGGGGTACGTCGGGGAAGCCGCCTCCCCTTCATTTTACTGGAAAATATCCAAACAAGCTAGGGTGGACTTTGTCGGCGAAACCTGCGGTCGAATGCTGACTCAACGCAAAAACATAGCTCGAAAGGTGTCGGCGCATGTGGTCAGGCGAGGCATTCGACAGCTTGTCAACCGCCAGCAAAACCAACGTGTCAGCTTTTTGTTCGCAGTTCCCACTACCAACGTTCCAGGTTACCCGCATGGCAGGGGCGGACGCAGGGAGGAGGGGGCACTGTGTGCATTGTGCTCCCACACATGGACAGATGGCGCCCCTCTGACAGGGAGAAGGCGCCCAGAGGCTCGAGGTGTACCCCTGCCCTCCGCTGCGGACAAAGGCGCCGCCCCTCATAAATAGATAGGCTGCATTATTGAGAGGAAAAGGCGCTTTAGTACACAGCCCCTCCCACTCAACGAATTATCAGCTGAAGCCTTCTGAAGCTATCTTCAGCTGAAGCTGAAGCCAGGGCTTCTGGGACTTTCCCAGTGGTATTCCTCCAGACGACGAGTGGCCCACATGAGCGTTCATGGATTCGCCTCTGATTCATGGCATTATTACCGAGGCTAGTCTAATCTTCGTCAGCCGAGATATATATATATATATATATATATATATATATATATATATATATATATATATATAGCGTGTGTGTGTGTGTGTGTGTGTGTGTGTGTTTGTGTGTGTGTGTGTGTATTCTTGAGGACAAAACGGCTGAACGTTTGACTTCAGCACCAGTTTAGGATATCACCCTTTTACCTCTCGCCCTCACACATCGCAGACAATAACAGGCGGAAAGCGACTCATTTATCATTTATAATGAACTTCTTGATCCGTTCAACCTATTTTATATCTGTATGCTCGTAAGGTGTGGCTGTTCCACAGCTAATTCTAGATGTCAAGGGGTCACGGTAGGTCAGTCGGTAAGGCGATGGACTCTAATCGCAAGACCGTGGGTTCGAATCCCACAACCAGCGGGATTTCCGCGTCCACCAGCGAACAGTCGGAGTGAGATGTTGGCGACGCTGTATGACCTATCGGTTGAATGCGTCGTCAAGGAGCCAAAGGTTCGCCTAGATGCCAAATTAATTCAGCCATTCCAACTTGCAAACTTGCAAACTGTCCAGACTCATAGCATCACAAAGCGGAGGCGCCCTACTGTATTCAGGCCACCATGACCTCCCGACCCAGAAACATTCTGTTTGGTGATCAGCATTGCATGCGTCTGTGACAGCCACACACACACACACACACACAAGCCCATTACGGTCGAGAACGCGGCTCACGCGCTCCTTCCGCGCCAGCCACGTGCCCTACAACAGCGGGGCTCCGCCCACAGTCAGCCCCCGGCTAGTGCCTGGTCTCGTGCCCTCGCCTTGCGGCCTTGTGCTTGACCTTGCAGACGTCACGAGTGTTCGCTAGTGATGCCGGCTGTGCTCGCGTAGCGGCATGTTCGGCATTCACTGGGTCACGGCTGCGTGCGTACATAAAGTGATCAGCCGCGGCTGATCACTGGCCGTCTCGAATGCTACGCCGTCAATGTTATGACATGATGGTATGTGCGGCTAATGATATGTGGCCGTGTCGGCGCATTGGCGGCACAAGAAACTATCGGTCTTAACTATGTCGTTGGACTGGAATTCTCGGATCGCGTGGTGGGTCAGGGTTCACGCAACAAACTCGGCTTAGCATAAGACCCTGATCAATCAAGCCACCTCAGGAATAATTCGGACTGTTTGCTTTCATGTTCGCGCCCACGCCTGCTGGGTTCCGATCAAATGTTCAATCGTCGCGTGTATATCGTGTAAGCCGTGATCAATACTTTGAATATATTTTTTTTTGTGCGCGACACACGACTTTCTTACCTTATCTAAACAGTTCCTTGGATGAGTTTGAAATACAATTTTCATCACGTGCCTTGCGTAAGCGAATTTACCGCACCACTTGGTAAAAATGAAATTACGATGTTATGCACGTGTACGCTTCGAACATGTTTTGTTCAACACGTATGTACACTAGTGTATCGACGGTAAGGCATCAAATTATCGATACGATACCTCAGCATATTACATTACACGTCCCCACACAAGCACTCAAAATCTCTTAGACGAGGCCCTGGTTCAGAAGTCGGTTTTACGTGTCGTTATATTACTTTGGTAAAAGTACGCACGAACCGTCCTTGCAGTTGCACACACCAAATCGTCTCCCATTAATTGCAAAGCTTATCCATGAAGTACCGACAAGTAAGGGGTAACCCTGACTACCTATGTGGCGTTACGTCGGATGTTGAAAATATATTAATGCATAGCCCTTGATTATAATGTTGCGCCAATTTTCCCATTCAGTTGTCATGCTTTTGGCATCCGCATGTGTGCACTCTACTGCCTTCACCCGGTTTGACAGGGTGCAATGGGTGCGATCTTTTTAATTTAACCAATCTAATGATATTTCGCACAGATTAACGTGATAATTTCCCAACGGCGGTACCGAAACAATCGAGCCTCCCCACCATCTGTAGATGATCCGGGAGCAATATGAGAGCGCTCGAATTGATGGCAACGCCAGCCTTAATCGGTGATGATCTATCGACGGCCGCCATTTCGTGGCCAGCCAACAACCACAAAGACACCGCCACGCCGCACGAGGAACGGGAATGGGGAGGGGAATTCCTGTCGTTTCAAGGTCACGTCAGCCGACCGCGTTCAGTCCGCTGGAGCCACGCCCCTCGGACAGACGACGGAAGCCAGCCGGGTGGAAATCGGCCTTGGGCGGAGCTCTCAAACAAATTTATACCAGTTGAGCAATTGAAGCGTGGATCCTGTCCCATGCGAATTAGCGAGTGGAAATACACCTGGCATAATATCATGACTGAAAATAAATGGCATGAAATAATCTTGGCACCATTTGCATGTCCTTTACGCACTCACTATGAGGATAGTGAGTATTCAAAATGCAAACATAAGTGAGTATTAAAAATGCAAACCTCTCTGCCAAATGTCATATTGAACGTGAAGATACCATCACATTTTCACAGGTTAATAAAGATTGGAGTCAGCCCCAAAACTCGCCAGTTCAGATCGATTGGAAAAGGATGCAGTGGAATTGCTGTGATCTCATCTTGACTCGGGATGTAGTGGAATTACTGCGATCACATCTTCAGCCAGGATGCAGTGGAATTGCTGTGATCACATCTTGAGTCGGTATGCAGCCCGGGCTCACAGGGCGAATTGCTGACAAAACAAGGCGTCGAACCGTGAAGGCCACGTACTCACGTATTGCAGGGCACGACACAAAGCCGGCTGAACGTGTGTTCGGTCGAGCTGCGGTCAAATGAGAAATGAGGTAGCTGCTGGAGCTCGACAGACATGAGAACTGGCGGATCCAGGGGCAGGGGGATTGCGGTCATGGCCCTGTGCCATGGAAGGAGGGGGCAAACAGTCATTTGTTCCTTTTTGGGGAGGGATAAATAATCTCACTGAATACAGCCGACACGTTATTTGCAGCAAAGAAACAGTTTATATGCATGCGACCGCAGATGGCCCTCTCCACACCCCGCTTAAATAGATAGCTCTCCCACCCCAATAAGCCCGCCAGGATATGGCAGCCTGGCGAAGTTTGGTAAACACGCCCGTCCTTGTTTGCCCACCTTGAAAGTGGACTAGATCCGCCAGTGGACATGAGAATGTTCCTAACCGAGTTGAGCAAAAGTTGATGCCGCGAGGAATGAACTGCACGACGCCCGCCACCCGTGGCACACTAGGTGGACTCCAACTTTGGCGGTGCACATGCATCATTAGGATTAGGGCGGTGATCAGGTGGTGCACACGTATGCACCACCATTACGCTGAGCAACAGCTCATCGCCAGATTTGCTTGCTCCATGCCAGACAGATAAGGCGCATTGTGCCCAAATCGGAGTCCGGCGTCTCAAGGAACAAACAATCATCACAGAGGTACTGGAATGCGGAGCAGCCTGGAGCAGACTGGGAAGCCGGAATGGGTGCCGGCTATCTGGGGTATGCACGTGTGGTGGTGATACGTGGCACAGTGGTCATGTGCCGGCCGATCTCGACCTCACCTGACCCTGACGCAGTGATCCATGATCGCGAAATTTATACTGCAGCGAGTTCATTGCAGCCGTAAAACCCTGACAAAATTGTGTGCTTCTAGCTTCAGTAGTTTCCGATGTCTTAGGGGGCCGAATCCGCCCCCGCCCTCTCTGAGCCGCATTATGTGAAAGGCCCTCCGGCGCGCATGCTAAGTAAGATTCGAGTTTGTATCTACCGGTCACCGATACCATTATCGGTAGACGCACACCACCGTAGGTCTACAAGCGCTGCGCTGAGCGAATCTTCGATCGGCTTTCCATCAGGATGAGATGCAGGAGATATTTAAAAAGACACTCCAGGGAAGAAAACAAACGTATTTCGTGAGGCTGACTAGGAAACATTGTCATCTGTAAAGCAAGCTGAAGGAGGCCGGGACTTGGGCTTGGGCCTTTGCAGTCTCATTACATATCTGGGCTGTCATTGGGATGCATACGTGTTTAATGATGTATATGCTGGATGCGCAATTACCGCTGTGTTATTTCCGAGTTATATTCTCACTGGTAGAATATGAAGGATGGACCAATGTCTACATCTTCCTTCTTACATGTTTCAAAAGCGTTATCACAGGGCTGCACTCTGATCCCAAAACATTTTAACTTTTGATATTGGACCATTTCTGCTGCTTTGACCTTGATGCCAAACTGCGAAGTCCACCCGCGACGCTTCTGCCCTCCACTGTACTTTTTTACTCCTCAGGACTGCCAATAGCACTACATTCTCAATTCGGCAGTCTTTTAGAGTGATGCCAAGGCGGTTCCGGTCACCGGAAGGGTCGTGACCTTGACCTGGATGGACTGGCCGGATTATATGCGATCGTGAAGTGCTCGCCCTCCCCAAATGTAACATTCAGAACACATTACACGGTACTATGCTTCTGTCTTCCGGCTTACACTAATACTCCTGAGGAAAACTCTCTGAGCCCAAGTTTCCTCCGATAGAGAACTGCTCACCCAGATACATGGCTACGGGGAGGGGTGAATGTGAAGTGTGGCGTGAGACTGTCGACCGAGCCGTTCCCGAACATCTGAGAATATTTCAAGGCCCCACATTACAGTGCAGGTACGTGATGCTATTTCAGTTTTCGCACCTGGACAACACACTGCAGACCTAGCTCACAATAACTGTATAAAGTAATTATGTGTTTATTGATTATAATTGATTATTTATTTATTGATTATGTGTTTATTGATGATGATATGTAATTGACGCCTGAGTAAGATTGTGACGTTGGGGTATGAAATTCCTTTCTCGGTAAATTAAAACAAACATCAGGGGTCCTCAATTTTTCTCCTTCGCACTACGCCACGTGCAAACGCATAGCCGGTAGACTGACGGTAGAGTTCATACCGATAATGGGGGACGTATTATCAGGAAAATAATGCAATGTGCCAGTTTGCGATGGCTACACAGAATCACGTTGCATTTGTCAACGACTGAGCGGATCATGTCGTGCAGCTATGTGGAACACACGCAATTAATCGCAACCGGCTCATGTGGTGCGGATTCCAGCCCCTCCTCGCGAGCCGATTATGTTTTCTGCATCATCCGATTCGCAGAAGAAAGTATAAAAAAACACAAATTCTGTCATGGGATGACACAAATGCCCTGGGAACCAGCGCAGGGTGGGAGAGAGGGAGTGCCGTGCGAACCAAGACCAAAACCAGGGGACGAGACAAGTCAGGAACCGACACGAACAATAATTGAAACCAATAATCATAGCCAAGAATTAACGCGAAGAATTACAGCCAAAATTAAAGTGGAGAAAAAAGCCAAGAAATAAAGCCAATAATCACAGCTAAGAATTAAAGCCAAGAACGAACTCAAGCCAATAACTGGAAAGGTTGATTGGTTGGTTATTGGGGTTTAGGGGCCATCGACTGCAGAGGTCACGCAGCGCCCCCAACGGTTGGTGGCGGTTTGCGGAGCTGCTCTGTCTGACTTTGTTCTACATCCTGAGGGACATTAACGCATTCCCATTCCGCATCGAATTCGCCCAATTAAAATAAAACAATGGGTATCAATCACAGCTGTACATGAAAATGCCACGAAGTTCCGTACTTATACTTGCACTAGTACTTACATTTGCACGTGCAAATACGAGCAACAAGCGCGTCACCATTTTGATGCACGATGAGCGCAACTACATAGTTCGCACAGTGAGCTCGCTCAGCGTTCTTAACTCATATGCCAAGCAGTCACAATCTACCAGAATCTACCAGAAACCTAGCCGGCCGTGTCATAGGGGAGCTGGTGAAAGGCAATCAAGGCAGGAGTATAAAAAGCTGGCGATGTCCAAACATTCGGCGACATTTCATATAGCAGCCCGAACACCAGCATAGGGCATCCACAGATGTTGGCGGCCACGACGAGAGTGGGCGCACGTGGTTCTACCGGAGCCTCCGAATGACCGCTGCCTACTCCAGTCCCACCCACACACATTAATTAGTTCACTCGACATCGAACCATCAGCATGGACCAAATGTACCATGGACCAGGGACTCCCCACTGAGTCCAACTACCCGACGGAGCGCCTCACAAGTCGCCGAGTCTCATCTCATCTCAGCACCGCGACAATAACCGGCCAACCAGAGGACACACCACCCACTGACCACTCCCACCCACTGACCACTCCCACCAACTGACCACTCCCACCCACTGACCACTCCCACCCACTGACCACTCCCACCAACTGACCACTCCCACCCACTGACCACTCCCACCAACTGACCACTCCCACCCACTGACCACTTCCCCAGCTCGGACACGCCCTCCGCCTCGGCAGAGCTGGTCTGGTCCCGATCAGTGACGTCAGAGGTGTCGTTTCTCACCGATAAGTAACCGCCGCGCCGACCCGTCGGCATGCGGCATTGTTAACCCGGCGGTATACGGCATGTGCTATCGTGGCGACATACGACATATGCTAACCCAGCGGCATATGATGTGCGTTAAACCGACTATATTTGACATGTGCTAACCCGACGGCATGTGGTATGTGTTAACCCAGCTACATGTGGTATATGTTAACCCGGTGGCATGTGCCATGCATTAACCCATCGGCATATGTGGTATGCGATAACCCGGATACACCTGGCACGTGTTAACCCGGCGGCATATGGCAAATCTTAACCCGGCTGCACGTGGCATGTGCTAACCCGGCGGCATATGGTTGGTTATTGGTTTTACGACACGTCGACTGTTGTCATATAGCGTCGCCAATCTCTCACGCCGATTGGTCGCGGGCGAAGAGTAGCGACATGTGAGACTCGAACCCACAATCTTTCGATTGTGAGACGAGCATCTTACCCCTAGACCACTCGTCCCCTGGCGGCATATGGCAGCCTGACACCGAGCATGGACGTAGTCACGGACTACATGACGGCGGGACACGGGGATGGACGTGAACGCTTGAGGTCGATTTTTCCCGATGCGACCCCATAATCGCAACGCCAAGCTCACGAAGCTTGGTGCAGAAGAGGGGGGCAAGGGTGCGCGCTCCCACGCCCCCTTGGCGGCTTCTCGGCTGAAAATCGCTGCGGTCGCCGTGTCGCGCCGCCTCTGAACGGTTTTAGCCGCCGGAAAGGTGCGCTGCCGCCCACTGCGCTGCCGCGATGGGTTTATGAGCAACAGGTGAGTCATGAAACAGGCATGCCTGTGAAGAGCGCCACAGTAGCAGTGCGGGAATCGCCTGTCCTTCTCACGGTTGGATAACTGCATACTTTTGGTGGCGCTTGTGCACCCGCAATCCTCGTAAAGGGCGTCTCTGAAATGATCAGCCCCACGAAATGATTTTGCTGGCATGCAAAACAGCCCTATTCCACATCCCCTGATTCCATGAAGATGTCATTTGTCCATCTAACTCGTAAATAATTGAATGAAAAGGTTTGCTCCACAAATAATTATTTCATCGTCACTGATAACTGGCTATGATATCATGGGCTTACCATTGCTTACTTAACTACTGATGTTGAATAACACTAAAATCTCCAGATAAAATACGTCAGTTACGTGCTACTGACGCGTCAGTAAGGTAACAGTGACGTGTTAGTGATGTGTCAGTGACGTATCAGTGACGTGTCAGTGACGTGTCAGTGACGTGATTATGAACAAAGGAATAGCATGTCAGTCAGGGCATGCTTGTCAGGACGGGATTAGCGTGCTTTCACTTTCAACACGGCTTTCTCAAAGCTACAGCTAATGTAAGAAAAGCCAGCGATTCTGATGGAGCCCCGCACTGCGAACATACCTCGAGATTTCATCAAGCGAGTGAAGGCAACATCCCTTCCCGACATAGTTTACATGTCTGCGCATAATGAAAATATTTTTTGTCATATTTTATAGTACACAATATCTATTGTGCAAAATTGTTCGCTGGTTGGTTGATCGTGGCAACAACACACTCAACAGCTGAGGTTATATGGCGTCCTGTCTCTCACTGTGGCAGGAAGGACGGACGCCGCGTATGTGTCTTCAAAATAACGTACACCTATTACATTTAAGCTTCGTCCATTAAGATATCAAATTTGCCCCTTAAAACAGCGGGAAAGGAAAGGCAATACACGTATGGGACGGATCAGGTGGGGTGAGGATTGCACTGTTCAGGTTATTCCCACCGTATCCTCGTACAGGTTCTTCTCGCCATTCCCGCCTCCTCGATATTTTCGCCACTCACAGATTGATTCGCTCGCTTCATCCTGCAAGTCATGGATATTTGCTTCATTTATGCGAAGTAGTCTTCGATTAACATGTCGTCGATGCTTCTGACGCAATCCTACCATGTTGCAAGGCATTTAGTGGGTTCGCCCGATATAATCTGGGTTGGATCAGAGGAAATGCCAATTCATGCTTCTTGACTCCATAAAATTCCCTCGAATTAGCCATGATATAAATATTCCCAGACACGGATCCGGTGGACGGGGGACTTTAAACACCAAAGCAGCGGAAAACCAAACTCTCCGTGTCATGCCTGGCAGGTCCAAAAAAAGTTCAAAATGATCCTTTGAAACGTCTCATTAAGCTAAATACTGGATATACGTGTACTTTCTTTTCGCTTGTTGCTAGATGCCTAATTTAGGGATAACTAACTTAACGATAGCGATATAAAATATATATGCTTATCAACCGATATTGTATGACAGACCACATGATAGGTAATCCTCTTACATATAATGTTATTAAGTGATGTTCTCAATTGTGTTAAAGATGCAAGTTGATCATGATCCGCAATGGTGAGTATGGGCATGGTAATGGGCATGGTACTTATCAACGAGATACTGAACAGTGTACATATCGAAGTTGCTTCTGCTAAACGAAAGTCGACAACTTGATGTCCACAATCCAATGACTTATCAACGAGATACTGTCATAAATTGTACATCAAGGCATCACAAAGACACATCAAGAAACACTATGTCGATACTTCTTCGGAAGGGATGTCGATTCAGCGTTCAGAAAGCGGTGCATTCCACCCAACTTCACGAATAATTTGTCACTAGGCTAAACCCACCACGGTCGTGACGACGTAGCCGGGTCTGACGTCTGTTTAGACCGGTGGGTCACAACAGACCCCCCCCCGATGAGACCTGAACACGTCCGGACCGGACCGGTTCCCCGCCCCCGCGCTGTCAGGAGAAGCGGGTCACCAGGCCTCTGCCGAGGTGTGCCGTGAGCTCGTACTGCTGCTGTAGATTGCTGCCGATGTGTGTTGTGAGTGCTGCGGGCTCGTACGTGCGGCTGTGGCGCGGGAGAGAGCGGTGCGAGTCGGGGCAGAGCGGTGGCAGGGAGGACAGTGGGGGTGCGGATGTTGTGGTGGTGGGTTGGTGCTTTCGGGCGCGCCGACTACTTGGGCCATTTTGCGCCCAAGAGGGAGGGGTGCGGAGAAGCGGATGGTAAGATGGGAGATAATTGGAACACGAGGAGCAAAGAGAGAACAAGACAGGATGAAAGGGCAGAGGTGGAAATTATGGTTATAAATTGATGTCTGTGGGACCTCTTGCATCCGGGCCACGAACACATCTGGCAACGATTAATCCATGATTATTTAATTATGCATGGATGGCTACAACAGTCACCACGTGTGCAGAAGCAGAACAACGCATAGGAACTAGTCTCAGATATTTGTGCCGCTGAAAACCTGTGTCAATGCCAGCCATGCTACCAAACCCTTGCCCGAGAAAGACAGCACTCGCGGGATAAGACGGGAAAACAAAAGCTAGCGACAGTAAAAAACTAGCTTCGTTTCTCGATTGACTTGGCTGAGGTCTAGCAGGATAATCATAAGGGGACAGCGTGCATCATGCAACAAGGAAGCCGAGAACGTGCGCTCTGAAGCAGCTCACGGACGTCTTTTAAACCACACGCGGTTGCGAACGGAAAGGTGGTGGGAGCTTGGTCCTGCTCGTCAGTGAACCATTCGCTGAACCACGTCCATTTGACCATGCCCATTGGACCATACCAATTGGACCACGCCCATTGGGCCACACTAGTTGGACCACGCCCACTTGACCAAGCCCATTGTACCACGCCCATTAAACCACGTCTGTGGGGTCACGCCCTTTGGCATAGGTGCACGCAAAGTGGTGTTATCAAGGCACAGACACCTCCTATAGCGAAGACATATACGTTTTTCGCATGTTTGGATCAGAAGGATTCCGGGCCATGTTAATCTCGCCGTCGGCATGCTTCAACTCGAGGTGGTGAGCGCATGGGGCTTCCATGGCGTCAACTTGACTACATTTTGACCGTCGCACATTGCCAAATACTCAGTCCAGTGTCGACTGGCTGGCTGGACCATCACACACCCGCCCACGCGTGTAATCGCGGTGTTTTTGCTGCGGAGGCCAGGCGCCGCGAGCGTGACAACCGGGCCTCCGCTGAACAACATGTCCTTCAGCATGACCGCACACAGCGCCGTCCCTTGCACCACACGCTCGGCGCCAGCTCATCACGCGACCGACGCCTGATGACGACGTGCGAAAGCGACGACGCGACGGCCAATTCCCGCTCGTGCAATGTCGTCGGGAGTTGGTCGCCGACCTTGAACGGGGTGCCAGACGGGGGAGGGGCAAGCGCGCCGTGGAAGGGGGCGGACCATTTGAAACGAGGTGCCAGACGGGGAAGGGGGAAAGCGCGGCGTGGAAGGGGCGGGCCATTTGAAACGAGGTGCCAGACGGAGGAGGGGCAAGCGCGGCGTGGAAAGGAGTGGGGCATTTGAAATGAGGTGCCAGACGGGGAAGGGGAAAACGCGCCGTGGAAGGGGGGAGGAGGGCATTGCGGCAGCGGTGAAAGGTGATATTTCATCGGTGGCGTATCGCGCTCGTCACCTCGATTCTGTTTTTGTCTCACAAAAAGTGGCAGCCGGCAGTTGACCTCGATGCGCCGCCAGGGATGCGGGGGCAATCTCACACACTTGATGACATGGGGAGGGAGGGCAGGGGTCATTCTGAAATGGATGTTTTACATGCAACACCTGTCAATTTGTTCACCTTAGCGCCAGTCGTGAAAATGTAACTCGCGAACTAGTGAAGCGATTAGCCAACATTGAGGACCATGAACTAAAGCTGACCGCTACACCCATGGCAATGCTTCAGAACCAACCAAGTTCGCTCCGCCTGATTCCACCATCAATTCTGCAGTGATTCACATCCTCCCAATCAAGCACAAATTAATGCGGTGAAATTTGTTCGAAGTTTGGCAAGCAACAGTGATGCCGCGTGCTCATGCTCTCGTATTTCTCATGTCCTCGCAGTCCTCATGTCCTCGCAGTCCTCATGTTCTCACAGTCATCATGTCCTCGACAATGGGTCTGTTCCCGTGGCTCCACCAGAAGGAACTCAGTGGAGGCTAGTTGAGGGTGGTTGAGACTGGCCCACGGGAACGACCGATGGAGCTTGGTGGAGAAATCAGCTGACAGCGGTGTGAATTCCGCGACAAAATGGAAGCATTTGGCGCATGTATCATAAATTGGCCAAATTGCCCTTCAAATGTTTGTCCAGATGATCGCACAACGTACATAGTATGCCTTGTTTTACAAAGTCCCAAATTTGTCTTTATTTCTGGCTATGTATGTGTCCTCAGAGACTGCGGGGAGCACACGTCCTTTTCGTCTATGGGATGAACCAGGCAATCTCTCTTTCCTCTCGGTTGAGCATCGTCTCCCCCTGTTTTGCGGTTTGGCCTGCCTTCTTAACGTACAGCATATAATCTAGTGTCTGGACCCGCCGGGCTCCCTCGGCCCCGAGGCGCTTCTCTACCCGATGCTGACTTTTCCTCATCTCAACTTGCCCGACCTCGTCGATCGGGCTCGAGTAGGATTTTCGTCGGCGCCAGGAGAACGGCGGTACTTCTGGGCACGGAAATTGCGGCGGATCCGGCCGGTAAAGTAACATCTTCCCTTAGGCCGAATGACGTAGATTAAAGGCCTAAAAACCATGTTTTGTGGTCTGCATCTGTTACTTCGATTATTGTTCATAGTTGCAGTAGTAATTTCATATTTCCTTTGCGAAGGATGATCCTGGTATTCAGTCGATGCATGAAGATGAGATTCATATGATGGAGGACGTTGTTTACGCGCAAATATATGGCGCAAGTGCGCCGTGATTGAGCTCAACTGAAAAATCACAATTGGACCCTGCTTCTGGGCTGGTGGAGCTTTTGCTCCACTGGTGGAGGTTGGTGGAGGACAAATCTCCACCGGATTTGCGACGGGAACGACCAGTGGAGGTTTGTGGAGGTTAGTGGAGCCACGGGAACAGACCCAATGCGTCGTAAAATAATCCAATGTTCATGTTCTTCCTCTTCTTCTACTCCTCATATCTCCGCCCATGGCGCCACCGGGCGTTAAACCGCTGGCGAGTTGTGCCAGCGCGGCTCGTGCTGCAGAAGGCAGGAGCCCGACAGTCAGCTGGCTCACGTGGTGACGTAGTCAACTGGTTCAGACGGTGACGGTGTTGGGCAAGCGCACCGGCAGCCGATTATGTTGCCAAACACCTGCACCCACCGGGCCGACGGGTAATAAGCCATCGGCAGCCGAAACCGAACAAAAATGTATCGGCGGCCCGAACGGGCTCAGTGGTGCCACCTGTCGGCACTTCAACGAAGTGGTGACCGTCGACACTTAGACGGTTGCTCCGTCCTTGTGGTATATCGTAAGGCCTAGAAATGAGTGTAAATGTGCACCGGATAGCGACGGGTTATAAACTAGTACGGACCTCCCACTCCATTGATCGCACTTACTATGTCTGCTATAAACAGGTTTATAGCAGACAATGGTACACATCAGTCATAATTAGATATGTCATAACAAGGAGACATAATTCATTTCGGTTCAAGAATTAATCGCATGCTTCCGACCCGACAGTTCCCGTTTTTTTCACCAGTAAACGCTGAAGCATGATTCTGGTCGAGCCCCGCGGGAACAGCGCAGCTGAGGAAGAGGGGGGCACCGAGGTCATCCTCAGTCGGGTCTGAGTAAGAAGGCCGAATGCAAGCTTGAATGGGCTCATTGTCATTAGCATAATTGTTAATGGACATCCATTTGCATCAAATACTGGCATCACCCGTCCACAATCAACCCAAGTGCCCGACATATCCCCTTCGCCCCCCCAGAAATCTTTCTGGCATGACCCACCTACATGGCCACTCCGAAAAAAACACCCGAGCTACGCTGCTCGAATAGTGCTGCACTTCAGGTTACCACCCATATACCACCCAGATGCTGAGATACACTGAACTATACGGTAGATGTATCGATGCTTCCGCACAGTAGCTACATGCATCCAACATTTCTCCCAAAACGGTTCCAGTAGCCGTTAATATTTTCCTATTACGCAGGTTGGTGAAGAAAACACGATTTGACGAGCAAGATGTGAATCCGTAAGCGTATGTATCAAATCATTGAAAGAATCATTTGGATGCCACGGGAATGCTCCATTACTCCACGAAATCAACATTACGGGGAAGGGAACAGACCAAAAACAAGCCCGGTACCTCGCTCAGAGCAGCCGGGCTCTGTCATCGAGACGCTGGAAATCGGCGAAGGCCGGCTCGTGCAGGCCTCGTTACACATGGCGTACCCAATTAAAACCGCATCGTCGACGAGAGAGTACACGCGGCCGTAACGCCACGACTGGTGCACGCGGCAACGACGTGAGCACTAAACAACGCCGGAACGGCACCGTAAACCGGTCCGGTAGCGCCTTTTCAATTTCCGCCCCGGCCGGCCGGCTTTCTCCGGGGAATCTGGGCGGGCACGCTGTCAATGAATGTATGCGTGTGTGTGTGTGTGTGTGTTTGTGTGTGTGCACAAGAACTGCAGACGCAGCCGTAGATGGTGATTAGAGTGTCAACAGTGTTGTGAGGGGGTGCGGAGTGCTCACGCCTGCTGTGAGCGCTTGCCATGCAGTGGTCACTCGTCCATGTGAAAACTGCGGCAGCCGAGATATGACGTTATTTTAAACGCACATTTTGCAGCGTTGAGCATCTGGCATGGGCACAAGTTAGCCAGTAAAGAAACATGGCAGATTCGGTGTCACGTGTTGCACTTAAAAAGCATGCGCACTGAATGGAACGTCCAACTGAACGCTGGGACAAACATACATGCTGACTAACAGACTCATCGACTAACAGGCATATCACATTATACCGTGAAGAAACAAACGAAGTCAATTACATGCATTGTGATGTGTGTGCAAGCAAAGTCCACCAAAAAATGACCATGACTCCCAGCCATGACAACATACATAACCATGGGTGGTGAACTGTTAGTTAGTTAGTTATTAGGGTTTTTGGGCGCATCAACTTCGGTGGTGAACTGCATGCATCTTAATCATAAAGTCATAAAGTGATCAGACCTAGTGCAAAGTGATATATTAAGTGAACAGAAGAGCCGCAAGGGGTCATTCATGTTAAGTCTGTAAAGGGAAGATACCATAACCCTGGCAAAAAGACACTCACCACCCCAACCAAAACGCTTCTTCAGGGGTGCTTTTCTACTGATTGCAAGAGGCTCTGAAAACCTTCAGAGCTGTTTTCCCACAGGACTCCATGTTAAACTCCACGGGCTCTCGACAAGTTTTCAGAGGTGCAAAAGCCCCTCCCACACGGTGACAGTTACCCACCGATGAGCACAGCTGGCGGTCCCGCGCCGCATGACGCCTGGGTCACCGGGTCCCGCCGGCCCTGTTGACGGACAAGCAGTCCGCACATCCAGAACCCAAGGAGCCCAACCGGTTGTGAAAGCGCGCGCACACACCATCGCGCTCACCGTGTGCACTGTGTGCACTGTGCACGCGGCTGGCGACGCGAGTGAAACCACGACGTGTCAAAGCTGTCAAACCAGCTCGGCGGGCTGGCGCGTGAGTGAGCCGACACTGCCAGCTCGGCCCGGCCGCACATGACGTCGGCTCGACTGAGGAGTCGTGGCTGGAGCCGCCAGGGTCGGAGCGCGGCCTCTCCCCAGGATCGCAAGTGCCGCCTTCTGGCCGCCGATGGGTTGAGCGGACGAACGCCGCGCTCGTGTCGGCGCGGCCAGTCGCGGGTCGAGACCGTGTCATCGGGTCGGGTCGGACTCCCCTCGACAGAAGGTCGACTCGTCCCTCCCCCGCATTTCAGACATTCACACCGGCATAAACGCCGTCTGCGGTGTTCGGCTCCTCCCCGTGGGTGGTCCTGGCCGCGCCACTGCGCGCTGTGGGCTCGCCCTGATCCGAAACTGACATCTTTGATTCCCGAGGCTCGCGAACACAGTTCGGAACGGGCCCAAGGTTCTAAGCCCGGCCCAGCTGATGCTCGTCCAAATAACACCCGGGCGCACCCATGTCAGCGCCCGTCAGTTTTCCTGTGAAAACTGTTCCTTCCACGCGTCCAGTCCGGCCCAAGCTCGACATGCAACATGTTCATAGAAACTTCAAGATACCATGGCAAATGGTATCTGATCATGTAAGCAAATATCTCCGGCCTTAAAAAGAGTGGTTCAGTGATGCTCGCATGTCATGCAGTAACATCATGAGTTGGAGAAACTCCACCATCTTCCTTGTCAAAACAATGAAGTTCCTTGTTCCTTGTCCTGGTTCAGTAGATCATACTTAGTATCTATCTCTTGTCAATACACAAGAGCATACATCACACTCTGTAAAATTGTTGCACGTTGATATACAAAGGCCATGATTTTATATAAATGTGCCAAACCCAACCAAGACTAATTTCTACTCCCATGCTGGGAGGATTTTTCAAACATTGATGGATCGGTGATCAGTAAGATATGGCGACCGCTCAGGTATCCTCCGGGAGGACGTCACCAATTACCTGTGCACAGAGACTCCATCAATTATAATTAGTAACAAAATTACAAGCTGATTAACTGCATTAGCTCATCCAAGAACTAGATGACCCTGACCTGGCTTGCATTATCTACATCTAGTCCGCCAGGGACACTACTTAAAGCTTCAGTGTCATCTTCAGAGCTGGGAGGGATTGTCTGCAGTTGGATGGACAGTGACATCTGCTAAGATAACGACGTCTGCGGAAATATCAGCCTCCTAACTACCTGCCTACTGCCTGACATGTCTAAGTATCTGATCTGCTTGAGCACATCCCTTCAGTGGTGGAGAAAGCAGCTTAAGCTTCCCAAAAAAATATTCAGAATGTAAACTATCAACGGGGATTTTCTGTTTGTGCAATGTTAAAGGGACAGATGCTTAGAAAAAACTGGGGAACCACATTGACCAGGGGTGTAGCTTCGCATTATTTTGGCAGGGTTCCTGCCTTCCTCAATGTTGTCTTTGCCCCCACCAACAATTTCAACTTTTAGCATTGGACCCTATGTGTTAGGTTCCCCAATCCATTTGGTGCAGCCCAATGCCTTCATGTAGTGGTCTCCTAATAATTTTCAGAAACCTACACCTATGACATTGACACGGCTTTGTCCCGGATGTTGTTATCAAGGACATTATTTTATCCAGGGCACTATGCAACATTCTCTGCCAACAAAGGAGTGGAGTTTCAAAATAACTGCATACTGTTTGATACGGATCCCTTAGACCGACTGGAAAGCACAGTACCTTTCTGATGTCAGGAACATAAAAATGTTCCTTCAGTCTGAAAAGTCCTAATACCTATTTCTCGAAACATAGGATTCAAAAACATAGATCCAACCCGGATTTCACGCCAAAGCTAATACAATTTCGCTCTTGTGATCTAGCAACCGGCCATTTCCCCCTGATCATTCTACAATGACATGACAACAAGTCAGAAAAATACATACCGTGTGGCTGACGAAGAACATCAGAAATACGAAACAAGCACTCATGCACCTGAGCACTTATGGCAGGTTACCTACTTTCGGACAAACGTTTCAATTGCGGTATAATACACAGACGGCCAATAGATGAATAAAAAGCTTTTTGCAGCTGACACGAAGACCTGTCATCAGCTGATCAATATTTTGTCAGGTTATGTCAGCATTAAATGAATTAAATAGTTTAATAGTTGTACCAAATCCGATATTTGTTCCACTCGCATTCCAATCACGCAAGTTCGCTTCATGCTAATCCTAGCCGGGATATCTTCCGGGGGCCGCGGCGAGATGGACGCCGAACGAAATGGACGGCGAGCGAATTGGACGGCCTGAGAGATGGACGGCGAACGAATTGGACGGCGCGAGTGATGGACGGCGTGAGAGATGGACGGCGTGCCGAGAACGGCCAGTCGACCAGCCGCACGGAGCATGCCGATGAGTTATGGTCCACGAGTGCGCTCGCCTTCAAGCTCTACATCGGTTACCCATACGTGGGACAGAGTGTGTGTGTGTGGTGTGGGGGTGTGTTGTGTGTGTGGGGGGAGCTGGCGCTTGTTGATGAAGCCAAGAGGGATTCCGGTTGGATTCAGCGGGTTTTTGTGAGGTGGCAATAGGTGATTGAGATCGTGGCAAGTGATCTACACCGTACTGGGAATGGTAGTGAGAGAAGGCCGTCGACGGAAACTGCTCGATCTTTCTGGATAATTAATGTACATCTACACCGGGTGTCAGGAGCACCTCCATTCAACTCATGCACACGGGCTGTTAGCAGTTCATTCCATGGGAACACATGTCTATTTGTCGTCATTCGATGCATTGCTGGACATTTGCCGAAAATCCATTCATTCGGAAATCAAAGCTGCCAGGAGTCGGAACGGAAGGCACAGGCTACGGGAGTCGGCACGGACGGCGGAGGCTACAGGAGTCGGCACGGACGGCGGAGGCTACGGGAGTCGGGACGGACGGCGGAGGCTACAGGAGTCGGGACGGACGGCGGAGGATACAGGAGTCGGCACGGACGGACGGCGGAGGCTACAGGAGTCGGAGGACGGACGGCGGAGGATACAGGAGTCGGGACGGGCGGCGGAGGCTACAGGAGTCGAGACGGACGGCGGAGGCTACAGGAGTCGGGACGGACGGCGGAGGCTACAGGAGTCGGGACGGACGGCGGAGGCTACAGGAGTCGGGACGGACGGCGGAGGCTACAGGAGTCGGCACGGACGGCGGAGGCTACAGGAGTCGGGACGGACGGCGGAGGATACAGGAGTCGGGACGGACGGCGGAGGCTACAGGAGTCGAGACGGACGGCGGAGGCTACAGGAGTCGGGACGGACGGCGGAGGCTACAGGAGTCGGGACGGAAGGCACAGGCTACGGGAGTCGGGACGGACGGACGGAGGCTACAGGAGTCGGGACGGACGGCGGAGGCTACAGGAGTCGGGACGGACGGCGGAGGCTACAGGAGTCGGCACGGACGGCGGAGGATACAGGAGTCGGCACGGACGGCGGAGGCTACAGGAGTCGGCACGGACGGCGGAGGCTACAGGAGTCGGCACGGACGGCGGAGGCTACAGGAGTCGGCACGGACGGCGGAGGCTACAGGAGTCGGGACGGACGGCGGAGGCTACAGGAGTCGGCACGGACGGCGGAGGCTACAGGAGTCGGGACGGACGGCGGAGGCTACAGGAGTCGGGACGGACGGCGGAGGCTACAGGAGTCGGCACGGACGGCGGAGGCTACAGGAGTCGGCACGGACGGCGGAGGCTACAGGAGTCGGCACGGACGGCGGAGGCTACAGGAGTCGGGACGGACGGCGGAGGAAGGAGTCGGGACGAGGACAGGAGTCGGCACGGACGGCGGAGGATACAGGAGTCGGGACGGACGGGGGCTACAGGAGTCGGCAAGGAGTCGGACGGAGGCTACAGGAGTCGGCACGGACGGCGGAGGCTACAGGAGTCGGCACGGACGGCGGAGGCTACAGGAGTGGGAGGCGGACCTACAGGAGTCGGCACGGACGGCGGAGGATACAGGAGTCGGGACGGACGGCGGAGGCTACAGGAGTCGGGACGGACGGCGGAGGATACAGGAGTCGGGACGGACGGCGGAGGTACAGGAGTCGGGACGGACGGCGGAGGCTACAGGAGTCGGGCACGGACGGCGGAGGCTACAGGAGTCGGGACGGACGGCGGAGGCTACAGGAGTCGGCACGGACGCCGGAGGTGGTGTCGGTGGCCAATAGGTGCCGTCGCTCCGTGCGGGCCGCATGTCTGAAGGTGCACGGATGGGTGGCATTGGACAGCGCTACACTTCACGTTGGGCGGATTGTGTGCTATTCCTTCTCACAGGCGGAGGAAAATGACTGGCATGGAGTCGATATTTGCATTCTCTTCTCCCCCCCTCTCTCTCTCTCTCTCCCTCTCCATCTCCATCTCCATCTCCCTCTCCCTCTCTCTCTCTCTCTCTCTCTCTCTCTCTCTCTCTCTCTCTCTCTCTCTCTCTCTCTCTCCTGTCAGTCATCTCTTCCCCTGCATCCGCCCCTCACTTTTTCTGACACACAAACTCTCTCTCCTGTCTGCCCTCTGTTTCTCTGTCTCCATCTCTCTCCGTCTCCGTCTCCGTCTCCGTCTCCGTCTCTCTCTCTCTCTCTCTCTCTCTCTCTCTCTCTCTCTCTCTCTTTTTCTCTCTCTCCTGTCTGCCCTCTGTTTCTCTGTCTCCATCCCTCTCGCTCTCTCTCTTTCCGACACACAAACACACACTTACGCACACACGTATCTGCTGGCCTCCGGTGAGCTGGATGATGACCTGTCACTCTGTCCTCCCATGCAGCATGCCAAACAGCTGGACGTGTGTCACGTACTTTCACGCGCCACTGGCCCAGGGGGGGGGGGGGTGGAGAGTGACGGAGAGGGAGCTAACCCTCTCGGAGTTCAGGAGGAATCCAGCCAGAGGTGGGACACCATGTGACCATTCACTCGATCGTAAGTGACCCGGTGATTGGTTGCCACGGATAGTAGCGTGACGAACGTCACGCGTGGATATACACGCCAAAATGTGTGAACTTGGTGGTAGCGAGATCTTCTGAGGAAGATCTTGTACGCTGCATATCTACCCACGACAAGGAAGTATCCTCGAATTGAGGGTGAACCATTGAGCCAAATAAATACGCTCGTAGGCCAATTTATTCAGTACGTCTGGCACCTGCCTCTCAGCAGGATACCTGGCAGTATAATGCCAATTATAATACCCACTGATGATCATCAACAGCTGAGAAGAGACATGTCGCCCACGGACGGCAATGTCAATTGATGACCGTACAGAGGTCGTGACCTCACTATTGTGTTTCAGTTAGTTAGTTATTTGGGCTTACGGGCGGGCGCTTCGTCCAAAAATTTGATAGTGTTCGCTTATCATGTCTGCGTGAGAACCTAATAAAACATGCTACGGAGCTGTGTATATAACCTCAAAGCGGATCGCTTTCAGGTATTAAAATATGTTTCCAAAGTGAATTATTTTCGTAGCATCCGCTACCCCGTTCTCATACGTCATGTTCCGTGTTTTATTTCCATAAAACAGCCTACACTACCTTGGGAAATGCCAGCAAGTAAACAGAGGGTGTGACACTGTCAGAATCTCTGAGCGGCGTGGACAGCGAGGTTTCTCTTCTCCGCATCGAAGATAGTGGTGGGTAGCAGGTGTGACCGATACACAGTTCACACAGGGTGACCTCGTCCTTCCTGGGCCTGCGATAGGCTCTTGTGCACAACGCCAGGCACATATCGCACACTTGCTCAGAGTCAGAGAGCGGAGAACGCTTTGGCGATGCTTGAGGATCCGTTCACAATGAGGAACTGTGAAGTGAGACACAGGCGCGGACTTGGGGTATTTGCCGGGGAGAGATTCCCCCAAATGGTCTGCCACGAAGCGAACATGTTTGGGGAAATGTCACCATCGACATCGGCGCTTTCTCGCTAAGAGGGATGTCAAGGAAGATACAAGTGTCGAACGGCCTTTCGGGAAGCGATAACAACCACAACGATAACATGACAAGACGTTGTTGAAAACAATTCACGAGGAAAAGTGTTCCGGATTTGAGGAGGTCCCAATAAGTGTGTCAGCGATGACAAGATGTGAAGGAATTAATGTAAATGCTCAACTCCTAATGATAGAAGCGACGCCTCCCCTGCCTCGTGATGTATCCTAGGTGTGATGATTAGACTGCTCGGTTATCGTCAGCTGCTCTTCCTCCCCTCTCCCTCTCTTCCCATTCCTTTCCCCTCTCCCTTTATCTCTCCCATCCCCTCCTCCTGGTGTATTTCATGCTTGCATTACTAGCATATGCATGTGTAGCAAACGTACGGAAGTGGATAGTTTCGAGCAAAAAAATGCTATCTCAGAGAACTGGATGTTCAAAACTGCTGTGGAGCAGTTCAACCACATCCTACAATTAGCGATAGGTGGGAACAACCGCGACCTACCGGGCGCCGAGGTCGTCAGCTGATAATGAAACCAGTTAGCCAATTGGACACCCACTAGTGGACTGGGTTTGATGCACGAGATGCTCCCCCCCCCCCCCCACCCAGGTATCTGGCGGCGGATTGTGCCCCTTTTTGGAGCCACCCTTCCTGGCGGCTTCTGTGTGACCCACCGAGCGCCGATGTTGCGATCCAGGCGAAATGGTGGCGGTGAAAGTGGGAGCGTACACCGAACAAACAGTGATAAGCAGGGGAACACAACGGGAGTGCACCGCGTTGTTCCCTACGCCAGCTGATGGCTGAGTGGCCCCTCTGAACCAGCTGATTCGCGGCACGTGACACGGATGACTTCAGGCGCCGCCATCCTCTCCGAGGTCAAAGGTGACGCGCAGCACAAGCCAAATCGCACATGTGAGCGTCGATGGAACCTTAAGCACGAGGAGAACCACTCTTGAATGTATTTGGCTTATGCTGAATTCAAGTTTGTAAATAACAAAATACAAATAAAATGGAGATGTTCGACCGATATGGCACCAAACATCTTACCATATTGGGCACGTATGAGGGTCCGCTTCCGGCACAGGGACACACAAATGCTTCCCATGAAATAGTAAAAATTAGCAAATTTTATCGTGTGATGCGTCCACATCATTTTTTTAAGAGCTGCTTAAATGTAAAGCTGTTAGCTACGCAATGCTCGCTACCCGAGTGACCAATGTTGACCGACGCTCCGCCAATAGAGCCCTCGGATGTTTCGCATGGAGGCCCTCAAATCATCGGCATCGGTAATTTGTGCTGTCTCTGGTAGCTCGGACAAACATGGCGATGGCCAGTTTACCAGGCGAGCGCGATCACAATGCTCGGCGAAAGTCACCGGCATTGTTCCGGCTCCCGTGCTTTGATCTTCAGCCACGGGAGCTCGCGCCCCGCGGGTCACAAATCAGGTGCCGTCGATTTCACTCGATCAATCGTCCCCGCGATTGGGATCGCAACACGAGTTCGTTGCATTTGAAAGCCACCGACGGGCGCTTTCTACAGACGGCTTCTGTGGATTCGGTGGCACTTGTCAAACACAGGTCACGTGTCCGCCAGCATTGGGCGAAATTGGGCGATTGTTAAACAGCCTAGATCAATAACGATTCACGATTGGCAAATGCTGGGACGTCACGAGGGAAAAAGGAGCTTGCGCATGAACAAACAACTGTGGAATGGACGATGGTGAATACTGGCCAGCGAAGTGGTCGTAGAAAAAAGGCAGGAGGTGGCTTTTGCGATTATCATCAGCTCGCGTAAGGCTAAAAATATCAGACTGGTCACTAAGCAGTTACATTCGGGCGTATGATACACCAAATGAAAGAGGGACTATTGCAAAAGTGTAATACGGCTCCGTTACATTCACATAGGTAATGCGTATGCGTACAATTTTATATATACTCCAAGGCTGTCAGTATATTTGTTAACGGTATTGCTGCACTGCCGGTGCGCATGGTCTTTACTTCACTGCGTAAATTCCCCCTTCACAGATACAAAGATGGGTACAGAACCTCGTTTAAGGAGCTTTGCACGAGCGGTGGGAAGCTAGCCAAACACGCGGATGTTTCGCCACATTCTAGCCACCTGGGCACCAACCTGCCTTGGTGATTTTGCGCTTAATAAACAAATGAACGAATGAATGAATGAATGAATGGTTTACTTCTGGGGCTGCTGCCTGCGCAGTATTTTGCGCTTAATAAACAAATGAACGAATGAATGAATGAATGAATGAATGGTTTATTTCTGGGGCTGCTGCCTGCGCAGTATTATACTAGACAAGGCGCTAATGATCTCTCAAGACAATACCGAATGATTGCAGAACCTAAACAGCGGAGACCCTACCTGCTAGACATGCCTAACCACTTACATTAATCCACTTTACGGTCTTAGTTCGGCGAGATACTTCAATCGCCTCCCTCATACACATCTGAAGGAAGATTATCTCCAAGTTCTCGCAGCTAAACAATAATACAGCAAACATGGGGAACATTTACTTCGGTACCCATCAACTATTCGACATGCCAGCTTGTGTGGAAGACATTGTGGGTTTGAATGGTGCGGAATTAGGTGGTTGTTTGAAGGGACCTTACTTCTGTTTAAAGGAAAAGGTGCCCCTACGATGTGGAACGGATCTAGAGGATAGCTGACAACATATGACAACCTTTCCGACATTTTCGCCATGGAAAAGGACCGCTGCCTGACTTGTCACATGCTACTTTTACGTTAGGCGTTACACCTTTCACGAATGGATTTTTGCACTTCATTTACCCAGAGCAGGGGTGGATACAGGGGATGTAGGGGCAAGGCTGTTCTCTCTCACCGAACCAGTGGGCTCCAGGTCCTCCATTTCAGGACATATTTCAAGATTGAACAGGGAAAACGACAACCTAACTTCAGGAGGTTGCCAAATCATGGGCTCCGGACCACCGACCCCCCGGCATCTCCAGCCATCACTGGGGGCATGTGCACCCTTGGATAATTCCTGGAGTTGTTCCTGACCCAGTGACCACATCAATGGGAGCCTGCATCGCTCGGGGATACAACAAAACATTCCTTGGCAAGAGATATTGTAATGCAATAGTTCATTGAAGCTGGATGGTTAATTGTTGATTAAGCTGATTTTAATTGCTAGTTGTTGATTAAGCTGATTTTAATGGTTAATTGTTGATTAAGATGCTGATTGAATAGCTAACTAAGCTAGGCAGTTAATTGGGTATCTTAATAGAACATCTTGCCTTCATTGAAGCTACATGTGCAGCGTTCATCTCAACTTGAAAAGACACCGGTGAAAAAGGAACGCGATTTTAAAAACCGGTGCCAAATGCATTGATCTTCAAACGGGCCTGTCCGGCCATATCTCCACCCATCTTGCATATGTTTTATCTAATGATTTACAGAACATTCTTTCCAGTTCCGTTAACAAACAAAATCCTTTCAATTCAGTTCATGCACGGAACACATCCGAAGACAACCTCAACAAAGAGCACCATCAAGGTGATCACGGCAATCATTCCCAGCACGTTGACGGCCAAATTCCGTGTTCCACTCACGCCAATCACATTCCCTCGGTGACAATGGGAGTCGCGATCCCCGGGGTCGACAGTCGGCGCGCTGACCGTGACCCGGCGACGGCCAATCAGACACGGCGCAACCACCCGGAGACGGCGCGCCAAAAACTGGACCAATCACGGCAGCGCGGCTCGGCGCGCCGTTTTCACCGCCCGCGGCGGTCGGACGTGGCCGTCGCGTTGGCAGCGTTGGCAGAGCAGGCGCGCCGACCGGCGCCGTTTGGCGCATTTGCCGCACTCTGCAGGCGCGCCGTTCGCCGCGTTGTAACGAGACACCAGTCGGCGCTTAATACGGTCACGCATCGGAACCGGACCAGGCCGGACGGGCTGTTGGTCCGGCCTCTTCGCACCGGTAGTGCCGGCTGACGCTTGGCCGGGTCAAGGATGTGCCGAGCTGCGTCTGTCATCAGTTGTTTCAAATGTGTACGTCACGGCATGACGTCACAGCATGACGTCACGGCATGACGTAGTGCATGTACCAATGCCCGCCTGGCTAATGGCTTAATGGTGTAATGGCTGTGCGTGAGTCAATTCTCCCGTTGGGACGTATGCATGCATGTATCATGGTTTGGTGTTGCTGGTAGTGGGCAGGTCACGGGTAGGGCGCTCGTCTCCCAGCCGGAAGGTTGTGGGTTCGAGTCCCACCTGTCGCTGCTCTTCTCCCGCGACCAATTTGCGTGAGAGATTGGCAACATTATTTTGCTAAAGCGATCAATGCGTCGTAGAGCCAAAGACCAACGATGGTATTGCACGCATGGTGTGGCATGTTAAAGTATGGAAGCTAAACATAGTGGTGTACCAATGAGCTTGGGGGGGAGAAATAGTAGCAGCGGCCATTAACCGTAAAATCATGGGCGTTGCATGAGCATAAATATGTCAAAATATTGTTTGCACGTAAGCGAATTATTCCTGCGCCTCTGAGCATCACCTGTATTGGCGAGCATGATACGTGTGAAATCCTGGCAAGCATACACGGTATGAAAATGGGATGACAAGTGCATGGCATGGTACAACAACTAAGAAAGGATACTAAATACAGTTGAGCCTGCTGAACGATGTGTAAATATCTAATATAGAATACACGATTTAGCACGTTTCAGACAATCCTCTCATTTGATATAAATACGGCACACTTATATCATAGTGCGTCCATTCAAAGGTACCTACTTGAATCCAATAATAAATCACACCGATAGGCTTCCCAGTCACATCTCAAAGCGACTCTCAGCTTAGCTTGAGCCATCTTCGGACATGGAAGCATGGAAATGAATCTAACTTAACAAGAAAAGGAGTGCAAACCTACAAAAATTGAACATGGTGGAGGATAGTTCGCAAAGTGCACTACTCTGCCAACAAGGTAAGGTGCTTAATGTCGAGTGGAATGTTGACGTGGAATGTTGGCCAATATTTTGTTGATGTGGTTGGCTCCACAAGACCGTATCCCGTACCGTGTGGATTCTGCTCCTGGCAGAACTCAACTGTTTCCTGATCGGCATCCTCCAACCGGATACACCCTGTTTCCGGTCCGTGCCTTTGACACCAGTGATGCCAATCATGCTGAACCACAACGCTGCAAAACAAGATGTTCACGGTCGTGCCGTTATTAAAAATAAAACAATACAGCAGCGTTAGTCTATCAAAGAGAGGAAACATGCTGACCGTTCGACATACTTGTTCGTCGTATTTTCCGCTGAGTTGTAAATGCTTGAGTAAGCTCCAGTTGCAGAGGAGGGCAGTGGCGCAACCAGGATTTTCTTAAGGGGGGGAGCGGCCGAAAATGCAATGAAGCTAAGAATGCCTTCGACGCGCGAAGCGCGCCGACAATTTCTGGTTTTGAGCGGTGAAATCTTAAAATTTCTTGTTTCATCTCGTGCATTTTTGGTTCCTGAGGGGAGAGGTCGGCCACCATCCTTGGTTGCGCCTCTGGCGGAGGGCATCACGTGAATTGGAGGCTGAATTCACCGGGATTCACATCACTACCATGCACGCGGCCCGTCCCACTCTCTCACAGCAGCCCGGCTAAGCGGGTTGTTAACCTGATACCAGTTGGGATTAATGCGCTGCATGACCACCAGTCATGCACCATAACAAATGGGAGACTATTTGTCCCGCTATATCTGGAATCAGACGCCTTGTCATTGAACGTCGATTTGGCATGGGTATCGCGGCAGCTGACGCCATTAAAACGCGAACTTTGCAACCTTTTAATGGTCGCATTTGGCACCATGCAAGTCATGTTGTCAGAAGACGAGTCTGACAATAGTTTGGCCACCTGCTCAGCCGAAATTCGGAGGTGGACAACGGCGGCCAGCGGGAAACTCCAGTCACCATTCTAAAAATGGACGGAAGTCACCAATTCTAGCATAGTTTAGTGGCACACTGATCTTCCGTGAATTAGCACGCGGCAGAACACTGCCGTCGCCGACCTTCAGCGGCCTGAACCAGGCCAGCTGAAGGTCGACGACGTCGATCTACGCGCATGCAAAGTGTAGCCGCAACGCTTTGTGTTGTCTTTCATGGCAAGCGTGTGCAAAAGAAAGGAGCGGTGGGTTCTTTACGACGTTTCTACAGTTCTTTACGACGGTTCTTTACGAAAGGAGCCTTGGGTTTTTTTACGACGCATTCAATTGCTAGGTCATATAGCCTCGCCAGCCTCTCACGCCGATTGGTCGCGGGTGAACTCGGCAATCCCGCCGGTTGCAGAATTCGAACCCACGCTCCAATGTACTCATGATACGTAATCACGATCCACAATCCAATGATACGTAACCATTTGCGATAGCCGTGCTTAGCTCGCATCGCGGGTAGCTCGGTTGTATTGATCTCGGTCAATTGAGCTCGAAAGTGAGGTCAACTGGTAGCCTTTCTCCGTCGTTGTTTTTTCTTCTCAGATTTCAGACACCTGTCGATCGAAATCCACAGACGCCGCCCTCAGCCGCACAAATAGCGTCCTAACTTTGACTGAAAACCAATGACGAAAATGCCGACAGATTTTAAACCGAACCATCTCCGCTGGACGCTCATGCATAGGTCAGTGGAACTGAAGCGCAACAACGACACTACCTCGGAAAAAGCGTTTGGAGAAAAGAAACCGGGTGATGGGTAGGTCCTTTGCCAATATGGAGCGGCGGATACCTACTGGTGCCCAGACGAAACATCGTCAGCAACATTATACCAAGAAATCTCGTCTACCGTTTACTTTTGACCCTCCAGGTCAGGTCAAAGAGGTCAAGGTCGGTGTGTCGTCGACTGACAGGTCTACTTTTCCAGTTTTCCACTCATCCAAGCGGCGTTCCCGGATACAGCATGACAAAAAGAGCCAGCTAAGCTTCTGGCGATACAATGGTATTATCACAATGGAAATTCGAGGTCCAGCTCGCGCCTAGGCGTGCGAAACATCATCGCTTTTCCGCGTTCGAACGCAGTTGTACCGTAACTTCAAACGATAGACGAACGAACGAACGAAAGAAAAACAAACGAACCACGAATGATAAAGCGATGAAACAAAGACAAGTGGGTTTCGAATGATGCGCTGCAGCACACTGTGCCCAATGACTTGATGAGCGGTCAAGTAGCAACGTCTACCGAGCAAGGTGACCCACGATCAGAGGAACACCTTCACACGTTATCTAGGTCTAGCTTGTGCATTGCTGGGGTACAGAGGAGTGGTGAATTCGACTTCAACACAGAAAGCCACCCTGGAAGTCAATTGCCTGTAAAATGTGGAGCAACATAGACCAGCTCGGGCCACCTGGGTCATTGACTTAGGATGATCTTGAAATGGCGCATGCACTGAAGTACACGCAGAAGACATGCCAACTCATGTAGTAAGAGCATACGATATAATTGTGCTGCCTTACAATGATGGGCAATGGTATTTCGACACTTCATCATTTTGGGGACGAGTGGTCCAGGGGTAAGATGCTCGTCTACAATCGAAGGTTGTGGGCGAGTCTCACCTGTCACTCTCTTGCCCGCGACCAATCGGCGTGGATTGGCGACGCTACATGACTCAACGGTCGACGGTCGTAAAACCAATAACCAACCAACCAACACTTCATCATTTCTGCGGGGAGGGGTACAGGTACACATTTCTGGTTCTGCCACCATGACCTGACCTGACAACGACCTGTAGCTTTGCACACTCATAAAAGGCAATGTTTTCTATCACAAATAGTCCGGGATTTTCGTTCTCGTTGTCAGACTGAAAGTTCTGAGCACGAAAGAAAGACGTGCATTAACATGACCTGACCTCGCAACCTGACTTGAGCTCACCCAAACTGTGTTGGGTTTTTATGGATCAATACATACACATTGATATGCAAAGCTCTCAGGTATCATTCAACCCTATTGGCGAGATCGCCTAGAGAACAACTCTAAAAAGGACATTTCAAAATCGGTTATTTGACTTTGACCTCGGTAGCTCCTCGGGATCCTCAGACAAAAATGCTGGCATGAAAGCATTGGCTATTCAACTGTCAGAAGAAATGCCACATTTAAGCAGGATCTCGTGAAAAGTCGCGCTGCGAGCTCGCGCTCGGCGACTATCGGGACAAAAAAACAAATGACGGGGGGGGGGAATTCCCCCTCCCCCGGCAGCTCTAGGTTTGCGTCAATGCAATCGCAAGCAATGCAGACGACCAGCAGCAGCACCAGAGCACGATGCAGACGACCAGCAGCAGCACCAGAGCACGATGCAGACGACCAGCAGCAGCACCAGAGCACGATGCAGACGACCAGCAGCAGCACCAGAGCACGATGCAGACGACCAGCAGCAGCACCAGAGCACGATGCAGACGACCAGCAGCAGCACCAGAGCACGATGCAGACGACCAGCAGCAGCACCAGTGCACAATGCAGACGACCAGCAGCAGCACCAGTGCACAATGCAGACGACCAGCAACAGCACCAGTGCACAATGCATAACGCTGCGCAACACCACACATGCCACTGCGTATAATACTACAGATAACATTACACATAACACTATACATATCACTACACATAACACTACACATAACACAACACATAACTCTACGCAACACTACACATACCACTACACACAACACAACACATAACATTACACATAGCACCATTCATCACACTACGCAGTAAAATGTTCTGATCATGCCGTTTCAAGTGTTGACATACATCACACATCTCCGAACGAGTAGCCTAAGCGGCATTTCATTATTATTTCCACGAATGTCCGAGGAAAATACAAGCTGGTGACGTACTTCAGCCATCATCGAGTCAAAATGTGGAAATGCTAGACTAAAACGAGTCATTTGTTTCTTTTGCCGAACGTTTTTCGTTGGTTAGCCGGTGGGGGAGGGGACAGCAGCTCACCCAATAAATTCAGTTGCACCAGCTGCACCAGCTGCACCATCTGCTCCAGCTGTACCAGCTGTACCAGCTGCACCAGCTAGACCAGCTGCACCAATGTTCTAACGTCTGAAACTCCCATAGTGACGTGCACAGCAAACCATTCCATGAAGCGCATATTAGCGTGGACAAAAACAGCAGGCTCAGTCATGAACCGATCTTCATCCGAACATGCAACGCCTGGAGAACATTACCAGCCTGCTGTTGCAGATGCTATCATACGTGTACGCCCTTCTCTATCGCCTGTCACGTGCATCGTAGGATAAGTATAGTTCGTGTGCTTTATCTTTGTGGGTTTTTGCAGGATGCCCTACCGCAGTCGCACGATCCATGCGAACCACAGCATTGCAAATCAGGGAACTTAGTTGCAGACAACCATTTTAGGAGGGTCAGCTGAAACCAACTGTTCCACGTGGGTAAGCTGCAACGTTGGGATCGCAAGCTTCTGGTAAGCTAAAACACGTACCTTGCCAGACTACACAAGAGTTTTATTTTGATTAGAGTCTGATTGAAGGAGTCACGGAATTCAGGTAAGGGCAATCCCCTATCTTAATTCGCCTTAAATAAAAACGACAAAGATTCCCTACCTTAAAGACAAGCGCAAATTCTACGTTCACGAACAAGTCACACATTGTACCAAGCTCTCCTGCAGATACCAGCGAGATCAAAGCGCGAGCACCAGGCAAGTCCCACTTCCGTCCTCAACAATTACGACAAATTGAAGCTGTCACCCATCTCTATTGTCACAAGTCTCCAGACACAGCTGAGTCCGGGAATGCCCTCCCTTTTTCCCACCACCACCCATCTCTATTGTCACAAGTCTCCAGACACAGCTGAGTCCGGGCATGGCCATCGCTATCCCAGGAGCCACACAAGTCTCCAGACACAGCTGAGTCCGGGCAGGCCCCCCCCCCCCCCCCCCCACCCATCTCTATTGTCACAAGTCTCCAGACACGGCTGAGTCCGGGCATGGCCATCGCTATCCCAGAGCCACCACCCATCTCTATTGTCACAAGTCTCCAGACACGGCTGAGTCCGGGCATGGCCATCGCTATCCCAGAGCCACCACCCATCTCTATTGTCACAAGTCTCCAGACACGGCTGGGTCCGGGTATGGAGACCGCCATCTCAAAGTTAACCGTGCTTATCTTCAGCTTAGCTTTCTCTGAAGCCACCGGCACGCAGCCAACTTTGGAAGCTCAGATCACCATCTCCGAGGACCGGATCAAAATTGCCGGTCGGCCAGCTTGGGTACGTGTACTTAGTTTGGAGGCATGTCCAGTTTGAGCGGTTCTGTATGTTGCGTAGTTCGGATGGTGTCACCATGGCTGTCACCGTACGAACTGGACATTGGCGGACACCTAGGAAATACCCTGTCATGTTGCATGTCGTTACGTGATATAATAAATAATGCTGCAAGCAGTGGCGGATCCAGTGGAGTGGCAACTGGCATGTACCCCCCCCTCCGGCTCCAATAGAGATGTTGCGCCCCTTCGACTGTAAAAAGGTACCACATCAGGTCACCTGGGTGTATCCGACTTCGTCAAACGAGTTGTTCATGGGATGACGTCCTTCGGAGTAGAATAGCCCCTCCGGAGAAACGGAGCCCCTCCAGAAGAAGCGCTCCCACCGATAAAAATGCCTGGATCCGCCCGTGACTGCAAACACGGGCTTCTGCGAGAGCTAATCCCACCACACCAGCGCTATAGACCAGGGCAATTCCCTGCCACATCTCACATCAATTTCACCAATTGACATTACAGATCGAGATAGTGTCCACCAGTGGAACTGACACTACGACATGCCACTGACACTACGACATGCCACTGACACTACATGACACTGACACTACGACATGCCACTGACGCTACGACATGACACTGACACTACGACATGCCACTGACACTACATGACACTGACACTACGACATGCCACTGACACTACGATATGACACTGACACTACGACATGACACTGACACTACGACATGCCACTGACACTACATGACACTGACACTACGACATGCCACTGACACTACATGACACTGACACTACGCCGGTCGGTGGAAATGGGTCAGCTATGATCTACCGTAGCTGTTGTGCATGCTGGCATGCATCTAATCTATGCTGGCATGCCAGTCCGATGACGACCGACGGGAAAACTGCGCGGTAGCATGGGAGGTAATTGCCTCACTGTTACTCGCCGGCGCCATATTTACATCTAACACCTGATTGGCTCTTCACACTCGGAGGGAGCCTCCTCAGAGTAGTTCTTGATTCGTTGGAAAGAGAGCTGAAGCCGTGCTGACGTGAATGGTTAAGCGAATGTACCACTCTATGAAAAGTGTGCACTGACCAGCTTCAAATATATATATATATATATATATATATATATATTTTTTATATTATATATATTATATATATATATATATATATATATATATATATATATATATATATATATATATATATATATATATATATATATATATATATATATATATATATATATATATATATATATATATATATATATATATATATATATATATATATATATATATATATATATATATATATAGTTTGATCGGTGGCCGGCGTTACCTAAGTTCTCTCTCGAGCACACCCCACAGGCTTCACGTCTCGCAGACTCCTGGCTCACAAGGAGACCGATGCCGTACCGGACTCGCCTTCTCTTCGCACGTGCACGCGTCACTTCCGGTCGCGCATTGCATCACAAGACGAAGAGCGCGACCGGTGTCCGGGAAGCTCCGCAGCGGGAAAGTGGTCTGAACTTGACCCCACGTGACCTCCCGCACGCTCGCGCTGCTGATGTTGCCCGCTACTGCTGAGCGGAGGCGCGGGAACAACACGCGGGCCGTGGAACACACACATGGGGAACGGAGGGCCGCTCTTGGCTGGTGCATGCAAAGTTCGCCTGTCCGGAAGTTAGTTGGCTAATTAATTCAGTTCAATTCAGTTCAATTAATTTCAACAGCTCATTAATTCAGTTCAAGGGCGCTTCGGCCAAAATGTGTGATCATTTGGCGTCCACGAGTGACGTTTGGCCAGCAGGCACAGGCACAGTTGTAGTGGGCAGTTGGCTCCAGCGGCCACGGTGGTCGGAAGGCGAGGCGAGGAGGTCGCTGTTGGCAATTCCGCCTGTGTCTCATCAGCACTAGCAGGCTGCCGACAGAGGACCCGTTACACCGCACATCCCAATCACACTTTGCAGTGTTTTGTGCGCTCCACTTCCTACCAAACCGGACATCGTCACGAGGAGAGATAGAGAGAGAGCGAGCGAGAGCGAGAGAGACATCTGCTGATTTGGGCCGGCACTAATGAAGTCTAATGAAGCCTAACGAAGCCTAATGAACTATATAATGCGAACCTGTTGTATTAGGCTTGTGGAGATCATGCGATCTGCCCACTAGATCACGTAATCCGATCACCGGATCACGAGATCATATCACCGAAGCACGGCTTGGTTCGCTGTCTGCCCGCGGCTATATCGCGCACTGTTTGGCGAGGTCTATGAACCTCGCACCAGGGCACCTCCGCGTAGAAGAACACGCCGTTACGTTTTGCATCTTGATACGGCCTTTTTGTATTTCTTTTAGATACAAACGTAAATATATGCTAATGAACATACGTACGGGCGGGTGTGTTAAATATAGTAGAAAGCAACCAGTAAATGGCAAATTAAACGAAGAAAAACATATCACAGCTGCAACAGACACGATCAACGAGTGCTCATGCATCAGTGTTAAACAATCCCAGGTCAACACTGATCTAATAGGGTCATTTGACCCTTCCATGTTCCTTTGATTGTAGATATCGAAGACATGCTAACAATGCAGTCAAGGAGCCCGAGATAGCACGGAGCTGACATTTCATATTATCCTGTCGCCTGTGTTATCCTATCGCATTATCCTGTCACACTTCCTATCCTGTCTTATCCACACACTTCGCATCGTGTCTTGCCACTTGTTCTACGTCGGTATTATCCTGTCACATTTATCACCCCACGCCCACTTCCCAACCCATCAAATGTTTGCTACGGCTGTGGTTGAGTGATCGGCCGATACCAATCCCAGCATAGGACTAAGAGACACACTGCATCACCCGACCGACGAAGACAGTAGGCTTTAATCTACCTCCTTCACCGCCCTGTAATTACATCGAACCGTCTCCTACCGCTCCCCACACATGTCCAGCTGTCGCTGTCTGTTCAAACGCACACCCCCTTCTGACTGCCATCGTCTCTCTGTCCCGGCCGCCCCGCCCCGCTCCTAACGACCCTCCCCTCCCGTGCCGCCACCCAGCCCAAGATACGCTGCAAGTGCCAAGTGCACGCTTGCCGGCGGTGCGTGTGAAACTCCGCCGGTCGGTGTGATCTGGGGAGGTGGAGGGGGAGGGGGATGTGGAGGGGAGGGGGACGGGGACGGGGAGGGGGCAGGATGTGGGGTCCGGCGTCCGTGTGCTCCGGTGCGGTGCGAATGTCGGCGGCCGGCGGCGAGACCAGAGCTGGTCCTCCGTGTCCACACGCCCGGCACACACCAGACCACACCCGCCCGTTGCCTCTGTCCCCATCTCACCCCTGACCCACCTGACTCCCGGCCTACTGATGACATATCACAGCACGGCCGAAATTGCAGCTTACAAACAGGAGGCAAGCAAGCGGTGGTTCGACGTGATGTGGAAGAATTTTCCCGTGAAGAGGGACTTCACTTATAGGGTGGCTACTGTTTTCACACGGTGTACCGATACGTGACTGGGTCAGCAATGTATACATGTGCCGGGTGAGGGCTGATGCCAAGGTATGTGTCATACAATGTGAGTGAATACGAAATGCCTGCATGTTGGCGGTCTTGGCGTTGATAAATCACAAGAATCCGGGGGGGGGAGAGAGAGAGAGAGAGAGAGAGAGAGAGAGAGAGAGAGAGAGAGAGAGAGAGAGAGAGAGAGAGAGAGAGAGAGAGAGAGAGAGAGAGAGAGAGAGAGAGAGAGAGAGAGAGAGAGAGAGAGAGAGAGAGATATATATATATATATATATATATATATATATATATATATATATATATATATATATATATATATATATATATATATATATATATATATATATATATATATATATATATATATATAAACACCACTATCGGCCACTAACTCCGTTTAAGTATCGGCTTCGGTGTCTGAGACGCTGACAAACCATTCGGTTGAAACGCTTCATCGCCGCCTCGTTCGACCTCCTATCTTGGAGGTGACGCCGGCTGCCAGTCGTCGGCGCCGTGTATCGACCACTTACGTACGTTCGCTGGCCAGGTATAACGTCATAGCCGGGGAACGCGCACCGCACACTTCGTTTCCTCTTCGCATGACGTCATAACCGGAGGACGTGCAACACACTTCATTTATATTCTCCATTGGTCACCGATTTATATTTTCCCTGTATTTCCTTCGCAGCTTGTGCGAATGCACTTCCAGCAGTGATAAATTATCCGTGGAATGTGGCGGAATATACCACGTTCTGAACACTCAATCGACATCCTTCTCCAAGAAGTATCGGTATCCTGCTCCTTGATGAATGCTTCATGTCTTCATGTCTTCATGTCTCCTTTCTAACAATATCTCGTTGATAAATAGCATATGTATGCTCTCGATAAGGAATGGTGATACACGAACATTTTGCAATGCAATTTCAGGTAAAAGGAAGACCTATGATGTGATATGGCATACAATACTAGTTTACAGAATAGTTATTATTCTCCCTATCCCGGATATAGCTCTTCTTAAATTATGAATCTCAAAACAAATGATAAAGGTCCAGTCATAGGTACCTACACCATTGACTCAAATTTTAGTCTGAAAGACATAAAAAACATGTTAAATTACACTAATTCCATGGCAATTTTCGACATCCTGTTATGCTCGCTTCGACATCTCTCACCTAATGAAAAACCATTATTTTAACCCTGACTTCCAGTCCTCGCTGCATACACGACTCACGCTGCCTTTACACTGAATCGCACTCAGAAAAAGCATTGCGGAAGCATATCGCGAAGTAGATATTATTGCCCCGGATGCATTTCGTTATCGGCGGCATCGTAGCACGCCGTCACGCCTACGGAAACTCAAACCGAGAACAACCCTCGACGCTGAGAACAGGCAATAAATGTAAAAGTTGCGGTAGAATGTTTCCCAGGCGAAATCAGGTCCTTGATGCTATCTTGAGTTCATGCACCGTGCTTCAAACACCGGCTAATTGGGGGGGGGGGGGATGCATGCGCCAACCAGAGGTGGTGGTGAGGCGTAATACTGTACTAACCTCGGATAGTGATGGGCATCAGGTGTCATTTGGAGGGGTTCGAGGCTGTTTTCAGTATAAACGAGTTATCAAGGAGTAGCTTGGTTGGTTGGTTATTGGTTTTTTTACGACACGTCGACCGTTGAGTCATGTAGCGTCGCCCATCTCTCACGCCGATTGGTCGCGGGCGAAGAGTAGCGACAGGTGAGACTCAAACCCACAACCTTTCGATTGTGAGACGAGCATCTTACCCCTAGACCACTCGTCCCCATTAAGGAGTAGCTTGCGATATTCCATAACCATTAGGAAATCCATCGCAGTGGAGGGAAGGATAATAGCACCTGCTATGCCCTTCGTAACATTAAATACGTTCATGCTATGCCCAACCTGGCATAGCTAAAACCAGCTCTGCTATGACGTGAGAGAGAATCCCATGCGTCCCATGATGCATGTATGAATGTTTTCGAAGATGTTGGGGCGAAGGCCTACTTTTCAGGCACCCAGCAATACCAGAGTCCATGCTATCCCAAAAGCGAAACGTTCAGTTCCTTGGCTACCGTCCAGTTCTTTGGCTATCGTCCAGTTCCTTGGCTACCGTCCAGTTCCTTGGCTACCGTCCAGCTCCTTGGCTACCGTCCAGTTCCTTGGCTACCGTCCAGCTCCTTGGCTACCGTCCAGCTCCTTGGCTACCGTCCAGTTCCTTGGCTACCGTCCAGCTCCTTGGCTACCGTCCAGTTCCACGGCTACAGTCCAGCTCCTTGGCTATCGTCCAGTTCCTTGGCTACCGTCCAGCTCCTTGGCTACCGTCCAGTTCCACGGCTACCGTCCAGCTCCTTGGCTACCGTCCAGTTCCACGGCTACCGTCCAGTTCCTTGGCTACCGTCCAGCTCCTTGGCTACCGTCAAGTTCCACGGCTACCGTCCAGCTCATTGGCTACCGTCCAGCTCCTTGGCTACCGTCCAGCTCCTTGGCTACCGTCCAGCTCCTTGGCTACAGTCCAGCTCCTTGGCTACCGTCCAGCTCCTTGGCTACCGTCCAGCTCCTTGGCTACCGTCCAGCTCCTTGGCTACCGTCCAGTTCCTTGGCTACCGTCCAGCTCCTTGGCTACCGTCCAGCTCCTTGGCTACCGTCCAGTTCCTTGGCTACCGTCCAGTTCCTTGGCTACCGTCCAGCTCCTTGGCTACCGTCCAGCTCCTTGGCTACCGTCCAGTTTCTTGGCTACCGTCCAGTTTCTTGGCTACCGTCCAGTTCCTTGGCTACCGTCCAGTTTCTTGGCTACCGTCCAGTTTCTTGGCTACCGTCCAGTTTCTTGGCTACCGTCCAGTTTCTTGGCTACCGTCCAGTTCCTTGGCTACCGTCCAGTTCCTTGGCTACCGTCCAGTTCCTTGGCTACCGTCCAGCTCCTTGGCTACCGTCCAGCTCCTTGGCTACCGTCCAGTTCCTTGCCTACTCTCCAGTTCGACACAGTCGGAGCTGTGTTTCTGCGGAGTACCACATCACCGAAGGTGAGCTCTGGTGTATAATCAGAGTATAACCAGAGTACAACTGGAGTATAACCAGAGTACAACTGGAGTATAACCAGAGTACAACTGGAGTATAACCAGAGTACAACTGGAGTATAACCAGAGTACAACTGGAGTATAACCAGAGTACAACTGGAGTATAACCAGAGTACAACTGGAGTATAACCAGAGTACAACTGGAGTATAACCAGAGTACAACTGGAGTATAACCAGAGTACAACTGGAGTATAACCAGAGTACAACTGGAGTATAACCAGAGTACAACTGGAGTATAACCAGAGTACAACTGGATTATAACCAGAGTACAACTGGAGTATAACCAGAGTACAACTGGAGTATAACCAGAGTACAACTGGAGTATAACCAGAGTACAACTGGAGTATAACCAGAGTACAACTGGAGTATAACCAGAGTACAACTGGAGTATAACCAGAGTACAACTGGAGTATAACCAGAGCTCACCGAAGGGAGCTCTGGTTCCGCGTGGCGTCAGAACCATCCGACACGCAGGGTGGAGGTTCCGCAACATTTCCGTAACACAGACATGTGTCGGTTTTGAGGCGCACGCACCTGTCAACTGGTGCCAGGAAGCGGGAGTCGGGACCTGGAACCGGCAGCAGCCAGGAGCCTGGAGCGGAACGGAGCTGGAGCTGGGAGCCGTCAGCTTGGCATCGATGTGCGGGCGGATCCGGGTCGTGCAGAGCGCCTGCCCCATGAGATGAAGCCGCGAGATGGCAGCCGCACAGAGGTCTCGGAAATACCGTCGTTGGTTGACTATTTGGGCTTAATGGCGCGCCGACTACGAGGTCATTTAGCGCCCAGAAATGCCGCCGTCACCGTCGTTCATCTCACAACGGCTGTGGTTTTCACGAAGGTGGGCTGACCCCTGACCAGCCGAAGTGTGATGGCTGACCCTACAGCAGGGGCAGTAGGGTGCTGAGGAAAGCAACTGGATTATAACTCTGAGCGTGCTTCGCCCCTCAGCTGACAATCTGAAATCCCTTTTTGTGGAAAAATGGAACGCACGTCCCCGATCGAGCGGGAGGACATTCAGGTTTTCTGAAGAGGGGAACAAATATCGACAAAATTCACCTCGGAAAAATCTTAATCTGAAAATTTACAAATTGTTGTGGTCCCTCGCCATAAATTTGGGCTGTGCCGCAGGGCAGATGGGGAAGGTATTCCTAGGGCAGATGGGGAAGGTTTCACAATTCCTAGGGAATGCATCACATCAGATGATGTCCGAGAGAACACAATACGAGGAGCAGCCCAACCTCAGAGCTGGTCGACGGCAAACTGGATCTGCCACTGAACCTGGGGGGTGGGGGGCAAGAGCCCCCCTTGCCCCCCCTGGGGAGGGGCAAGAGCCATTTGATGTCGATTATTTACATGCAACACACATGGGATAATTGTTAAACTCATCCGAAGCTGGGAGGGGGCACGCCTCTCTGCCCCTCCCCGCCGGCTCCCGCGCCCTTGATTGACAGAGTTCGGGTGTTTCCGGGGCCACGCCCTATTGGCGGCCTGCGCCGGGCCGACGGGGAGCGCGCGGTCCGCGACCAGATTCACTTTCGTTCGGGCACGAGACCCGCCGCGCCGCCGCCTTTGGTTTCACCAGGACGGACGAGGCACCAGGCTACCAGTGGCGGGTGTCACCAGGCTACCAATGGTGGGTGTCACCAGGCTACCAGTGGCGGGTGTCACCAGGCTACCAGTGGCGGACGTCACCAGGCTACCAGTGGTGGGTGTCACCAGGCTACCAGTGGTGGGTGTCACCAGGCTACCAGTGATGGTGTCACCAGGCTACCAGTGATGGTGTCACCAGGCTGCCAGTGGTGGGTGTCACCAGGCTACCAGTGGTGAGTGCCACCAGGCTACCAGTGGGGGTGTCACCAGGCTACCAGTGGGGGGTGTCACCAGGCTACCAGTGGCGGACGTCGCCAGGCTACCAGTGATGGGTGTCACCAGGCTACCAGTGGCGGACGTCGCCAGGCTACCAGTGGTGAGTGCCACCAGGCTACCAGTGGGGGTGTCACCAGGCTACCAGTGGGGGTGTCACCAGGCTACCAGTGGTGAACGTCACCAGGCTACCAGTGGGGGACGTCACCAGGCTACCAGTGGTGTGTGTCACCAGGCTACCAGTGATGGGTGTCACCAGGCTACCAGTGGGGGTGTCACCAGGCTACCAGTGGGGGTGTCACCAGGCTACCAGTGGCGGACGTCACCAGGCTACCAGTGATGGACGTCACCAGGCTACCAGTGGTGAGTGCCACCAGGCTACCATTGGGGGTGTCACCAGGCTACCAGTTGCGGACGTCGCCAGGCTACCAGTGATGGGTGTCACCAGGCTACCAGCGGCGGACGTCACCAGTGCCTACGCGGCCGGGACACCAGCGAAAGCACCAGCGGAATGAGGAACACGTGATCGGTGGCGGAGATAGGACGACATCCGGACAGATGAGATGGGAGATGATACCCGGACGCGGACGTGGAAGGGTCGGCGTGTAGCGCGGCGCGTGTATTTGTGCAGGTGTGCGGCGTGTGTACATGAATGGATTGCGGCACTTCCGCACGTGGGGAATGTGACCTGGTTGGCTGATCGCACGGACATGGTCTTGCATCCGGTGCACGGTGTCGAAGAGAGCATAGTATGATGTAGAAACCCGAACGACGTCATCTTAACTGGCAACTTAAATCGCTTCACCTGAACATGGAAGCACTATTATACCCAAATAATAACAAGCTTTGTTTTTCCTGGAGGAAACGACTTCTATGCTATACACAACTGGTGTTGCATAGCACAACGTTCATAGGAAATCACCTAGCCTGAACTTGCCCTGTGAGATGTGCGTGTACAGGGGCACAAGAGATATTCGATAGCCAGCCTGTACACAATGCTTATAAACACGATCTCTACCGTCAGAAAGGAGGCATGAAGGCTGCCTACACATACATCTGGAAACATGGTATGAAAGCATTTTCGGGCGGGCTGCCCAATCAATATTCAGGAAGTGGAATGATGGACACATTTTCTACAGAAGTATAGCATTATCTCGTATTAGCGATGGATGGGACAGAGCTCATACCGCGGGGAAGAGTTTCTCTCCTGGGAAATGCATCAGCCACACATTTCCAGACATTCCCGCCCAGAAATGTCGGGGAACAAACAATCCTGTGGTTTCCAGCAATGCGGAGGCATGTCCCAGCGACCTCTTCCCTCGAGAGAACACCGGCGGCGACAATGCAGGTCACCCATATGCTCAGCTGACGTCGATGACGTCACTGAAGCGTGCATACAAAGCCGCGGAGGATCCACTTCTTTCAACGTGAGGAGCGACGATCAAAACAAATATAAGCAACACATGTTCACACTAATGTGTCCATATTATAGTTCATAATCACATCTACGTTGGAAATGTTCGCTACATTAACACAAACATGAAAACAAGTGAGAAATGCCGTCGAGGGTCAGCGCGCGATGCATATTTGAATCGCGATATCGGCGTCTGCCGCACGTATCGCGAAACCTGGCTGGGAAGCGTGGCTCCGAGATACAGTCAATACAACTGTGGTATCGTGGTACGGTCAAGGATACCATGGGATCGTGATACAGGCAACGGTACAGTCAACGACACCACGGCTCCGTGATACAGTTGATGATATCGTGGTATCGTGGTACAGTCAATGTTACCGTGGTATCGTAGTACAGCCAATATTACCGTGTGATCGTGATACAGTCAATGATACCGTGGCATCATGATGCAGTCAATGGTACGGTGGTATCGTGGTACAATGAATGACACGTTGGGATTACGATATGATCGACTCCCCGGATGGTTGGTGGATAATGCGGACGTGCACGTACAGACCGTTCACCCCTCTGCCCCCCCCCCCCTCTGGCTGCACTAAACACAGGAGGTATCAGGGATACGCACGACTAACTGATGCGCCAGTTCTCGTTAGATTGCAACAGTCGGTTTGTGGTTTAATGCGTCACCAGCCGCGCAGTCCCTGGCCTCCGGGCCCGGGTACGCAGGTCGCATGCATGACTACATAACCACGTGACCGGCGGCTGGTAGGCTTTGGTGGTCAGTGTACTGGAAGCATGGATGGTGTACGCCTGGATTGGACCCCGCGTCGGCGCCTTTGATCTGCGCGCATCAGCGGCAGACTTGTGCTTGACTCGAGTTGAATCGAGAATCGACTCATGAATCAATCGTTTTTGGATGAGTCGCGAGTTGAACCGATTCCTTCCCCAAAATATATCTTGAGTCGTGAGTTGAATCACATCTTTCTAAAAAAAAAAGTGAGTTGAATCATGAGTCAATCATTCAAATCACAATGAGTCATTTGAGTCTTATGACTCAAATGCAAGTTATAAATAAATGATATATAGCATGTATCTTTATGAATAGTATGCCATGACACAAAGTAGGGAGTAAAACACACTAAAAATAACATTTATACAAATATATATATATATATATATATATATATATATATATATATATATATATATATATATATATATATATATATAATGTGTGAGCAGTGCACACTGAATCATATGGCTCATGAGTTTGATACCACTGAGTCGGATCTGAATGATTCAAATTTCTGTCAGTCTGTTTGAGTCGCGAGTCGAATCATGCTTTGTGAGCTCTGAAATTGAGTCAAGTCAAATAATTTTGCCCTGCTCTGAATCATGAGCCGAATCAGATCTCAAGATCTATGAGTCACATGTGAGTCGACTTAAACAAATTTGAGTCGAGCACAAGTCTGATCAACGGCACCAACCTGCCACCTAGCGAGGGTAAGTAAAAACGCGGAAACGCGACCAGTTTTAGGCCGTGCGCCTATGGGAGTTCGGGGTACGCATTTCGTATTGGCATTTTTTCCAATTGATTCAGCCACCCCGAGGATTGCATCTACCTTTTATGATACAGAATCGATCATGAAACATTACCGCCTATGGGATATTCGGGGTACGCATTTCGTATTGGCATTTTTTCCAATCGATTCAGCCACCCCAGGAGGATTGCATCTGCCTTTTATGATACAGAATCGATCATGTAACCTCACCATTATTTCCTTATTGAATTATTACGCTCCATTCCGAAGTTGTCGTGATGCGAAGTGAAGGCATCTGTGAGAGGGAGCCCATTTCGCCGAACGGGTCGACTAACCAATGTTGATTTATTAAAATGATTGGAGGGGGCAAAGTACATGAAGGCAAGGGCAGACCAAAATGAATAGGGGAGGGGTCACATTCCATAGGCTCCCATGTCAGAAGTTGAAATTATTACGGGTGGGGGGAAGCAAGCATTGAGGGGGCAGTTTCACCCTCAAAGATCAGAATGAGCGGTTCTGCTTTCGCCCCCACTCTCCTTGCTCTCTAGATATGCGGCTGATATTTTCCAGTGGAGTGGTTTACACAACTGAATGGGAGAGTACAGACTTCGGCGTACCCACCAATCCGCAAAGAGGATTGAGCGGAAGTTCCGTGGAGGGTACAAGCCCCCTCCCCAGATTTATGATTTTTCCAAGGAGGAGTCATTTCTCCAGAGGGACGGCTCTTGGTCCAGAACATTTTGACGGAGTACACTCCGATCTCCTAGAGGGGCACCATTTGTTTTTGTCTGGGGGAGTACTTTTCACCAAAAAAATCGCGGCGCGCGTTCGGACTCCCAGAGGACTGCCGTTCCCAGTCCGAGGAGCGCGTTGCGCTGAGAAATTCGAGGGAGGGTGTACACTGGAACCTCCAAGAGAGGCGTTCTTCGGGTCATAAGGGGCGCCACTTTCGCTTCCTCCCCCTTGGATCAGCCCTCGCAACATACCCTTGCTGGCAACACCACTACCTCTCGCCGATTCGCTACCACTTGCCAGTCGTTCGACTCAGGGGTGTTGTTTTATATACCTTTGAGGGGGAACTGCCACCTCAATGTTTGCTTAACCCACCCCCGCAATTATTTCAGCTTCTAACATGGGAGCCAATGGAATGTGCCCCTAATTCATTTTGGTCTGCATATTGCCTTCATGTACTTTGCCCCGTCCAATCATTTCAAGATAAAGATAAAGATAGAGAGATAAGAGATAAAGATTCAAGATAAAGATCATCAAGATATCAACATCGGTGGGCCGACCCTTGGGACGAGGTGGGCTCCATCCCACAGATGTTTTCACTTCGCACCACGACTACTTCTGAACGGAGCGTAGTAAATCAATAAGGAAAGAACGGTAAGGCTTCTTGATCAATTCTGTATCATGAAAGGCTGATGCAATCCTCCTGGGATTGCTGAATCAAATGGAAAAAATGACAATACGAAATGCGTACCCTGAACTCACATAAGCGCACGGCCTAAAACCGGCCGCGTTTCCGTGTTTTTACTTACCCTCAGCTGGATGGGCTGATACGCAAACAGCTGTTGGTTTCCAATCCAGGCGTACGTGATCCATACTGGAAGTGCATAATCTGAAATGCTGTTTGGACATAATGATCCTCAGGGTCGGACACAGAAAATACTGCCGAAGTGGACTGGATACACACAGAAGCCCACAACCATTGGACGATCCAGCATACCTCAAAAGGCGAAGGGATAAATCGCTCAGGGTCGATCACACTTCAAATGAACTTGTCCTATTCACGAAAGTGAAATGCATTTTGAGTGCCACTTGGCAGTGAGTGGACATTTTCCTCTGACATACTGAGCTACATAGGCCGTGGGCATTCCCCACACTTATGGTCGCGAAGAAGTCAAAATGTCAAGCAGTTAGCCCGGTTCGTATCTGGTGAACTGGCTACCTCCTGGCTACCATAAGCTCGGTGGTCACTGCTTTGTCGGCTTCTCTATACTGGGTTTGGAAGTGGACTGTCTAAAACGTATTTGGAAATGCATTATCCTTGCCGAGGTAATCCGAGTCCTGAGCCTAAATAGGGGATGGGGCAAAGGATATGATAGCTTCCTCTTGTCGCCAAGTGGCATGGTTCCAATTCCCCATCCACGTGTTAATCCATAGCATCTGCAACATTATTTCAAGGTAGAACATGAAAAAGACAAAATGACGAAGAAATGTGTTCCGAGAAAGCCATACAAATCGTTAAAAATAGCACACAAAACATTAAAGAATGATCATCAAAGATAGTCATTTTCTTTAACGATGCTACTACTGTCACTTCGAGAAAACTTTGTCTATTTTCTTGTTTATTTTCAGCGAACGGCACGCATTTCTAAGCTGGCTACATCCCGCCCGGCTACCTCCTGGGTACACCACTGACGCTCTCCTGGGTACGCCACTGACGCTCTCCTGGGTACGCCACTGACGCCCTCCTGGGTACACCACTGACGTATCTCACCCTGCTTCTCCATGGTGTGATGTGCTAACAAACGTGGACTTTGCAACGTGGTGTCGCGATTTCAACCGTACTTACTGGTTTGCACCGCTTTCGGTTGGGATTCCGTCACTCCTTGCTTGGATCCTGCCGGTCCTCGCTTGGATCCCACCGCTCCTGGTTTTTGGATCTCGTCGCTCCTTGTTTGGATCCAAAGGTTTCCGTTTGGATATACACTGCCTGGATGTGGTTACTATCTCTTCGTATGATACCACTGGACCTTTCTGTGCTATCACCGACGCCTCATTTACCAGCAATTACCATCACACCTGGTTTTGTGGTATCACGGTCAACACTCCTGATGCTACCACTCGTCTCCTTGGTATAGCCACTGTTCGCTTTGGCGTCACCACCGGCCCTGGTATTACCACCAGTCCTAGTGCTACCACACCGGCCCTGGTATTACCACGGACCTAATGGCGTTAACCGCCGATCCTCCGAACCACTATTCGCTGTTACCACGGTCTGCTCTCGCCGTCACCACTGTCTGCTCTCGCCGTCACCACTGTCTGCTCTGGCTGTCCTTCAAGTGTGGGGCCGATATCGACTCCCGTTGAACCTTCGCGGGCCACACTATTCACAGTCCCACGACACGAGAGCTCGGAGCGTGTGTTGTGGTTTGCTAATTTGAAGCCGACTCGATCACCAACAGCAACAACACCATCACCAACAGCAGCACATACAGCAGCAGCACCAACAGCCACTGAACCTCGCCGTCGCGGCGGAGCCTCGTCTGTCCGTCGGCGCCGACGGTGCCGTGAGCGCAGCCCGTTCCCGTGTACGGCGCGCAGGCGCTGGCGGCGGCCGGCGAGCCGTGCTCTCAGTACCGCGTCCGGCGCGATAGTGCGGCCGTGCGCCGCGACCGGGCCGACCTGGCCGCCGCGGCCCGTGCCGATAGTCGGCCCGATCAGCTGACGCGCGAGGCGGCGGGGTACTAACGACGGTTTCCGCCGCGGCCCGGCGGAACTCGGCGACCGTGGGAAGAGCCGTACAGTTGCGGACGTGCCCGCAGGCAGCCGGCCACCGCAAAACGCGCGAAACGACGTCCGCCAATCGGAAGGTATTGACCTATATTCCCGTGTTACTAGTAATGGACTCGTCCGCTGAGGGATGTTTTAAATGTGTGTCATTGTTGTTCAAATGTTTGAAACTGAATCTCCGTATTCATTACTGTTTGCGACTACGGTATATTACGATGACGGCTTGCTGAAACGCGTAGTCAAAGATGGTTCCTTTATCTCCGTATTTTTGTCAACCGAAATATTGTGTTTTATCGCACACTCTTTCTTTAATATTACACACGAGCCCCTTAAATCTAGCGCCCCTCCTCCGCTGCCAAAATCGGTTGCCCCGCTGCCCATCATGGCGATGACGTCATGATCCCGTTGGCCCTCATTGGCTGCCGTGACGGAAAGGATAGAAATACCGCGGGCTCGTGGGATATGTGGTCGACTGCCGTTATCTAGCAGTAGGTCGGGACGGTGTGGACCTTCAACTTCGTGAGATTTATACGTAAAGTAGAAATACATGAAGACACAGGAGCATTCTGGATGTTCATCACGAGCATGGAGGACAATAAAAATCGTGCTTGCTGCTTGAAATACACAATCTTACACAATAGCCGCATCACCTGTTGAAAGGAAGCACGTCTTTAAGGGCAGACCAGACAGGCGGGCGGGTCCACTCGTCGGGCACACTGCGGTCATAAAGTCATAAAGTCATAAAGTGTTAAGGCTTAATAAGAGCCACAGGGGCCCATCTGGGTTAAGCCTATCTAGAAAAGGTACTAGAAATGTACATATTCTCACCCCAATCAATCCCTAATCCCAAGTTCCTAGGAAGCTATATATCCCAGCCTATCTAGCATCATCCACTTGCTATTGCATTACACCCTCAACAATTGCAAGCTCCTCCCATCATACCCATTGTGCTACCATAGCCCCTGCTTAAAGGGGTCTGTGCCGTGCACATTTAACATAAATATTATCCCCTCCATCCAAATTAGAAATCAAAAACAAGATTTTCCTGCCTAAAAAATTTGTCCACCCTACTTTTAAATACATTCAATGAGGAACTCCCCACAACATCAGCAGGCAGTCCATTCCACTGATCAACAACCCTTTGACTGAAGACCTGCTGTCGCTTAACTGTCCTACACCTCAACTTGTCTAACCTGAGTTGGTGACCCCTGTGTGATACTTTAAACTGAAGAGCACCATTTAAATTGACCTGATCTAGTCCTTTAACAATTTTGTACATTTCAATCATGTCCCCCTTAATCTCCTATACTTGAGTGAGTACATATCTAATGCCACAAGCCTTTCTCCATATTATAAGCTACCTAGTCCACTGATGAGTTTAGTTGCTTTGCGTTGCACTCTTTCTAACTTGTCTATATCTTTTTCTAGGTAGAGGCTCCAAGCTTGCACAGAATATTCCAAGTGGGGTCGCACATATGCTAAGTACAGTTTTTTCATGACTTCCTTGCTCTTATACATCACACTTCTATTAATGAGTCCCAGCATTCTGAGTGCCCTGTTCCGAGCTGAGCTACATTGTTTCTCTGCTTTAAGGTCATTTGAAACCAACACACCTAAGTCCCTTTCCTCTTCAATAACATCCAGTTCCCTCCCTCCCATTGTATATCTGAAAGTATCACCTCCAGACCCCAGATGCATAACCTTACACTTGTCATAGTTAAAAGACATCTGCCATTGATCAGCCCACTTTTTAGGTCCTCCAAGTCTAGTTGAATATTACTAGATTGATCACAACTGTTTGCCACTCCTACCAGTTTGATGTCATCAGCAAATTTGAACACTCTATTCCTCAGCCCTACCTCAATGCTATTTACAAAGATGATAAAGAGAAGTGGCCCTAGAACAGAGCCCTGTGGTACTCCACTCAGAACATCCTTCCAATCAGATTTACATCCATTTAACATTACCCTTTGTTTCCTTCCCTCAACCATGCTTCAATCCAACCTAGAACTTTTCCAACAATCCCATGTTGCTGTAGTTGATGAATTAGCCTCCTATGTGGAACTTTATCAAAAGCTTTGCTAAAGTCCAAGTACACAACATCCATCCTGTTTTGATTGTCTACTTCTTTAGTAACATACTCCATGAACTCCAAAAGGTTAGTTAAACAAGACCTTCGAGATCGAAATCCATGTTGAGTATCCCTTAAAAGATTGTGCCTATCAAGATGAATCTGAACATTCTGTTTAACCAGTTTTTCTAGTACCTTGCAAACTATTGAGGTCAAACTGACTGGCCTGTAGTTCCCTACACACTTCATACTTCCCTTTTGAAAATTGGAACTACATTTGCATTTCTCCAATCTTCAGGCACTTCAGAGTATTCCATAGACCGCCTGAAAAGTATACCTAGAGGAACTGCTAAAGCTTTAGCACACTCTACTAAGACCCTAGCATATATATCATCTGGTCCAGAAGCTTTATTAGGCTTTATATTCTGCAACTGCTTTTCTACAGCTTCTGTAGTTATCGTAAGATACTCCAACCTATCACCTGTCATGGCATATGATTCAGTTGTTTCTATTCTACCAGAATTATCCTGAGTAAATACTGATGAGAATTGCTTGCTTAAGGAATCCACAATATCACAATCATCAACCACTAATTCCCCATCTACCTCCAGTGGTCCTACACCACACTTTTTAGCCTTAAATTTGTAGAAACTAAAGAATCTCTTAGCATTACCTGCTGAACATTTCCGAGCTAATTTGATTTCAGCCAGTCTTTTAGATGCCCTAACACACCTCCTAACTTTATTTCTCGCTATTTGATATGATTTGAGGTTTACCTCAGAGTTAGCATATTTTAGTTTCTTGAATGCCTGCTTCTTTGACTCCAGTAAATGCTTTACTTCCCTGGTCAGCCATGAAGGGAGCTGAACCCTGGTTAATCTAATTTGCCTATTGGGAATGAACCTATCCTGACCTTGAAATAGTTTATATTTTATCATTCTCCACATTTCATAAGCATCTAAGCCTTTCAATAAGTCTTCCCAATCAATTTCATTCAGGAAGATCCTGAACTCATTGTAATTCCCTTTAGCAAAATTAGGAATCAATGTCTTATTGGTTCCTACATTTCCAACATACAATGAGAAACGTATAATGTTGTGATCACTATTACCCAAAGTCTCTCCTATGTTCACATTTTGTACACAATTTTCCTCATTAGTAAGCACAAGATCTAATATTTCATTTTCCCTTGTAGGTTCATGTATCATTTGAAAAAAATAAATTCTCCTCAAAACAATCCATGAAGCTTCTTCCCGATTTGTTTAGACCTATAGTTTTGCTTCCCAATCCTGTTATGTTGAAATCCCCCAACAAAACAGTTCTCTCCTTTACTCTCCTACTTATCTCTTCCTGCATCAACCTGTCCGTGTTTTCATTCTGGTCTGGAGGTCTATAGAATGCCCCAACCCTAAATTGTGTTCCATTTTTTCAGAATGATATCTAACCACAAGGATTCTACACCTTCATCATGTACACTATCTTCTATGGAATGACATTTCATTTCTTGTCTGACATACAACAGTATACCTCCTCCTATCCTTGCCTGCCTTTGATAAGCATGCATGTTGTAGCCTGTCAATTCGAATTCTTGCAAGTTGTCTCCAAAATGCTTTCATTAACCCATGCCTCTGTTATGCATACCAAATCTAGCTTTTCAGACAACATATAAGCATGCAGTTCCCCAATTTTGTTCCTAACACTTCTGGCATTGACGTAAAAACACGATAAACCATTGTTTATCATGTTTATCATATCATATATCATTTATCATATATCATGTTTATCATGTATCATGTACCAACCCTTGTTTGCAAGACTTCTCTCTCCATCAGCTACATCCCCCATGACCTGCCTAGTTTCCCTGTTTCCTATTGAGAGCCTCCTCATACCTATTGCTGAGCAATTCAACTCCTCTCTTGCTCAAATGTAACCCATCTAATGCAAACATTTCAGTCTTCCCCCAGAAATCCCCCACAAATCCAAGAACCCCACGCCAAGTTCCTAACAAATCTTGGCCACCCTGGTATTCAGCCCAATGGCCCTCGAGTACCACTCTATGCTTGCGTTAACCATAGGGAGGATGGATGTTACCATTCCTCGTTTCCTACTTACAGCTAGCCTACCTATCAAAGCCCTATACTCTTGTATTGTTTCCTCTGTTTTTGCTTTTCCTACATCATTTACACCAACCTGCACAATTACCGTTGTGCTCTCTCCACTACCCTTCATTACTCCTTCTATCCTATCACCAACATCCTTTACCTGGGCTCCTGGGAAGCAAACACCAATCCGTTTGTTGGGGTTCCTGCTACAAAAAGTACGGTCCATGTACCTAACTCTTGAGTCCCCTATAACTAAAACCTCCCCTCTCTATCCTCAGCTACCTGGTCATTCCTACCTTCCTCTTTAGCAGCATTACTATCTCTCCCTTGCAGTACCTCAAACCTATTATTAGTTTCAATGCCTTTGTCCATTTTCCTTAAAGCCAGTCTCGTACTCTGGCGTCTAGCTACTTTCCACTTTCTACTATCATGGTCCATACTATCTCCACCCCTATCACTCCTAGGCTCCTGCACCTGGCTTGCCTGGCTGACATTTCCTATGGTGGGCCCTGCCACCAAACACTTCAGGCGCTCCACCTCCCTAGCTAACATATCTACTTTCTTCCATGGTCGCATTGACGGCGACGGAGACCCGCCCGTCAGACCCGTGGGGGGACGTCGGACGAGTCCAAACACCCCCGTGGGGGGACGTCGGACGAGTCCAACACCCAATACAGATGTCACCTGACACAGAAACTGGGGAAGTTCAGGAAGATGCTCTCGTCTTTTTCGAGCTTCTCAGTTTACAGACTGGTCAAATACCACAATCCATAGTCCAAGAGGGGCAGAACCCAAGGGGCCCCACGGGTGGCCGTTGGGCCGTTGTTCCCAAGAACCCGTTGTACCCGTTGTACCCGTTGAACCCGTTGCCGTTGGAACGTTGTACCCTTGACGAGGAACCACACGTAGACTGCAGTGATACCATTGCAAAGACATCACTGCTAATTTGACAATAATGCACAAGCAATATTGATCAGCCAAGTGGTGCAAGGTCAAGTTCGAGCCAGTTAGGTAAGGAGTTAGGTAAGGAAATAGATAAATATCTCGCTCTTGAAAACGTAACGTATTTTTTGGGCAGAATGAAATATGACAGGTCGTTTATATTGAGCAGGGTTGGCCTTCAACCTGCACACATGTGATTTCTCATGACGTCAGTGGCATCGGGCAAGGGACATCTGTGGATTAAAATACATCTTTAATCAAGGTTTCCTTCGATGGTAAAGAGAACCGTAAAAGCATCATGACGAGAAAAAAAAACGAGATTTTTTTTCAGCCTCGTGATCTATTGCCGTAGTCAATCTGAATATTGTACTGCCACCGATGAGAATTTTCATCACCTAGAAATAACCTGCAATGAAGAAATGAAACAGCGCAATAGAAGTTGGATGCAATACGATACGAAGAGAGTGAACCAGCAATCTACGACGACGACGCACGCACAAATCCGAACAAGCACGCCGCAATTCATCATTGCTTTTGTTTCAGTGCATAATTTACGTGGACGAACATCACTACCTTGCCCTTGATTTCTCAGTACCAATCCATTCCTTGAACTGATGCCTACTCTAGTCCTTGTTCCAGTCTATTGAGTCGGTGCCGACTTCCCTACGTCGTTTGCCATTTGGCCAACTGATTTCTTCACCCCATATTGCGCAATAATAGCAACCAGGTGCGTGTATGCACCTGTAAGTAAATATAGAAATATACAAAATACATGCAAGTGATAAAATGGCCTGACCTGATCTGGGCTAGCCCAGAGCGGTGTCGGAGTCATGACTTTGGACCCACGCATCAATGGGACCACTCTGGATAAATGCACACCACCAGAACTCGGACAATCATTGCCCTGGTGGGAAGTTGCCTAATGAGCAATCCTCGTGAACTCCCGACCGAGTGAGATGAAAAACAGATTTTAGAGGCTAACTGCAATGCAAGGCACGACTAACCATGCACCTGGCTAGTGCCGGCCTAGTTCAGCAAGCGCGTTTCAAACGCGGGCGATATTGACCCTGTCTCTACAATCGCCCAGCCAGGAGCCGTGTTGGCCAGGTGTCCTTCCCCACCACCCGCACCGGAAGTGGTCACCTTCCGGCCGGCCGGGCCAGGTGACTGCCGACGCCCCTCCCCTCAAACCAGCCGGCCGGTGGGCAGCAACGGCGGCGCGGCGCCCTCTGCTTTCAAATGTGTGGACGCCTTTCCGCCAAGGTGATGCCAACTTGTGGGGTTCACACTCCCGCAGGGTGATGCTAACCTGTGGGGTTGACTCTCCCGCAAGGTGTTGCTAACCTGTGGGGCTGACACTCCCGCAAGGTGATGCTAACCTGTGGGGTTGACACTCTCGCAAGGTGATGCTAACCTGTGGGGTTGACACTCCCGCAAGGTGATGCCAACATGTGGGGTTCACACTCCCGCAGGGTGATGCTAACCTGTGGGGTTGACGCTCCCGCAAGGTGATGCCAACATGTGGGGTTGACTCCCGCAAGGTGATGCCAACCTGTGGGGTTCACACTCCCGCAGGGTGATGCTAACCTGTGGGGTTGACACTCCCGCAGGGTGATGCTAACCTGTGGGGTTGACACTCCCGCAAGGTGATGCTAACCTGTGGGGTTGACGCTCCCGCACACAGCATTTTGTCGTTAGCTATTTGGGCTTAAGGGCGCTTTGCACATAAGGGCACATGTTGTTTGTTATTTGGACTTGAGGGCGCTTTGACCAGCCTTCGATCATTAGCGCCCAGTGCTTCTCAAGTTCAGATGCAAGGTGCGTCGCGAGGTGTGATGACCCCTGTTGACGCACCAGTACGGCCTACAAATATGGGCGATCGCATGGCTCTCGGAAGGAAATACATTGCTTGGAGGGCCCCTGATGAGCTGGACCCCTTGGCCGTGGTGTGCCTCTCACTATTATAATTTAATGACTACATAAAAGTTGTTAGTTTATTTTCGGTGACTATTCCGTTGCCATGTTTGTGTTCGCGTCTTGCAGTTGCAAAATCTGGCTCGCACATGCAAGCTCAGTTTGCTTGCTTGCTTAGTCACGACGCTTACTCGGTGGTTGACGTGGAGCCTTTGGCTTACCCGGCCACCGCCACGCAGTTGTCAAAGGTGCCCATGGGCGTGGTATCGCTGTGGTCCCTGCGATCCGAACCCGGTTTCGCGATTTTTGGAGTGGTCCGACCTCCCTTGAAAACTGGGTAACTTTGGAAAATCAGCGAGCTTCCTGACGTTTCCCAGTTTTTTTTATCAAGCGATGTCTGAATCGGGTGGATGGACCCGCCCGACGTTCCCGTCATGAGTCCGCCTGTCGGGTCTCCGTCGCGTTCAATGGCACCATGGTCCGCGTCGTGCCCGACGAGTGTATCGCCTCTCTGTCTGACCTGTCCTTAACGACGTGTTGCTACCTTCAATAGGGTTGCTGTTTTGAAAGAGTTGTGAATTGTCTGTCATTGTTCATTACTAAACAGCAAACGTGACTTTTATCTTCCTCCATGCTAGTACTGGGACGATCGTCGTAATCGCGTCTTTGGTTGTCAGCTGCTGAATAAATACTTTCCGAATTAACATGGCCAGCGATAGCAACAGCCATAGTACGGCAGCAACGCCACCGTGTAAAGGTATACAAGTATGGAACCCGGGTGATACCACCAACATGTGACCTCGAAAAGCGTTGCTCTGTCTCTACGATGGGGAGGTGGTGGGCGTCGGCTGTTTACGTCTGGTCAAACTGAGGATGGCGACGCTGTTGGAGGGGCCCCTGGCTCCGTGTGGCTGGCGGTGTCTTCATGGGGTCCTTCTGTGCATAGGCGCACCGGAGGGGGCTCGGGCCCGGGCCCCCATGAGACCAAGTGCACTTTTGGGGCCGGCATTTTTTTCTCCGGCCCTCCCATGAAAATCCGCCTGCTTCTGTGTAACTGTCAAATAACCCTCTGTAGCTGTCAGACGGCTATCTGTAACTGGCAGAGGGATCTCTGCAGCTACCAGAGGCAGCTCTCGACCTGGCCCTCCGGGGCTGGGTTGAGATCTACCCGAAGTATCTTATTACGTATTGGGAATCCTGCAGGAATAAATACACTTATCAACAGTGCTTCGCAACACCTGGAACATCAATGTGGCTACAACGAGCTGCGACACAAACATCGTCACGGCCAGTGCTTTCTCCATCTTAGTAGAGTCTCTAGAGGAACGAATTCTGCCTGTCCCCTCAGGGTGAGATCCTTTGCTCGTACTTGCCGTTAAAATTTCGAGAAGACACCCTAGGGAAGACGCCATAAGCACCATTCGCCGATCAGTGTCTAGCATTAGTTCGGCGATAATCATGACAAAGCCGATAAACCCGATCAGTTTATAGAGATAAGCCCGATAAGTTCGATCAGCTTTGCATGATAATTCTGATAAACCCGATAAACCCGATCAGTTTATAGAGATAAGCCCGATAACCCGATCAGCTCATGTAGAAAGCCATCCCTCTGCTGCCTGGAAAGCCTGGTTGTCGTTTCCTGGTGTCTTACAGGAAGAATGCGTCGTAAACGTCAGCACCATTAAGCCTTTATTTGGACCTCCAGTAAGCACTTGAAAACTTGACAGCAGAAGGAAAGATCGGATTTCGTCGTTTTCCTTCTCCCTCGATGAAAAATAAATGGCATCTTACTTCATTTTGCATTTAATATTCATAAGAGCTGTCACTGAAAATATTCATTTCGACTAAGCAAGCATATTATGTGCGTATGCTGCATTTATAGCTAATGTGGGCCCTATTATGTCCAATCAAGACCCGAATCCAAGCAAGGTCCAATGAAGGTTAAAGCAGGGATAAGTGGGCAGGCCGTGTGAAACGGCCTTGCCCCGCGTATTTTGTGGTTGGATCTGAGCCATAACTGGCTGAGGGCATGTCTAAATTTTGTGACGAGCAGCATTTCCGACTTTTATTTTGCAATCTGACGTGAGTTTCAGGCAGATCTGGGAATCTAGAACCTGTGAGATGGAAGAGATATAGACAACAGTATGGAGAAGAAGAAAATCAGCGTACAGTGCCATAAGGGACACTGGACGAGCGAGGGCAATGCACGAGCTATGGGTCTCCCCGCTGTAGTCACCGGATCGAACAGCATTCCGCCATGGGGAGCCTATACACCGACCACAGCTGCGCCCCCTTGGCGGCCCGTCCACAAGTGCGCCTTACTGCATGCACATTTCGCTGGAGTGCAGACATCCCAGACGAATATCGTATATTTCGACAATTCCGTGCAGCGCATTCAGATTCGGGGCGATACTTCGCGTGCTCATTATTTGGCGGCGAGGCCAGACTGCATAAATAATGCCATCAATTTCAGCCTTCGTGCGGTGAAAAAACCAGCAGCCCACTTCAGTCGGAATTGGTTGCGGTCTTAACGAAATCATGCCCAGCTGCCCCATATGCCGTACGTATCCCAAACTAAAATACACACACTGCCGAATTTTCCAATTAGCGTAGGCTCTACACTATGTCAAGGTTCGTTCTGTTTCCAAAACTTTCCGCTCAGTTTATGTCACATGCAATCGTTCTGCGCGGCACCCTCAGTCGGACTAACACTAGCCATGCATTCGTCCAGCCCCGGGACACGCAGATCGCGCATCATGACGACATAACCACGTGACCGACGGCTGCTAGGCTCGCCCTCAGCAAGTGCCCGCTGAGCCGGTGCCGTTCAGGCTGCGCCATAGCACCTTGTCTTTGAATACAAAACCTTGCCATTCAAATAGAACATTGTGGAGAAAACTTAATAATCGAAATAAAAGCCAGCTTTAATTCTGAATGAAAGTATAAATGCTTGAAACAATGCAAAACGAAAGAAACGGTCAATGGGCTGACCGGGCGAAGCGAGAAGTTCAAATTAACTTTTGTTGTGTATAAATATATATATATATATATATATATATATATATATATATATATATATATATATATATATATATATATATATATATATATATAAGTGTAGATTTATTCCTGCCTCGCCTTAGCTCGTACTTCGGGCACGGCGTGGAGCATGGCAGGGTGAGTGGATGCGTTGCAGAGGATCACGAATTTCGCCGAAATATAAGGAATGCATGCCGCTACATTTATCTGGTGAAAGGCACACCGTGATGGTTTTCCCTATGTATATTTTGCAATTGCAGAGGAAATGAATGTGTGCAGAAATATGGGTGGGACAGTGTCGAGGTGCAACACATGTAATATCGCAATGCACACACCCTGCCTCTCCCTGACGAGAAGAACCTGATAGGTCACGCTGATGATATGGGATTTATCGCATCTAGTGCCTTGGAAATTCCGCTCTTCTAGTGAGCATCCGTCCTTCGAATTTCTGCTTTCGTTCATCAGTATTGGAACGCAAGGCAGAATGTGAGCTATAGCGCTGAAGCTTCGCGCTTAATGCGCTGCGCTTCATCATGCCCTTTGTAGAGAAATGTGCTCTTATCGTGGCCAGCAAGCACAACAGCCCAGAAACGTGATTAGTGATGCGTGATCTGCGCAATCTTCCTATGTGGAGAGCGCCACCTATTTCGATGCTCAAATGGTTTCCAGCGCCACCTATACCTTGCTTCTCATTGGTGTTGTACCAGTTTTGCGATGCATACGGTACTTGGTTTCGACACGATCCAACTGTTATCTTCAATTTTTCCCAACAACGGTAGATGATTCGGGCGACGTTTTATCACATCGATTTTAGAGGAGACTCGCATGGTAGAAGGAGAGAAGGCTCCCGAGCTTGGGTGAGATGGGAGGGGACCTCCATACGGTCTTGTGTGAAATATAGAAGTTATTGGGTAAATCCATCACTGAGATGGTGATGTCACCTCGAAAGCATAGCAAATGGCACGACAGATTGGGGACATGGACAATGCTCCTCGGTGCTTATTACGAGCGCATGGCAGATATGGCGCTACACCTGACTGTTTACTTTATTCCGATTCCTGCACCAAGGGGATCGATAATTCTCCTGAGTCCTTCAATAATTATCCGCGAACTTACTGTCAGACTACCGTACGATACACCACACACGAATCGTGGTCATGAACCATCTACCATCTAGTGGTTCAAAATCGGACACAATTTGCAGGCACCGGCCTAGAAACCACACCTTCTACCGACCCATTATGCAGCCTGGACATGTCAAATAGACGTTGCAATGCACAGGCGCAGCTTGGAGCGGCAAAAGGGTGCCTGTTTGGTGCGGGTCGGCCGCACAGTTGTGGTCGGAACGCCCCCGTCCTGGCGGTGGGGGACGAGCTGTCGGCGGCGTCAGACCGTCAGCCTGTTCTGAGTAGGGAGTCACTCTGAGTAGGGAGTCACACTGAGTAGGGAGTCACTCTGAGTAGGGAGTCACCCTGAGTTGGGAGTCACTCTGAGTAGGGAGTCACTCTGAGTAGGGAGTCACACTGAGTAGGGAGTCACTCCGAGTATGGAGTCACTCCGAGTAGGGAGTCACTCTGAGTAGGGAGTCACATTGAGTAGGGAGTCACTCTGAGTAGGGAGTCACTCTGAGTAGGGATTCACTCTGAGTATGGAGTCACCTGAGTAGGGAGTCACTCCGAGTAGGGAGTCACTCTGAGTAGGGAGTCACATTGAGTAGGGAGTCACTCTGAGTAGGGAGTCACTCTGAGTAGGGAGTCACTCTGAGTATGGAGTCACTCCGAGTAGGGAGTCACTCTGAGTAGGGAGTCACTCCGAGTATGGAGTCACTCCGAGTAGGGATTCACTCTGAGTAGGAAGTCACATTGAGTACGGAGTCACTCTGAGTAGGGAGTCGCTCTGAGTAGGGAGTCACTCTGAGTATGGAGTCACATTGAGTAGGGAGTCACTCCGAGTAGGGAGTCACTCTGAGTAGGGAGTCACATTGAGTATGGAGTCACTCTGAGTAGGGAGTCACTCTGAGTAGGGAGTCAGTCTGAGTAGGGAGTCACTCTGAGTATGGAGTCAGTCTGAGTATGGAGTCAGTCTGGGCTTTTGCCAGGAGTCGACTGTCGCCCGTTGCCAGCCACTAATTCCAGTAATATAATGGGATTAGCACCAGCTCTGTCGAGCCATGCTATCGCCGGCTCAGACAAGGCTTCACTGGCTATCGCGAGCCATGAGATTCTCGGATGAGATCACTCCCCGTCTCGGGGAGGATATCATATCGGGGAGGATATGACCGGAAGGTCATATCCTCACACCCCGTCTCGGGGGGGGGCGGTGATACAAACTCTCTCCAATCTCCAAACTAAGCGTCGCACGAAAACGAAACAGGTGTCATCAGAAAGCGCTCGACGAGTAGGGTCAGAAACCACCCGCACAAATTTATCTCCCCCCAAAAAAAAAGTTAAGTCACTAGGTTTTCATTACTTACACATCATGTTTTGGCCCCGGGGCGTTCATTTTGGGGGAGATTTGAAAGACAAAATTTGAATCAGGAAAGGAAGGCGAAATCGACCATGTCCCCAAAATTTTTGCGCACCCAAAAATCCATTTTTTTACTTTCAAAATATTGAGTTTTCAATTTTCTTTAATCTTTATTTTTATATTGGGTAGAGCGGACCGAAAAACGTTGTTCGAAGTAAACTTGCTCTCATAAAAATGCTTACTTTAGCCAGAATCTTCGATTTTCGCCTTATTGGGCAGATATGCAAAACTAATATGTAATCAAAAACGGGCAAAATAAAAATTCCTCTGGTGCGTTTTGTTTCGTCCCTAAAAATTAGCAAACGCTGAAAGTTTCATTAAAATATCTTTATCCGTTAAAGCGTGACGACTGGTTGAACTTTTCAGGAGGTGACCTCACTTGACCTTTATTAACTCGTTGACTCTAGATGACCTGACCTCAAAATTTTGACACAACATGCCAAATTGATGTGGAAAAAGGTATGCCAAATTCCGGCGCGCTGCCGCGCGCCTTTCTTTCACTGTCCGCGAAAAAACCTTAGGGGGGCGCATATCAACCCCGCAGAGACAGCGCGGGATATCAACAACTTCGGGCTCCGTTACACTCGAATCAGAATCGGAATCGAATGTGTTCCGACCGGGGCCGCTAGGAGCCGGGCATTCAGGTCGCGGAGGGCGAAACAAAACAACACAACTCAACTCTGAAATCAGCTGAGCATTTGGATAAGAACGACGGAGACGCGCGACAGTATTAAAGAACATCATGCGAAACGACAGCACGACATCGGTGGCTAATAATATAGTTGCACGAGTTTGCATGCAAAAACGTTATGGCCAGACAAATATAGATCCACCGTTGTCTCTAGTTATCTTGGATGCACGGATCCACCTTCTTATTGAACGATACTCGTGAACTACTTTCGACATGATTGTATGATGATGTGATGTACAACATGATGATGTGATGGTAACCTGTGCTAAGAAACTACTACCACACTACACAATTGCTTCTGTCGTAGCCTAGCTCGACATCGTTTCATGTTTGTTTTGCTTTAATATGTGATCCCTGTTACGTCCCTCCTAAAATTCAAATAGTGGCGAGTATCTAATGCTTCAATACCGCGCATAACTTTGGACACCTGCATGCGGCGTTCCTCAATATTCTTTGATTTCACGAGAACAATCTTAATGGCCGCAGTCTCCGTTCATAATCAAATTCACTCATCATCCGAATCATTCTTGACGCTCTCTTTTGAACTCAGAATATATATCCTGCCCAAAGTGTGGACCTAATGCTTCGTTACAGTATTCTAGATGCGACCGAACGAAATAATTGCATATCATTGAAATAACATCCTTATTCTTGCAAGGTGCATTTCCATTAATTATGTCCAGCATTCTAAGAGAACGTCTTTCTAGATTTCTGACACCGCTGACTGTATTTACAGTCCTTGTGAATCATGAAGACGAAGCATTGTCCTTCCTCAATGATGGCTAACGCTACGCCATCCATAAAACATTGTTCCTCGTGGTTGTTAACTCTAAAATGATTACCTTTACGTTTATCAAAATTAAGCCTCATTTCCTGTCCATTAGGCAAGCACACTAGTTTGGTGAAGTCGCTTGGAGTTTTCGGCAATTTTTGTTGTTGTCTGCTACTCGAGCCAGCTTTGCTTCGTTAGCGAAGGTGAATACTTTATGTAACTGCTGAATCACATTATGCCCAGGTGGATATTAATGATCAAAATGCTTAATTAATCGGACTCACTCTGGGTAAAGCGAAACATATTTTAGCAAGTACATGGACCTATATTGACAGGTCTTCTAGTGGGCAATGAACAAAATGAGACAAAATATAAAATCCAGCAGGATTTTTGTTGTGGAATTTCTGACCTGACTGACTTGCTAGCTGAGTTTTATGTTTTAGCTCATCTAGTTCATTTACCTCATTTACATTTACATCTAGTTCAATACCATCCCAATTAAGCGTAGATCTGATAATATTGCGATCACAATCTGACAACGGTTCTAGAGATAATTGTTTTATCGTATTTGCATCCGTTGTAAATAATACATAGATCATGAGGTGTACTCTCGTCTATTCTCGTCTATCTCGTCTACCAATTGAAACAAGAAGTATTCCTCCATGCATGCGTTAAAAGTCTTGCCAACGGACCCATCAATGTCATACCAACCTGGGAACTTAAAATATCCGGCCAATGATGTTCTAGCATTTTGCAAATCGTCCACATCACCCTAGAGCAGTTCATCAGTGTCCATTGCCTGACTAGGAGACCTGTACACTACAACAAAATGAAATTTGCTCCCACCAATGAAACGAAGATCTAGCGTAGCAGATTCCACTTGGTATTTCCTATTATCTTCTACTAAATATGATGTACGAGTTTGCTTAGCTTATACCATGACATCCTCACATATGTTCGTCTGTTTCTAAGAAACAAAAACATCTTAATTGCGGAGGCTGTAGTCACGTATGCTGCCTTCAAATAACTTGTGATTAATCCCAGATTCAGGTATCTTTACAACATCAAGATTCCCACTTCAAATATGAGCATGAAACTCATCTCGTTTGTCTCTTAGACTTCGTGCACAAAGCAGGAAAGCATTTCAGTCCCTACTACTGCTACAATTCTCTATATATTTAACTTAACCTCAGCTAATAAACTCCGACCATCCCAACCATTGATTTCTACACCCGTAGTGGGCGTAGCAGGCGAGGGCGTAGCAGGCACGGGTGTATTAAGCAAGGGTTTAGCCGTGGTCGGTGTACAGCCGTAGTCTCCCATACTATCGTCACCCCTATCGTCGTAGTCTCCCATACTACCGTCGTAGTCTCCCATATCGTCTCCCATACTATCGTCGTAGTCTCCCATACTATCGTCACCCCTATCGTCGTAGTCTCCCATACTATCGTCGTAGTCTCCCATATCGTCTCCCATACTATCGTCGTAGTCTCCCATACTATCGTCACCCCTATGGACTGCTACCGTCGCCCCCCCCCCTCCCCCCTATGAAGTAACATACATAATCAGTTGTCCTCGGAGAATCTTCTCTCCCGACTGAAGTGAAGACCCCTCGCCATGCATATTTTTTCCCATAGCAAGTCGATCCAGCATATGATAACTTAATGTGCCGGTTTGCACAGAGTTCCTCTATTACGTTATTCTGCCCAATGGCCTTAGACATTATGTCACTTCCGTAGGCACTCCTCCGCGCATCTCCTACCGTAGGCAGAATGCCTTCCATCATCTCCCACACGCCACTTGCGTTGACCCGATGCAACAAATCCATGCAACGAATACATGAACTCCTCAGATCCTCTGTCGCGCACAGAGTTCACGCCCACAGTTAGCACGACAGCATCTTCCTCCTTAACTGCCCCCAACTCACAATCAAACTAGTTTATGATCCACCTCACCCCAGTCCCCAGCAGACACTCGACCACTATGTCTCTCTGATTCGCTCCCGCCCCTCGTACTCTCGTACTCTCGAGATCTCGAGATCTCGGGACCTCACCCCTCGTACTCTCGAGTACCCTATGACGATGACTTCACCCGTCGCATTTCTTAGTCCCCCTGGTCCGTTACTGTCCTCTCCCTCCGTTATCCTCGTTGGACGTACTCACTCATACACATCACCTCTGGTCTGCATCTTCCCCACTTATTTCATTTCTTTTCCTTCATCCACCTCGCCTCAATTTCCTGTATTCACAACAAGATGTCCTTCGTTGCCACTCTCTGCAGTCCAACCCTTGCTACCCGGCTTTGCTTGACTCCCGTCAACCAAGGACGAGAACCCATTAGCTATTTCTTCCCGCGTTTTCCTTCTTGCTGACCTCCATCTTCTGTCGAACGCTTCATCCTCTCCATCTCATCTCTAGGACCCTTCACTTCCTCCCTCAATGCTGATATCTCTTTCGCATTGCCCACCATCTCATCCTTTAATCATTGAATCTCCTCTCGTAATGTTTGAAGCCCGTCCACCCTGTGCACACGCTCTGTTGATTTCCCCTGATGCATGTTTGCGATTGTTTTGCATGAAGCATGAGCAAGTTATTAAGGGATCCAACGTTGGAATAGCTTAATGGAAGAGCAGACAAGCGGGAGAGATAGCGATAGTGACGCACCTACAGCGGTAGCAGGTGAAGCACTAGCGGCAGTGGTAGCGGGCGACGAAAAGACGAAGATAGGAACGAATTAGAGCAGCAGATGGAGAAAACCAAGGCGACGAAAATAACATACCGCAAAGTTGAACAAAGCTTGGAAAGCTTGGAAAAGCTTTCCACAACAAAGCTTGGAACAGTAGGTATTGACCTAACCGACAAAAGCACTTTCCACAACACGCATTGGCTCTTAGTTGGTGGTTGTTATTTTACAGATTTCACCGCTCTCTACGAGCTCGCCAGACCAGGCGGCTGATCTTCAGCCAACGAACGCTCTTCCGCAGTCCTCCCACTGACCTGCTACACTGGATGGTCTCTCCAGACATCCCACTGGTCCGCTACACTGGATGGTCCCTCCAGACATCCCACTGGTCCGCTACACTGGATGGTCCCTCCAGACATCCCACTGGTCCGCTACACTGGATGGTCCCTCCAGACATCCCACTGGTCCCCTACACTGGATGGTCTCTCCAGACATCCCACTGGTCCCCCACACTGGATGGTCCCTCCAGACATCCCACTGATTCGCTACACTGGATGGTCCCTCCAGACATCCCACTGACCCGCTACACTGGATGGTCTCTCCAGACATCCCACTGGTCCCATACACTGGATGGTCCCACCAGACATCCCACTGATTCGCTACACTGGATGGTCCCTCCAGACATCCCACTGGTCCGCTACACTGGATGGTCCCTCCAGACATCCCACTGACCCGCTACACTGGATGGTCCCTCCAGACATCCCACTGATTCGCTACACTGGATGGTCCCTCCAGACATCCCACTGGTCCGCTACACTGGATGGTCCCTCCAGACATCCCACTGACCTGCTACACTGGATGGTCCCTCCAGACATCCCACTGGTCCGCTACACTGGATGGTCCCTCCAGACATCCCACTGACCCGCTACACTGGATGGTCTCTCCAGACATCCCACTGGTCCGCTACACTGGATGGTCCCTCCAGACATCCCACTGGTCCGCTACACTGGGTGGTCCCTCCAGACATCCCACTGATTCGCTACACTGGATGGTCCCTCCAGACATCCCACTGGTCCGCTACACTGGATGGTCTCTCCAGACATTCCACTGGTCCCCTACACTGGATGGTCCCTCCAGACATCCCACTGGTCCCATACACTGGATGGTCCCTCCAGACATCCCACTGGTCCCATACACTGGATGGTCTCTCCAGACATCCCACTGGTCCCCTACACTGGATGGTCCCTCCAGACATCCCACTGGTCCGCTACACTGGATGGTCTCTCCAGACATCCCACTGGTCCCCTACACTGGATGGTCCCTCCAGACATCCCACTGGTCCGCTACACTGGATGGTCCCTCCAGACATCCCACTGGTCCGCTACACTGGATGGTCCCTCCAGACATCCCACTGGTCCGCTACACTAGGTGGTCCCTCCAGACATCCCACTGGTCCGCTACACTGGATGGTCCCTCCAGACATCCCACTGACCCGCTACACTGGATGGTCCCTCCAGACATCCCACTGATTCGCTACACTGGATGGTCCCTCCAGACATCCCACTGGTCCGCTACACTGGACGGTCCCTCCAGACATCCCACTGGTCCGCTACACTGGATGGTCTCATCAAGCCTCTCACTGGTCTACGCTGGGTGGTCTCGCCAAGCCTATCACTGGTCTACACTGGATGGCCTCGCCAAGCCTCTCACTGGCCGGCTACACAGGGTGGTCCCACCAGTCTTCTCACTGGTCTACACTGGGTGGACCCGCCAAGCCACCAAAGCCAAGCCACTGGCCCGCTACAGGGGCACCCAGCAGTGGTAGCGCCAGTACAGGTGGTTCCAGCACGAAATTAAACTGTGCTCAGCTGCGTTTTAGTTGCAAATTCAGCTCTGCCGAGTCTGTGCATCCTTCGCTCTGTGCCTCGCCGCTCTGTACCTCCTCCACTCTGCACTACAACCGCCCCTCTGTACCTCCTCCGCTCTGTACCATCATCGCTCTGCACCTGTACCTTCGCTCATCTGGACCTCCTCCGCTCTGCACTATCTCTGCTCCGTACCCACACCAATCTGTACCTTCTCCGCTCTGTACCTCCTCCACTCTGCACTACAACCGCCCCTCTGTACCTCCTCCGCTCTGTACCATCATCGCTCTGCACCTGTACCTTCTCCGCCCTGGACCTCCTCCGCCTTGCACCATCTCCGCTCTGTACCACCTGCGCTCTGTACCTCAGCCGCTCTGTATCCCCTCCGCTCTGCACCACCGCCGCTCTGTACCCCAGCCGCTCTGTATCCCCTCCGCTCTGCACCACCGCCGCTCTGTACCGCAGCAGCTCTGTATCCCCTCCGCTCTGTACCTCAGCCTCTCTGTACCCCAGCCGCTCTGTATCCCCTCCGCTCTGCACCCCGGCCGCTCTGTATCCCCTCCGCTCTGTACCTCAGCCTCTCTGTACCCCAGCCGCTCTGTATCCCCTCCGCTCTGCACCCCGGTTGCTCTGTATCCCCTCCGCTCTGCACCACCGCCGCTCTGTACCCCAGCCGCTCTGTATCCCCTCCGCTCTGTACCCCGGCCGCTCTGTATCCCCTCCGCTCTGCACCCCGGCCGCTCTGTACCCCCTCCGCTCTGTACCACCGCCGCTCTGTACCCCAGCCGCTCTGTATCCCCTCCGCTCTGCACCACCGCCGCTCTGTACCCCAGCCGCTCTGTATCCCCTCCGCTCTGCACCACCGCCGCTCTGTACCCCTGCCGCTCTGTATCCCCTCCGCTCTGTACCCCAGCCGCTCTGTATCCCCTCCGCTCTGTACCCCAGCCGCTCTGTATCCACTCCGCTCTGCACCACCGCCGCTCAACACCCCCGCAGAGCCGGCACATCCCCGGCTCTGTCGGTGCCGTCGGGACTGCTCTCGTCCGAGGCGGCGGGCAGTGGCCGCCGACAGGCCGTGGGAGCAGGTCGAGTCGGCTGCGCTGGGCCGTGGGAGCAGGTCGGGTCGGCTACACTGGGCCGTGGGAGCAGGTCGGGTCGGCTACGCTGGGCCGTGGGAGCAGGTCGGGTCGGCTACGCTGGGCCGTGGGAGCAGGTCGAGTCGGCTGCGCTGGACCGTGGTAGCAGGTCGAGTCGGCTGCGCTGGGCCGTGGGAGCAGGTCGGGGCGGCTGCGCTGCCAGCACCGGCACCTCGCCGTCGCGGACTGACCACCTTCAGGTGGTGGACACCGTCGGGAAGCGTAGTGGCGCAGCTGGTGGCCGGAAGCAGTGGCGGAAGGTGTCGGCCGGAATGCTGTAGATGCTGGCCGGAAGCAGTGGCGGAAGGTGTCGGCCGGAATGCTGTAGATGCTGGACGGAATGCGGTACGTGTTGGGTGTCTGGGGATCAAAGCTCCCCTAAGGTGAGGTCGATTGGCGGTGTGGGGAGTGGAAGTACTGCATTCTCCTGGATGGAGTGATTGGTTGAGTTTGATTGGTTTAAATGACGGACTGAAATGAAATACTGAGAACAGCGAGACGAAACGCAGCCATACTGGTGTCGAACTGCACGGAAGAGGCCGGCTGCAGACACAAACACGTCGTCGCTTGACAACAGACGCCTGGCGCGTCCATGAAGTTGGTGCCGTTGGTGGCAGACGGCACTCGGCTCTGCAACACCGCCACGGTGGTGCTACAGAGACTGCCGACACGTGGCGACGACGCAGCTGCATGGACTCGGCCGCGGAACATTTCACCGCCGACGAAATTGGCGTCGTCTTTGTCACGTGCGGAGGCGGCGCCATCGGTGACATCTGCAGCATCTGTGACGCAGTGACAGTGGCATCTGCAGCATCAGCGACGCAGTGGCCGTGGCGTCAGTGACGCAGTGACTGTGACATCTGTAGCATCTGCCACGCAGTGACTGTGGCATCTGCAATATCAGCGACGCAGTGACCGTGAGTTCTGGCGTCAGTGAAGCAGCGACTGCGACATCTGTAGCATCAGTGAAGCAGTGACTGTGGCATTTGTAACATTAATGATGCGGTGACTGTGGCATATGTAGCATTTGCGACGCAGTGACTGTGACATCTGCAGCATCTGTGACGCAGTGACTGTGGCGTCTGTAACATCAGTGACGCAGTGACCGCGAGTTCTGGCGTCAGTGCCGTGCCGGGACCCCACCGCGTCGTGTTCTGGAGAGGCGCCTCGGCAGCGGTGACGTGGAAGCCACCGGAGCCGAGCAGAAACTCCACGAACTGAAGCGGAGCCGGAAGAAGCGGAATCGAACGAGCTCGGGTAAGTGGTGGCGCTGAAAAGGAGCCAATTAAATCTGAAGCGGCGGGCTACGATGAAAGTGGGGAAATCGTTCGGGGCGGTCGTGTCGGGAGGAGAACGAATCTCTCAACATCGGAACCACGGAGCAGAACTGACGGCGGTCAGACGATGTGTCGACACGAAACTGACGGCAGTCAACAGATGTGTCGACACAGAACTGACACGGCAGTCAACAGATGTGTCGACACAGAACTGACACGGCAGTCAACAGATGTGTCAACACAGAACTGACACGGCAGTGAACAGATGTGTCGACACAGAACTGACACGGCAGTGCACAGATGTGTCGACACAGAACTGACACGGCAGTCAACAGACGTGTCGACACAGAACTGACACGGCAGTCAACAGATGTGTCGACGCAGAACTGACACGGCAGTCAACAGATGTGTCGACGCAGAACTGACACGGCGGTCAACAGATGTGTCGACGCAGAACTGACACGGCAGTCAACAGATGTGTCGACTCAGAACTGACACGGCAGTCATCAGATGTGTCGACTCAGAACTGACACGGCAGTCAACAGATGTGTCAAGTACAGATGTGTCAAGCGTGTCAAGTAATAACATTGTTTATACTTAAATCAGGAGAGAATACCACTTAAAGCAACTCACAGCAACGCCATGCCGGAGCTATTCACTTATGTCTCTGATGTACTAGTTTGTAGCAATTCCCTGGTCAAATACCTTCGCAATATTCAGGGGAATAGTGGTGAACTCATTGACATGAAGTTATGTCGCTGCATGAGCCTTAGCTATATCAGATGACTTTTTGCCACATTAGTTCGAACTAAGCCTCGAATGTTGTACCAATGCGGTCTAATTCGTTGTTTGGCCTCGCTTATTTCGTGAAAGGGTCATCCTAGGTCACCCAAGGTCAATTAGCTTCCAAGAGCTGAACCCTTGGATGACTTCAAACGAGATCTTACCCGGTATAATTTCAGTCCAGCGTCCACTGTTATTCCCACGGCATCTGAGCTGTCGTTCGGTCGCGATTACTTCGCCAAATGCTTTCGAACGGACCTTGGGTTTTACGACACGATCTACTGTCAGGCCACATCGCGTCAGCAACCTCTCACGTCGATTGGTCGCCGGCCAACTCGGCGATCGCATCTGTTGCGGGTTTTGAACCTACGATCTTACGATCAAGAGTTCAGCGCCCTACCGACCGAGCTGCCGCAACCCCTCGTGCAAACCCAAACATCTATGTGGACAGGGGCACATTTACACTGACCTAGGAGCTTAGGTGAGGGTTCGATCATGATGTACGGGATACCAACTGATGTCACGTCCAGATCTTCAATAGAACATGGTTAGCTGTTGTCTCCTTGTGCGATTTTCTGAACTTTATGGTGTTCCATCCGAACATATTCGATGTTTTCGAACCTCTATTTCTTATCCGGACATACGGAGTCAACGATTGGTCTCACGAGGTCATGGGGTGGAAGGGGAGGGGGAGGGGTGTTATTAGATAGACCTGGTGAATAGTGTTCAGGTATCGAATGAATTTAGGTGTCAGATAAAGCGGGTTGGATGACAATTGTAGCATTCACTACCGAGCTATATGCTGGAATTAGGGTCGCATTTACGACTCAATATGTCCGCTCATCAGGTCTGGATTATGATCATTGTCGTACTCACGACTCAATACCAGCTCATCTTGGTTTGGATTGTGATTAGTGTCGCATTTACAACTCAATACCTGCTCATCTGATGTGGATTATGATTACTGTCGCATTTACGACTGAGTACCTGCTGATCTGGTCTGGCTTATGCTGCACGGGCGGCCTCAGTTTTCGAGGAACGAGGCCGCAGTTACCCGCTGTTATGTACGGCCTGAAGGAACACGAGAATATACGACCCGAAGTTCGAGTAAAATCATTCGACGCGACCTTTGGCATACAGGATCATGGTCATTGCCCGAGGCGGTAAACGTCTCGTGATAGGTTCAGTCTGTCACATGAACCCGTCGCCCGTCCGGACATAGAAAATAACGCGGAGTTGCAAAGCTGACTGTCATACGGTTACCGACGGTTACCGACGGTTACCGACGGTTACCGACGGTTACCAACGGTTACCAACGGTTACCAACGGTTACCAACGGTTACCAACGGTTACCAACGGTTACCAACGAATGAGTGAGACATTCAGGTGCGGAGAACTGATGCGCAGAATTAATTCGATGGCCAATATGTTTGGCCAAGATGACAGATCGAGAAGACACAGAAATGTGACAAACTAACGTGCCTCGACAACGTCACGGACAAAGATGACGGCCAATGTCGCATGCAAACGCCACGCGTTCTCGTGGCGTTCGGGCGAACGTCACGGACCAATCCGGTGAACCGATCTGGCGGACCGATACGGTGGACCAGTACACGGACCAAGCTCGCGAACTGCTTTCACGAACCAACGTCACGTACCAACGCCATCCACCAATGTCACGTACCAACGTCACGTACCAACCTCACGTACCAACGCCATCCACCAATGTCACGTACCAACGTCACGTACCAACGCCACGTACCAACGCCACGTACCAACGTCACGTACCAACGCCATCCACCAATGTCACGTACCAACGTCACGTACCAACGTCACGTACCAACGTCACGTACCAATGTCACGTACCAACGTCATCCACCAACGGCACGTACCAATGTAATGGACTGTGGCCGGAAGTTAGCGACCTTCATGTCCGCTGAAGAGTCATATCTGCCCAGTGCACAACTCCATCTTGAAAAACGAGTCGGACGATGTCTGGGTGGAATGTTCAGCTCGATGCGCGAGATTGTTCTCAACGTTGCTGACCGCCTTGCGCGGTGGAACGTGGCGTGGGTATTCGCTGTGAAAACAGCCCTACACAGGCAGGGAGGTGTCTAGTGTCGCGTGGCTGGCTGAAGCACATTCATGAGACCATGGGTGAAGACTCAGGGAGGTGGAGTCAGGACTATCCTCGGGTTCGTTGAACCCTCCCTGGATCCTGCCCCTTCCTCCAGGAGGCCTTTCTCGGCCGGAAGGACGCCACCTCTCCATGAGGGAGTGGTGGGAGGGAGGGGCGGGAAGGAGAACTTTAAATGAAGCCGATAAAATGTTTGACATTTTTTTTCGGCTTCACTTAAAATGTGACCCCCCCCCCAACGCGTGCATCGAGACACGTTTTGTCGAAAAACAGGTCAACCGAGGTAGCCAGATCAATGACCTCGGTCGGTCGGAAGGCCACAGGTGAGTCAGCGTCGCTAGAAGACACCTGGGATAAAGTTGTATTGTTTTGGATGCTGTCTATAACTTTATCCTGACGCAATAACTAATCGTGGTGGCAGCCAGACGTTTGCAGTAGAAGATGGACCCCATTCGTTGGCCAAGTACTCACGGCCAGAAAGTGGTTCACTGTTAACCGGCTTGGCGGACCCCCCCCCCCCCCCCCGCTTCGCCAACTGCCCGAATCTACCTCGACTAGCGGCATGAAGTTCGGCAGGGAGAGTGTGGGGCAGGTTCTGGCGCTGGGTAACTGGTCACACTTGCGCTGTGTTCTGGGCCGCTGTGTTCTGGGCCGTATTGGTGTGACGGCAGGTTGATCTCCCGCCGCAATTTGTCCTGTGCGAATTAGGCGAGGCGCGCAACATTTCCACACTGGTGGCGACGGCTCCATAACATGTTTGCGATCCCACACTGAGACCGCAATCATCGTCACCTGAAGCAACCGGTCTTCGCCAGAGAGCCAATTGGGGGGGGGCACGGCTGCCAAACAAACAGACTGAGAGAGGAAATTGCCGCCGGGAGAGGGGCTGCCGAACAAACGCGCTGAAGTGTGGCGACAAACATGTCGAAGGTGCGCCTAGTGTCACGCACACAGAGGAACAATCCGAGCAAAACTGAACCGGTCACACCTGTCGTGGTCTGAGCCTGAACCTGAACCGGTCTGAGCCTGAACCTGTCGTGGTCTGAGCTTATCGCAAGGGGCCATTTTGAAAGCGATATGTCACAAGCCAAGGCAGTCCATTCAAATCTGCACATACATTTGTACATCACACTGAGAGACGCTGCAATCACCACATGTAGCAGTTGAGATTAAAAGACTCATGTGCAAATTATAAAGCAATTCAGCTGCGAAGATGCAAAATTAGAATGAAAGCTGCAAAAAAAAAACGAAAAAGCTACGTCTCGCGCGATCGAACGGGGGACATTATGACGTCACTAGACCACGGAGCAAGCTCGCTAATAAATTCTACCGCTGAATGCACTGTTTGCAACAAGGGGGAGAAATTCGCTTTGCCATCCTGTCGCTTGAATCAGGCCCACAGCCACCTAACACGTGACATGTCTATCATTTGTGTCGGTTAGCCACAATTAAACAGGCAATCATTAATAAATAACTAAATATATAAATAAATAAATAAATAAATTCATCATTCATTGACCAATCATTCAGCTCTTGGCACACGCGCACCAAACACCTCCAGATCACGTGACAGTCAGGTGGCCTGGCGGGACGTGATCACCTCGTCTCCAGAAGGTCCGAAAGTATGTGCCACCGGGCATGCCTGTTTTCCGGTGGCCGTGGGACTGCCGCTTTTTGGGCGGTATTCATCTGCCCCCACGGGCGAGGGTGAGCATGCTAACTAAGCTCCCTCTAGACTGTTGCCGCGCAATTTTGCACGTAGATAGGCCCCGTTAAACGACTCACTATCTGGAAAATTGCATGACCATCAACATCTGATGGAGTGGGTTAGGTCAAATATGCAGCGCATTAAATCCATAGCTTAGTCTGGGGAAAACGTCCCTATTATTCGCATGCTACATGTCCTAAAATATTGGCACTTATGGTATTCCGCCGGCTGGAATAGACACCAAACATCGCCATCGTCATATCGTCAATAACGCCTTGGATGGGGTAGTCGATGTCCAAGCCCGAACTGGGGAATTTGGGCACTGCGAGACCAGCCAACGTCAGCGCGGATGGGTTGCACGCCCGACCTCACAGCTTTATTATTCGACTCTCCGCGCCAGAGTCCCTTGGCGCAAACTCCCGTGTGTGTAAACATTCAATCAGAAGGCACGCGTCGCCATGGTAACAGGCGGGATCATGACGTCACCTGTGTACAGATATCAAAATTCAGGCGAAGATGTGAAGGAACACAAGCTTTTGTTTTCGTCAAACCACGTATCTCGAGCTCAAATATGCAGCCAGTTGTTCCGCTATTTATAAACTTCCAAATGACGGCAAGTTGGGAAAATATGGCCGTCATAGGCTTCGGTTAGCAGCGCCGCCCTGGCGGCAATGCTTGTGACTTGTATTGTTGTTGGAGGATGCTTCTCGGTAGTCATTTTGTATTCTTTTCAAGCTGCACGTGCGCCACCAATGCTAAATTGTGCGCCTCTAACGCTAAATTGTGCCCATCACAAACTGAGTCGGTAAACTTCAAAGCGCACCTCAACACACACACTCTCTCTCTCTCGCTCTCTCACTCAACAAACTTTTCATCGAGGAGCGCAAGCAAGACCGTCTAATTGCTTAATTAAACCACAATGTTTGTTAGATGACTTAACGTGCCGACTAAATTGCTTTCATATATTGCCACCTATGTTATGCACCATACATTCCATCTTAGCAATATCTCAATGCTATTAACCAAAGCATACAACATGGTCCGCCCCGAACCGCCACCACAGAACAAGTGAATGGCCGGCACATGTCCAAATTGAAGTCAGCCAACAACACTCTTATTTTGATGGAAATATCGCAGGTGTTTGTCTGATAAAACAGCGCTTGCTTCTGTCATATTGGGTCACTCTGGTTACATTCGGCACGTAGCCAAAAAAACAAACAAAAAAACGCACACGTGCAAACGCCGTAGTTCTACACTGTCCCACTCTACGCTGTAAAAATTTGGTAAATTTGTTAAGCATATCTGCTATGAATGGCCAGTTCCCTGACAGCTGGTTAGCTTATCTGCCATTGTGGATGCCTTGCTTCATTTCAGTACAACAGCAGTAAAATAGTTTGCTCATGTGAAAGTTGTTTAGCCATGCGGGAGGTTCTGACGAAGGCACTATGCTGCATATACTGCAGCATATTTTCTGTCTCGATTTTTCACTAGGGGAGGGTTTTTTTTTTTCATAAAAGGGCACCACAAACACCGGAAAGACATCTTGGATGCATGGACAGGGCACGTTTTGCAGAAGTACACACCTAATTTTTGTCAGTGAAAGTCCAAGAGACTTAACCGTTAAGGGAAACTAAGCCTGCTGAGGTCGTATCTAAGTCTAAGTCACCCGAAGGCACTTTCCGGGATGTAGCTTTGTATACTTTTGGGAGGGCACCTGCCCCCCCCCCCAATGTCGACTGCGCCCTCCGTTAATTTCAACTTCTAGCATACGTTCCTATATATTATGCCCCCAATCTACTTGGGTCCTTCCATTGCCTTAATGTATTGTGTCATCCCACTCATTTTCATAAACCTACACCCATGGACACTCACGACAAAGGCACTGCACCCCTAGCAAGGGGCACGCTGAACAGTAGCCGGAGCATTGCATTTTGTTGAATTGCACTGAGCTGTAAAAGGCATCCCTGATATTCCAAAGCCACGCCCTAATCGTTAGATGGACAATCTGAGCTGCCAGAAGGGCACAGCGAGCCGGCAATCAGGCATTCGAGGGCCTCGGAAGGGCTCCATTCCATGGCGTCATAATTCCTGTGGTGACGTCAGTTTTAAGGCAAATTCGGATAGTCTGGCGCGCTTCCGGAATCATATCGGCTATTAATTCGATTTTTATTTGATTTTTTTCTGTGGATGGCGTGGTGGTGGTGGTGGTGGTGGTGGTGGTGGTGGTGGTGGTGGTGGTGGTGGTGGTGGTGGTGGTGGTGGTGGTGGTGGTGGTGGGGTGGTGGTGGGTGGGGGGGGGAGTTATTTTTGAAGCGTGCCAAACCATAAAGGTCATTTGCGCCGCCTTTAAGGCCAGTACGTTACATGTCTCTTTAAAGCGAGTGTTTGCAAGCAAAGTGCAGGCAGGCGTACATTTACGTTGAGGGAGTTTTACGTTATTGTTTGTGTGGTGTTTTAGGTGCTGAAGGCGGGGGCTGGGTGGGGGACATCTCCCTGATGTCTAAATGGTTTTATATTTACTTTGCTCCTCCGCAAGATGATTTGTAGTTTGGATGTGGCGTACTTTCTGAGATCCTGGGTTGGGGGAGGCCGAGGAAGAATCTCCCGCACCAGATCTGGCGAAGGACGATCTGACGTCCGGTCGGTCAGGAGCCAGGATCACAGGATCACAGGATCACTATCCAGCGAGACACTCCTCAAGGGATGTCGTCTGAAAGAGCGTGCTGCAAACACCGTCCGGGAGGCTGTCTGTACCGCAACGAAGACCGATGACCGATGACCGATGAGCGAACGAGCGACAACCGCCGTCGGCGCCGACACTGGGCGCGCGGTGAGCTCCACCCGACGAGAGTTTCCAGCTCCGTGCCGTCCGCTGTCGATCAGAGTTAGCTAGACTCTGAGGACTGCCGCGCAGGAAATCTCTAATTGTGATTTCCTGGAAAACTTTAATTGTGATTTCGAGGAGAGCTGTAATTGTGGTCGGCAGTCCCGCTGCAATTCCAGAAATTGAGCCGCCGGAGCGGCCTTCACCGCTAGCACAGCTGTGGGGAAAAGTTTGGGGGGGGGGGGGGGGTGTCGACACAGCAGCATCAGAAGGCGGCTTGGAGCGAGGGGCAGACTACGGGCAATGGCGCATCATCACACAATATTGCAATTTTGGTGTCCGAGCTCGACAGCAAACAGCATTATCATACTTGAGAATAGCTACGTGTCTTCAAATTCATACCGGACACGCTAGATCTGGGCTACATATTGTTTTCGGCGAAGGGAAGATGTCCAAAATCTGCTGTATGCATCTTCCTCCCTACACCTACTCTTGACGGGACACCTATAACAGTGAAATACAACTGAAGAGGAAATGCCGAGGTTTTCGTGTGATATTTACCATATGCAGGTTTTTTTTAAAGGTATTTGAATTGGAAAATGCATATGAAAAGTGCGATTCGCCCAGCTTCCACCATCCGAACCATTTGTGTACTTCTTATTTCCAAGGTTATTGACATATCTAGAAACTCATTGCGAAGTGATATCGGTTAGGTCAAACAGAAATCCAATTTTTGACCCTGCCCTGGTTTGCAGGACTGTGTATGCGACGACCATTGAATCCATTTCTTAATCAAATCGGTTAGAATGTCCTTAAAAAGCTGCCAAATGCATGCGAATTTTCCATACCGATTGGCTGTTGGGAGGAGAAGGGGGCGGGTAACACAGGTGCTTCCTTGAATCCACCCGGGAAGGGGGACGAGTGGTCTAGGGGTAAGATGCTCGTCTCACAATCGAAAGGTTGTGGGTTCGAGTCTCACCTGTCGCTATTCTTCGCCCGCGACCAATCGGCGTGAGAGATTGGCGGCGCTACATGACTCAACGGTCGACGTGTCGTAAAACCAATAACCAACCAAACACCCGGGAAGAAAACCTATGCATACGCGCGTAGCCAAGGTAGAATATAATTCCCCGTTCAATGTCCGAAGCCCCGGCCTTGTAGGAAAACATAAATTGGGATGAATGCAGGATATAATTGACTTTTGGAGATGGCTGGCGCATTGTCAGTACATCTAAGAAACGAAAAGCATGGTCCGAAATGGAAGATTCAAAATGTTCCCCCTTGGCAGAACCTTGGTGGGACAGGTTGGAAGAGCGGACTCTTCCCACCTGTGCTGTTTTGGAAATACATATTAATGCGACACATTTCCGCCATCAGACACCAGACATCAGACATCAGACACCTGACATCGGACACCAGACACCAGATACCAGACATCAGACATTATACATCAGACACCAGGCACCAGACACCAGACATCAGACATCACACATCATACATCAGATATCAGACATCTGGCGCCTGAAATCAGACATCAGACATAAGACATCAGATACCAGACATCAGACATCAGACACCAGATGTATGATATCAGACATAACAAATCAGACATCATACACCAGACATCGGACACCAGACATCAGACACCAGACACCAGATACCAGACACCAGACACCAGACATAATATATCAGACATCAGACATCAGACATAAGACATTAGACATCAGACATCAGACACCATACATCATACACCAGACACTAGATACCAGACATAAGATGTCAGACATCAGACATCAGACATCATACGTCAGACATCAGATGTCAGACATCAGATATCAGACATCAGATATCAGACGTCATACGTCAGACATCAGACATCAGACATCAGACACCAGACATCAGACATCAGACATCAGACATCAGACATCGGACATCGGACACCAGACACCAGGCACCAGATGTAAGATATAAGATACCAGACATCAGACATCAGACGTATGACATCAGGCATAGGACATCAGACGTCAGGCATCAGGCACCAGATATCAGACATCAGACGTCAGACGTCAGACGTCAGACACCAGACATATATCAGAACCATCCACAATCACTTAGGGCTATTGCGGTTGCACGTCGGTTGTATACAAAGAGGTCAGCGGAGTAGCATACACAAGCGCAGCACATTCATGAAGTTATGGTGTAGCAGTGTGCAGAGTCAAGCTGGTGGAGGTTCAGATGGGGACGAACAATGGGTCAGTAAGTCGGAGAACTTCAGCCGGCGGGCCGTGGTACTGCCGCGCAGCGCGGGTCATGGATGAAGACGATCCAATTACTGCTTCGGGAGACATCAGTGTTAGCAAGAGGAGGCCCCTGGCGCAGTCGTCCCAGTGTACAACTATGGCGCTGGGACAGCTTCTCCCAAAATTGGATGATCTTTGGCAGTTACAGTTTGGGCGTTGGATGGACGAAAGCCACGTGAGGCTACCCTCTGTATCCTTTGCCAACACTAAGCTGGTTACCACGCTGCCATAATTAAAAATAGTCGCAGGGGAAAGGGCCAATGTAGATAAGCTACGAATCATCTTTCTGCCCGGCATGGCCATAGCGCTGGCGGCCACGCGGAAAGTCGTGCGTGCGGCTGGAATCGAGCCCAAGCCATGGCCTAGGGTGAATGTTCACCAACAAATTAAATTATAACAGTAGTATTTTGCTGGACCATGTTGAGAAACTTCCCAAACAACCCCTCTTCCCAAATAACACGAAAGGTTGCTGGGAACTTTGCGCTCCGACACTGAAATCTGCAATCTGATTATACTGTCATCTTGCCGTGGAGTTCGTAAGCTGTGTATGGCACGTGCAACCTATGCAAATTGGATGCTCATTTCGGCCAGGAGAAATGGAAGCGTTCGATCGTATTTGAGGCAGAATGTTAGCGATGATTACAGTCGGGTCTGCGGGACCTGATTATGCGGCCATCTAGCGGCGGAGATCGCAAGCTGTGCACGGCGCGTTCAATATATGCAAACTGGGCACTAATGATTATAGGACAAATGGAAACGTTCGATCGTATTTCAGGCAAAGTGCAGGCGATGGCCATAGCCTGCGATGTGTCTGATCTCCCGGACATTGGAGCACGTATGTGGGAAGCTGGCAACTGATATGCGACGCGCGTTCCAACGCTGAAATGTGACCGGCAACGTGACCTGGGTGTCGGTAGCCTGGGCTGCGGGGAAGGCTGTGGGGATTGTTTTAGTAGCATCTCCGGATTGGAGGGGGCGGGTATGGCCGAGTGGTTAAAGTGTCGTACTCTGGATACAAGGGTCCATGGTTCGACGCTCGCACCGCTCGTAAATTTCTCAATCCGCGGCCCACCGGCGTAACAGTGTGGGTGGCGCCGATGTTAAAGTATCGTACTCTGGATACAAAGGTCCAGGGTTCGACGCTCGCACCGCTCGTAAATTTCTCAATCCGCGGCCCACCGGCGTAACAGTGTGGGCGGCGCCGATTAGCAATTGCATGAATTCCGTCGCGAATCAAACCCAATACAAACAAATAGATCTGGAGAGGGTGTCGTGACCAGCGCGTTCGTGGTGTCATCAGCAATTACTTTGGTGTGCACTTCGGTGTGCACGGTGTGCACAGGACACTGATTCTGAATTTCCTCCGCTGACCACACCCGACGACCATCGCACGAACACGGACTTGGCCTCTGATGTTCCCTCACTGAATTCGACCATTGATGACCCGCGTCGGACAATTCCCCTTGATGACGCCATGGACGCCCTTTGCACCTCGCCGAACCCTGCTCGTCCCAAGACCTCGGTCTCGCCTCAGAATCCAGACCAGACCATCACTCTTCACGCCGCTGACCCACGCTCGAACCAGACCACGCCCTCCCAACCTGAACCCATCCAGCCCATTGAACCCTACCTCGACAGTGCTGGCTCTTACGTTGTAGTCAAGCCTGTCGAGGAATCCGTTTCCTTCCGCCGTATCAACGTTTTCTGGCCGACTAAACAACTCCTTGCCATCTGCTCCCTAGCCAATCCCGACATTGAAGCCCCTGCCAACGGAACCTTGGTCATTGAAACCCAATCCCGAGCCCAAACCACAGCCCTCCTCCGCACCACCACATTTTGTGGAAAATCCGTCACCATCACTCTCCATTCCAACCGCAACACCACCAAGGGCACCGTCTTCGCGCCGGAGCTCCGCTTCATGACTGAAGCGGAAATCCAGACGGAGCTCAGGCCGGAGGGGGTGACCCACGTCCATCGAATCACCTCCTTTAAAGACGGTCAGAAACGTGATACGAGCCTCCTTGTCCTTACCTTCAATTCTACCAATCTTCCCAAGACCCTAGTCGCCGGATACCTACGAATCCAAGTCCGTGTCTTTATTCCTAATCCTCTCCGCTGTTTTAACTGTCAGCGCTTCGGCCACGGCAGTAAAACTTGTCGCCAGTCCGCTCGGTGCCCCAAATGCGGAGAAACACCTCATCCTGACTCCACCTGCTCCAAGCCTGCCCACTGCCTCAGCTGCAACACATCCGATCACCTCACCACTTCCAATAAATGCCCAGTTTGGCGCAAGGAGAAGGAGGTATGCGCTGTGAAGGCCACGACCGGGGTGTCATACCCCCAGGCCCGACGGTCTGTCGAGGCCTGTACGCTCAGGCGGCCACCGTTGCTCCCCCCACACGTCGCGTCACCACCACTTCTATCTCGATGCAAACAGATATTATTCCAGGTTTAGCTCCAGGTTTAGACATCAGACATCAGACACCAGACATCATACACCAGACACCAGATACCAGACATAAGATGTCAGACATCAGACATCAGACATCATACGTCAGACATCATATGTCAGACATCAGATATCAGACATCAGATATCAGACATCAGATATCAGACGTCATACGTCAGACATCAGACATCAGACATCAGACATCAGACATCAGACATCAGACATCAGACATCGGACATCGGACACCAGACACCAGGCACCAGATGCAAGATATAAGATACCAGACATCAGACATCAGACATCAGACATCAGACATCAGACATATGACATCAGGCATAGGACATCAGACGTCAGGCATCAGACACCAGACACCAGACATCAGACGTCAGACGTCAGACGTCAGACGTCAGACACCAGACATCAGACATCAGACACCAGACATATATCAGAACCATCCACAATCACTGAGGGTTATTGCGGTTGCACACCAAAAAACTTACTCCACTGACCACACCGACACCAACCACCCTGGCTCCAAACACTCAGACCATTCCGACACAAACCACCCCGGCTCCCAACACACAGACCATTCCGACCAAACAAACGCCAACAAATTCCACAAGGAATTCCAGACCCCGCAGCCATTCGGCTGCCGGGGAGATGCGCGCCACTTCCGTGGCTCGCCGACCGGTGCAGGCCGGCGACCACGTGACCCGACCGGCTCCCAGTCGGCGGGCATCCTCAGCGGCAGTGGTGCGCGGCCGAGAGTCGGCCGCCAAGGTCACCGACCAACCGGACGGCTCGGGTGCAGCCGTCCGACATCAAACCACACGCCCGCCTGACCTCCACGCATGGATGAGGCACGCACCGAAAGGTGCACACAAACAATAATATTTATCCCAATGTCTGTATTTCTCCAATGGAATTGCCATAGTTTAATATCCAAATGGGCCGAAATGAAAGCTTTCTTTAGTATTCTCACACCTATTCTCATCGCTCATCGTTCTTACCCACATATACATATAATTTCAATCTTTCAAATTACTCACTGTACCGTCACGATGAGGTCCGTGGACCACATCGCAGTGGCGGTACAGCACTGTACATCAACAATGATTTTACACACACACAAATTACACTGAATTCACCTTCACAAGCCGTAGCTTGTACTTTGCGTTTGCATGGCAGGAATGTGGATGTATGTTCCATTTATATTCCACCACAAACAGATAACACAAACATTTTGATACAATTAGACAACCTGATAACACAATTCAAGAATCCTTTCATATTACTTGGCGATTTTAATGCCCACAGCCCAGCGTGGGATAGAACACGCACACTTACAGACACTCGTGGCCGCATCATTGAACAAATTTTAGACCGACATAATTTAGTATTGCTGAACACCGGAGAACCAACCTTTTTCCACCTTGGACATAATACAGAAACAGCTATTGATTTATCAATATGCTCTCCGACTCTGGCCAATGATTATGATTGGACCATAGACACTGATATTCATGCCAGCGATCATTACCCCATTAAATTAACACCCACATTTTCAACTGCGGCAGATACGACACCAAGTTTTGTCCCTCACTGGAAAATCTCGAAGGCCGATTGGACAACCTTTCAGGAACTTTCACGTATTCAATACAACCCCAACATTTCTCCCGTCGAAAACATCAACCAAGTTACCAAAACACTTCTCGAAGCAGCTTCCACCGCCATTCCACTAACAAAACCTCTCACAAAAAGAACACCAGTCCCCTGGTGGTCGATAGAAGTTTCCAGAGCAACGGCCGCAAGAAAGAGAGCATTTAGAAAATATTTACGTCATCCCGACCAACAAAATTTAGTCAGCCGCAATTATGAACGTGCGAAGACACGCCGCATCATTCGCGAAGCTCGTCGCCGTTCATGGTCACTTTATCTACAGCAAATCACCTCTCGAACACCTTTAAGCAAAATCTGGCAGTTAATTCGCCGCTTATCAGGACGCACTCCATTTAAATCACTCCCGGCACTCAAAATTCAAAACACCACAATTACAGACCCATGAACAATAGTAAATACAATAGCGGACACCATGGCTCACAATAGCTCTGACAACAACTACAGACCGGAATTTCTCCAAAATGCACAACACACATTTCACACCGATTTGGCACAATTCGATTCGGACAACACTGAAACATACAATATCCCATTTCAATTTTCAGAACTAGATACAGCAATTTCCTCAGCCGGTAATACTTCTGTAGGTCCGGACAATTTACATTATTCCTTTTTCAGACATTTATCCAACGACACAAAACATTGTATCTTACAAACATTTCATGCATTATGGTCTGGCCATACTTTCCCCGAAAACTGGAAGGAAGCCCTCATCATCCCTATTCCAAAACCCGACAAAAACCACAGTAACCCCAATAATTTCCGACCCATCGCTCTCACCAGTTGTCTAGGAAAACTTTTAGAACGTATGGTTGTAAAAAGACTGACCTGGTACTTAAAAACAAATCATCTGTTATCTCCAATTCAATGCGGTTTTCGTCAAGGCAATAGCACAATAGATCATCTCATTCGATTAGAAACTGACATACGCCTTGGTTATAAAAAACACGAACACACCATTGCAGTATTTTTAGACATTAGTAAAGCATATGATATGGTATACAACCCGGCATTAATTTCCAAACTCCTTCACTTTGGCGTCAAAGGAAATTTAGCTCATTATTTGATAGGATTTCTGTCTGGTTCCCGTCATTTTCATCTCCGGTGTAGGTCAGCGATTTCCGATCCACGTTTTCTACAAAACGGATTACCACAGGAGAGTTGTATTTCACCAGTATTATTCAACATCATCATTAATGACATTTTCGACAACATGCCTGCCAATCTATCATACTCGCTGTTTGCGGACGATAGTGCGATTTGGTGTTCCGGCAAAAATTATGATCATTGTTTAATTAGATTACAAAACGCACTTGACCGGATACACCAATGGTCCATCAAATACGGTTTCACATTTTCAGCTCCAAAATCTGCCACAATGATATTCAGCAAATCAATTCCGTGCCCAAATCCAGATACACCACTTCACCTCGGAAACACTGACATACATTTTGTAAATTCGTTCAAATTTCTTGGTGTTATTTTCAATCGCAAGCTTTCCATGCACCAGCACGTCAAACACATCCAGGCCAAATGTTTTCACAGACTCAACTTATTTCGCTGTATTACGTCTTCATCATTCGGATCCGATCGTCACACGCTATTACAATTATACAAATCCTTGGTTCTTCCCATCATAGAATATGGCTCCATAGTTTACGCAAGTGGCAGTACCACCGCTTTGCAGCTTTTGGACACCTTACAAAATAAATTCATTTGCATAGCACTCGGTGCAATGACCACGTCTCCCATTACTTCTCTACAAATCGAATCAGGAATTCCACCATTAGGTCTCCGAAGAATTGAACAAACACTCCGATACGCCGCAAAAATTCAATTTAGAGAACACCACCCCACACACGCATCTTTACAAATTCTCCCAAATCTACACCACGAATATTTAGGTCCCGCCGAAAAGCGAACCGGGCCTACCATAGCTTCACGCATTAAATAATTTTCTACACAGCTCCAATACAACATTCCACATATTACAGCTCTCTCTTCACCAACTACACCACCGTGGCAGATGGCTGAGAGACATATTGTCTATCTCACCACCACTCCAAAATCACAGCTTTGTCCAGAATACGCCAAACAAAAATTCCACCAGTTTCGTTCTCGTTATCATCATGTTCCTTTTGTTTTCACCGACGGATCCAAAGACGCAAATTGCACAGGAAATGCCATTGTTTCCGGTACATACACACAACAACATCGCTTGCCAGGGACCTCCATTTTCATCGCCGAATTACACGCCATTCTCACTGCCCTTCGCTACGTCCGCAACCGTTCGATGTGTCACCCCATGCGCCATGTCGTCATTTGTTCCGACTCAAAATCTGTTCTTCAATCTCTTTCTTCACTTTCTTTTTCGCACCATTGCCATATTTCCATTTATAACACACTTGAAACACTTCATCTGATGGGCATGAAGGTCCGTTTCCTGTGGGTGCCCAGCCACTGTGGCATCCCAGGAGACGAAAAAGCAGATCATTTCGCCAAACATTCATTACAATTACCACACATCACAGAAATCCCACCACATTTTGACGCCATCAAATCAACAATACGACAGAACATTCAACATTTTTGGAACCAACAATGGACTGACACAACAAACCACACACAATTACGTCTCATCAAACCTGTCATCGAAAACTGGACCACATCATACAGAAAAAACAGACAAGAAGATAAAGTTCTATCCCGGCTCCGCATAGGTCACACTTTTCTCACACTTCGATATATATACACTGCTTCACCTCGACCTTCATGCCCATCATGCAACACTCTTCTTACAGTTTCACATATTCTCCTCCACTGTCAACGTTACCATGACCACAGAAAAAACACTTACCAACTACTGCCGTACACATAACATCCCCTTGTCTTTACCTACACTATTAGGAGATCAGCACCCATTCCTCATTAATCTACTTTTCTTTTTTCTCCGAAAAACCAACTTGCTTCAAGAACTATAGACTGACTATCAAGACATAACTATCCATTCATTCCACTCACGGCACGAAATGGCCTGAGCAGGCCGAGGTGCCCAACCAAACAAACAAACGAAAACGGGAAACAGCGGACATGGGACCAAAACAGAAAGAGACTTAGCGTTGCGAAATTGTGAAATCTTTACGGCTGAAACTTGTCTAAACAATGTGCTGCCAATGAGACGAGACGTCATATGCTTTGTGAAGCAGATGTCTAGTGACAATGGGCCAGTGGTGAGCAAGGATTGAACACGCTGTGGGGAGGAATGGCCAGTGTGTTCGGTGTCGCTGGCTTCCGTCCCGACAGGCGGTCCATTCCGTACACTCCACCAGCACGCGCGCGTCACAGCAGGGCTTCGTTTTCTTCCATTGGAATTCGTGCATGTCTTTAATTTTCGACAATTACGGAGCATCAAACCAGTCGTCGATCCCTGGATATCAGCTTTTCAAGGAAACCGACACGGGAAAATGTCCTATCGCGGCTACGCTAAGAATATATTTACCTGACACATCGACATATCTATTCTGCTTCATCTCGGCCTTCATGCCCATCATGAAACACCCAACTTACAGTCACACATATCCTCTTACACTGTCAGCAATACCACGGCCCTCGAAAAACACTGACTGGCTATTACCGAGCATACAAAACCCACTTTCTTTGCCCTCACTGATGGGGGATGACCACCGAATTATTATCACACTACTTTTAATCTTCCCGCGACAAACGGACCTGTTTCAAGAATTATGAACTGAGTTATAAAACATAATATTCTCTTTTTTCTTATACGGCACGAAATGGTCTGAGCGGGGCGAAGTGGCTTTTCCAATACAAGTCTGCAGTCCAAAAATAGACAGTGTTTGAGAAGTGGTCCGCGAAGTGATACAACTATGTACAGAATGAAGACATTCCTGCAGTCAGTGAAGCGCGTGCTACGGGTCTAATGTGCTATGGGTCCAATGTGTGATGGGTCAAATGCGTTATTGGTTTAATGCGTTATGGGTCTAATGCATTATGGGTCCAATCTGTTATGGGTCTAATGTGTTATAGGTATAATGTGTTATGGGTATAGTATGTTATGAGTCTAATGGGTAATTGTGTGTTATGTTATGGGTATATTGTGTATTGGGTTTAATGTGTTATGGGTTTAATGTGTTATGGGTCTAATGTGACATGGTTCAAATGTGCACTTGTGCTGAACAAAGCAGCACAACGGTGGCTAGCAGCAGCGCAAGCAGCAGCACGTGGCTAAGGAGAAAAATAGAGGGACAATCGACACCGATGGATACAGTCAGTGGCTTTCACAGATATCTGACATAGCGTACTGTAAATACGAAGACGTTCAATGCTATTTGTATCCAAATACCAAACGCATACCGGGAATGAAACTAAACTTCGCTCTAGCACAGCCCGGGGCACGTACGATGAGGATGTCCGACCTGGATAAAACCGAAGCCGAGAGAAGAAGCAGCGTGCCAAGAGGAGACGAGGGATGCTGGACAGGACAGGTGGTCGGCGTGCCTCACACCCCGCAGCCAGGTCCATCTGGGCTCCATCATCGCCTGCGCCATCTGCGTCTGCAGCCGGCATCAGCGTGCCAATGTCCAGTGGTGGCTGCGCTGCGCCATGGCTCTCCTCGGAGCCGGCATCAGCGTGGCAATGTCCAGTGGTGGCTGCGCTGCGCCATGGCTCTCCTCGGAGCCGGCATCAGCGTGGCAATGTCCAGTGGTGGCTGCGCTGCGCCATGGCTCTCCTCGGAGCCGGCATCAGCGTGCCAATGTCCAGTGGTGGCTGCGCTGCGCCATGGCTCTCCTCGGAGCCGGCATCAGCGTGGCAATGTCCAGTGGTGGCTGCGCTGCGCCATGGCTGTCCTCGGAGCCGGCATCAGCGTGCCAATGTCCAGTGGTGGCTGCGCTGTGCCATGGCTCTCCTCGGCCGGATGCGTGGCATGTCCGTGGTGGCGCCGTGCTCTCCTCGGAGCCGGCATCAGCGTGGCAATGTCCAGTGGTGGCTGCGCTGCGCCATGGCTCTCCTCGGAGCCGGCATCAGCGTGCCAATGTCCAGTGGTGGCTGCGCTGTGCCATGGCTCTCCTCGGAGCCGGCATCAGCGTGGCAATGTCCAGTGGTGGCTGCACTGTGCCATGGCTCTCCTCGGAGCAATGCAGTACGGATCGGCGCCGGACAGCTCTGGCAGCAGACGGGCAGGGAATTTGAAGTCGTGTCTGCGCCGTCCTTATTAATGCCTATCACATCGGACATCGGACAGCTTTGAAAACTGGTGGCAGCGAAGCAGCCGTGGACCGTATGAGTTAGTTAGTTGTTGTAGTTTATGGGCGCATCGACTGCAAAAGTCATATGAACATTTTGACAGCACGCTTAGTTTACTGGGTGGATCATGTCCCTCTGTATGCGCAACCACGGCTAATGGCGCCGCCCACACTGTTCCGCCGGTAGGCCGTGGGATTGGGAAATGTCCCCGCTCGGCCACTCCGCCCCTTTGCTAGCACGTTACCGAATACGACGAACGACAGCAGAACAAGGAAGTACTCTTGAAAAGGGGCTCAGTGGCTTTTCCTTTGACGGCAGAAAGGGTGTTACATGCGTATAATCGCAATCGACGGAAAGCAAAAAAAACACGTTAAAGTCACTTTTTTGTAACCAGGTGGGAAAAACATAACTAATTTTGATCGTCAGTTCCGTCCTGTTGCATGCGCAGCCGATGCGGCCAGACTAAGGAGCTCGCGGAGCTGTCAGCAACATCGCAGGAAATGGATGCCGATATTCGCGTGCCAAGATGCGTCGGTACCACAGCGTAGACACGCTGAAACGGAACGCGCCGCACGCTGGAATATGTCGATTGTACACTCGGTTACAGTGGAATGTTCTAGGGTACCTTCACTATGGCTGGCCACTAGGAACGTAGGCTGTGCCGCCTCACACAAATAATTACTGGTACGCTGCGCCGCTTCGCAGTTCTGCGTTGCGTGACAGTCTACCAGCTTCACCACGGGCCAGCGTCGGAGCCATAGGTCTTCGCTTGTGTGGTCGTCACGTGACTATTTGCCTTGGGGCCAACGTGCCGCACATTGGAATCTGTGGATTGTACGAGCTGAGCAACAGGCGACCTGCACACTGGCTTGTGTGCCAGCTTCACACGAAAGAGCTAAACTTGCGCGAGGTTGCCAGCAAGCTGGACGGCAGCAGGCGGCCGAAGACGTGAGCCCATTGGCAAAGTAGTCCAAGGCTATTCAAATGCTGGGCTCCGCCGAGCCAAAGTTTCAACGTAGGGACGATGGGTCTGACTTTCATCAGCTGACTAGTTGGTGTCGTTCTTAGTTACTAGTGACTTGCACAGCCTACGGCTCATCTCGTCAACTTATTTTTGGTACTTCCCTCGATTAATTCGCACTCACTTGAAAACAAATCGAGAATTGATATGCTTGAAATTTGGTACAAATGCGCATGAAATGTACATGTGCGGAACGGAAAATTTGCAATGTGGTGTTTATGGCTTAAATGGCATTGAAAATTCAACACAAGCTAGGTTGTTCAATTACGTGTAACCAATTAAGCAAGTACTTCGTAGCTCAGTTCATACAATTTCAAAAAAGACATGCTGGACATTTAGGCCCATGTGAGGAGAACATTCTTCCGCCGCCCTTTTTACAGGTTTCCCTATTGGCTACATTTCCCCAGTCTGACACGGAATTATTAATCGTATGCATTGAAGAACCCGTGACGTGCCGCACGACGTGACGCCTCGCACGTGCGTCTTGGCAAAAAAAAACGCTTGAACTCGATAATTATGCGGCGGCCGCATGGGAGCCAGACTGGGAGCGTGGGTCCCTGAAATAGTCGCTGAAGCCGTAAACACCAGCCCGCTGAAGGCTTCGCTCCGGCTCCCGGGCATGACCAAGCAACGGACGATGAGACACCTGGCCAGCTAAGCGCCGAACAAGCTCCGCTTTGCCAGTCGGTACGGAGCGGCGACGTACCGCCCAAGGCTGCCAGTCAGGAGGCTGGGCGAGTCAATAATGCACGTTGGTTCAAGCTGGTCTGTGGGATTTTTTCGCTTCCGTGTCTTGATTTCTCATCCGTGCAGCCGTTGGGACAGCCGAGTCCGCCCGTCCAGTTCAGTCCAGTTCAGTCCAGTTCAGCTGCGAATCATTCTCCTAGAAAACCCGCCAGCGGGGCTACACTCGAGGATGCATTTCGTTTCAACAGGTCGCCTTTTCCTTTTCCTCTAAAAGGGCCGAATATGACAGAAAAATATGTTGAGCGAGCGGGGGAGGGGTGCACACGAGCTTTCCTGAAGGAACGCCTTTTCGGACTGGAGGGTCGCCACCTTTCCGTGTAGACTCGAGCCCCCAGTACCCCCCCCCCTCCCCACCTCTGCATCCGCCCCTGGTCCAGTTTATTGTCGAACATCACGATGCCATGGGGTTCCATATCAAGAACAATTGGACGGGTCGGCATCGCCGGAGGAACGTATTAAAAACGCGCAACTTTTCCATTTAATTTCAACATTTCCGAATTTCTCTTCACTGGGCTCACCCAGAGGCTCTGCTTCCGCCACGCTGGGAATCGAAAGCGCAGCTCTACGCCAGAGAGTCGTATCTGTCGTGCTGCGATGCAAGCAGCAAAGACAGACTGAAGACCTGAACAGGCTGAATACCTGACAGGCTGAGTACTGAACAGGCTGAAAACTTGACAGTCTGAAGACCTGATAGGCGGAAGACCTGAACAGGCTGAAGACCTGAACAGGCTGAAGACCTGACAGGCTGAACATTTGAATAGGCTGAAGATTTCACAGGCTGAAGACCATGTGCATGCATTCCGTCTAACTGCCACACGACGGAACGCAAGCGACTGCACTAACTTGATCGACTGGGAGCGTCAGACGATCACGGATCCTCTGCCCATCCGGATCCCATTACCCTGCTTACACGAGCAGCAAAACTTCAGAATGCGATGCGATTAGGAAAACTTGCGAAAATAATGCTCTCTTAAACGAGCTTTTGCGTAGCAAAACATGCGATAAGCTTAATGCAAATTTACGCTTCGGTAAATTTAATTTTGCGATTAGCGCCAACCATGAACAAAGCACGGTACGGCCGCAAGGGTCATGACTCTTCTTGAAGCTATTCTCTTCTAACATTTGAGTAAATTTAGGGTAATTATGAAAAATAAACGTCTTGTTTTTAATTGTAATTGTAAACCTAGTAATGAAATCCCAAAATCAGACACGTAACAGCTGAAAGCGGCGCTGAGACGTCACGTTATTAGTGCGTGCCCCAACCGTGAGTTTTGCGATTTGGCGAAGTGTTCTAACTTGCGGATTTTTGAAAGCGTTTGGATTATGCTGATTTACCTCTTGGATTGCGTAGTGAACCTGATTTACCCTGTTTATTTGACTATCGCACGGTCTGGAACAATGTACCATTACATAGTCTTGAACTATAGTCATACTATATAGTCATACTATAGCGCGTAGTCTGGAAACAATGCACCATTTGATTCACGAAGAAGAAAGGGCTATGTTGTCATCGACAACGTGTCATCGGCTACGTGAATCCTTCGAATTAAAATATTCCCTATATCTCTGTCCAACAACCTCTAACTACGTGGATCATTGATGATACCTTGTGCCTGTGCACGCCGTTGCTCGAAGCAGTTGCGTCAGAAGCGCAAAAATGCGCCAAATATTCGTCACTTTTCACCACATTGCGTCAGCCGTCAAATCGTAAAATCCAATTAGGTGGCTGCCTTGCTCTTGTAAACGGGCCGCGCGATCGGAACTTTTGCGAATCGACCGGATCGGAAATTTCCGTTTACGGCTCATGGAAACGGGGTAAATGGCAGACGAAGCCAAGGCGGAGGTTCGAAACACTCCACCTGGTGTCCCCGCGCATCCTGTGCGCAAGCAAGCCGTTGGGAGGGGTATTCAGTTCCGGTGCCGATGCCTCCCAACACGTCATCGACGTGGCGTCTCGAGACGGTCATGCGAGTGAAACTCTACCGTTACCGTGAAGCGTACCCGGAGCCCTGACGGAAATCAAAGTATGAACAGATTATGATAGGCCGGAGTATTACGATAGGCTAGAATATTAGGAAAGGCCGGAATAGTGTGGCTTGGGTGGCTTGCAATCACGGTGGTGGATTACGAGAACAACTCAACGTGGGCCGACACCCTGGATAGCCGATCTCTAATCGATGTGGACTGTTGCCGTTGACCGTTGCCCGCTCCGTTCCCTCACCCCGCCAGCAAGACAGACGCGACAACGACACCCGTTGTTCCCGGGCGGTCACCCATCCAGGCACTAACCGGGCCCGATGCCGCTTAACTTCAGCGATCAGACGGGCGCTGGTGTTTTCAGAAGTTCAGCAGTTGCCGACGGGATCCGTCAGCTCATGCCAAGCCATTCACTAGTCACTTACATGGCTGTTGCTATGAAGATGATTTGGGGGTGGGGGTAGCTAAGGACAATGCAGATGCTCCCCGAAAAGGGCACTCATCGAATTTCGCTCACTATGTTTTGCGCATTTAGAAAACTTGGTTTGCATTTTTTTGTAAACAGCTGTCAGCTGTCTTGTTTCTTACCTTATCTGTACCTACACACGGGTGCAGCCACGGCTCTAACAGGGACGTGGTAAGTTCGGGCAGGATAGAGCTGTAAGCCCCACCCTTTCGCCAAAAGCGAAATGTTGAACATTTCACACTTGGGCCTTTAATTAATTGGACGGTTCCAGACGCACTTTATGCTAACGGCTGATGGCGCCGCCCACTCCGTTTCGCCGGTGGGCCACGGGGTTGGGAAATGTCCCAGTGGCGCGAGTGTTGAACCCGGGACCTTTGTATCCAGAACTCAACACCGAAACCACTCGGCCACCCCGCCCATTTGAGCCTTTCTCATTGCTTTGACCTCAGTATGAATGCTGCCAACTTGTTACCATTTTTCCTTTTTAGAAAAATGCGCTGTTTCAAAGAATAAAACCACTTCAGCTATCGGAACTATACGAAGGTCTTTTCTTCGGTTGCTTTCTCCATTGAAGCTCCCTTTTACTAGGTGGATTTTTCACTCCACTACTAGGTGAGATTTCACGGCACTAGGTGGGTCGCATCCCACCTAGTTAACATGTTAGAGGAGGCCCTGAACTAGGTGATTATCCGAAGTGGAACTATTCCCAGTTAGTTAGTTATTTGGGTTTAAAGGGCGCATCGTCTGCAATGGTCATATAGCGCCCATTGCCATTTCTAGTGGCGGCGGAAGTTCATAACCTGTCCAGCAGCTCCTGTATTTGGCGATGAAGTGGGGAAATCGGAATTCGAACATGCACAGTCGAAATATAACATAGGCTTTAGGTTAGTGGGATTGCGGCGTTTGCCAGCCGCGGTGACGCGCCGCCAGCAGCGGTGACGTAGCCGCGGTGACGCGCCGCCAGCAGCGGTGACGCGCCGCCAGCAGCGGTGACGCGCCGCCAGCAGCGGTGACGTAGCCGCGGTGACGCGCCGCCAGCAGCGGTGACGTAGCCGCGGTGACGCGCCGCCAGCAGCGGTGACGTAGCCGCGGTGACGCGCCGCCAGCAGCGGTAACGTAGCCATGGTGACGCGCTGCCACACATTTGGGAGGGACCGGGTCTGTGTGACTCCACATCTGCAGACACGGCGCCGGGGTCAGGAAAGGCACACGCTTGCTGCGACTGGGCTGCCGTGGTAACTCGTCGAAGACGACGGCAATCTCGTTGGCCAGGGGGAACTCATGTCATGCATAATATTGATTATGGAATGCGATAGGATGAATGGTAATATTTAGGCTTCTTGGTGGGAGCAACTGATTCCTACCCCTGCCGGTCCGCCGCCCATTCAGCCCCTGGTAACCACGACCTTCCGTCGACCGTCACGTTTTGCGCCCAATTTAGGCGGAAGTGTAGGCAGTTCAGAAATATGTCCAACCGATGTCAGCATTTCGCACGCCGTACCTCTATATGTACCTCAGTAGCACATCGATGGAGGGTGGAACATATGAGTGACAAAGGATGGCGTCAGATATTGACAACTGAGTCCGAGTTGGTGTCAAAATGACGATATGGATTTCATCTGGGTCTGGGTCTGTGTTCGTGTCTGGGTAAGGATCTGGGGCAGGATCTGGGTGAACGTCTGATCGGGATCTGATTATGTACCTGGGTCTTGGTTTGGGTCAGGTTCTGTGCCAGGGCCCGGGCAGACACAGACATGACCCAGGCCCTGATCCAGACCAGGATTTAGACCCAGACCTGAGCCAGATGCAGAGCAGTCTGAGTCTGGCTCCGGGCCTATGTTGGCGTCTGGTCTTCGCCTGAGTTTTTGTCTGGGTCTGGGTCTAGATCTAGGCTTGGATCAGCGTCTGAGCGAAAACCAGGATCATGTCTGTGTCTGGGTCCTGGTCAGTGTCTGCTCTTGATCCAGTCTGAGTCTGGATCAGGCTCTGGGTTTGTTTGTGCTCAGGTCAGGAGCAGAGTCGGGGTCTGGATCCGGGTCTTGGTGGAGTTCCGTGCCAGATCAGGATCCTGTCCAACAACGAAGCCGCTGGAAACGGATCAATATCTGAGCAACCTGGTTCCCAGCCTGATTTTATGGCTGGACGTCAAATTTAGTTCCCAGTTTGTGTCCCAATTCATCATTCAGGAGAAATCTCAGAAATCTCAAGAGCTCGAGTGATGGAACTCATCACATTTCCGGATTTTGACGACGCCGTACGAACCCTCACCCCAAGTATTCAACGGAATTAACAGTTCCGCATCCCGTACGCCCATCTTCATCATAACATCGACCGATTGGATGATTGATTGATCGAGCGATTCGATGATAACAAATGATTATCTGTCATATGTCATCTGCGAAATTCCATTTGAGATGATACACCATCTTCCATCTAGTGACGTCTAGCCTGTGCAATCTGTCATCTGTCCACCGTCCATCGCCTGTCATTTGTCTGTTACATGTATGCCACCTTTTTCGTACGCACGTCATGTCTGTCATATGTTAAATTCTCATCCACCACCAATTCTTTACCAATCAAGCTTATGTCATCTGTCGGCGTTTGTCACTTGCCACGTGTCTGTCACCTGCTATCTGTAATCCGCCTGTCATCTGTGGTCTGGCGAGGCAGGACGACGGCGGGACACCCGCCACAATCGCCGGATAATTGGCGGGTCGTCCGCCGATTTGGCGCCCCCTCGCGGTGTCGGTACACTTGTCTCCAATTCGGCGGCACCGCTGTGGCTGGGACGACGAGTGCGGCGTGCGCCAGCCTGCGGCCGCCACCCGAGCCGGAGAGCGTCAGACTGCGGCGTGCGCCAGCCTGCGGCCGCCACCCGAGCCGGAGAGCGTCAGACTGCGGCGAGTGACAGCGAGACGTTTGGCTGCGGTGGACTGCGGTGGACTGCGGTGGACTGCAGTGGACTGCGGTGGTCTGCGGTGGTCTGTGGTGGACTGCGGTGGACTGTGGTGGTCTGCGGTGGGCTGTGGTTGGCTGTGGTGGGCTGTGGTGGACTGCGGTGGACTGCGGTGGTCTGCGGTGGTCTGTGGTGGACTGCGGTGGACTGTGGTGGTCTGCGGTGGACTGTGGTGGGCTGTGGTGGGCTGTAGTGGACTGTGATGGACTGCGGTGGACTGCGGTGGACTATGGTGGGCTGCGGTGGGCGGCAGTGAGCTGCGGCGAGCTGCGGTGGGCTGTCTCCAGGCTGAGAAGCGGCCGGTGACGTGCTGGAGAAAACGTAGTGAAGCAGGGGAGGCTGCAGATCGAGGTGTGCGGGGACGAGTGAACGTCCCCTCGTGTGGACAGGGGCAGTATTGGTGACGAGCAAACAGTGTCCGAACAGGTGGTCATCAGGCGTGGCTAAATATCTGGCACGAACACACCCACCTGAATCCGCCGCACTCACCTCAAGGCGCTGTTTCTGAGACGGACGTCAAGAGTCTTCGTCAGGAGCAAGTAAGAAGAAACACACACACGGAACGGATTGCTCAACCTCCGCAGAAGACATACCGCGCAATTTACGACCTGTCTTCCAGAAGGCTACGAGAGGGGCACCGTCACATCTCTGAAGTATCTCCAGCAGCGTCTCCAGCAGCGTCATCCAATTACGTCTCCAGAATTGCAGAGTGGCGTCAAGTCTTCACAGGAGCTCAGTTCCAGTTCGCTTTCAATCTCATCATACACAAACTCGCGATCGCCGTGGGCAGAAGTGAGTGCAAGCTCAACGTCGCCTGAACGTCAACGTCGCCTGAACGTCAACGTCAACGTCGCCTGAACGGTTGCGTCATGTTCGTCTCCAGCTTTGTGCTCCTCATGTGGGGCTGCTTTAACGTCACCTACTACCTAATCGTGCTCCTGTGTCTAGTTCACGACTGCAGACAGCCAAGTAGGATACACCGGAATGTACAGCACATGTAGTGCTGTCGTTCTACTGATGTGGCTACAATGTAACAATGTACAATGCAGCCGAGAGCAGAGGGTTTGGCGTACCGTGATGGTGTAGTCGAGAGCAGAGGGTTTGGCGTACCGTGATGGTGTAGTCGAGAGCAGAGGGTTTGGCGTACCGTGATGGTGTAGTCGAGAGCAGAGGGTTTGGCGTACCGTGATGGTGCAGCCGAGAGCAGAGGGTTTGGCGTACCGTGATGGTGTAGTCGAGAGCAGAGGGTTTGGCGTACCGTGATGGTGTAGTCGAGAGCAGAGGGGTAGGCGTACCGTGATGGTGTAGTCGAGAGCAGAGGGGTAGGCGTACCGTGGTGGTGTAGTCAAGAGCAGAGGGGTAGGCGTACCGTGATGGTGTAGTCGAGAGCAGAGGGGTAGGCGTACCGTGATGGTGTAGTCGGAGCAGAGGGGTAGGCGTACCGTGATGGTGTAGTCGAGAGCAGAGGGGTAGGCGTACTGTGATGGTGTAGTCGAGAGCAGAGGGGTAGGCGTACCGTGATGGTGCAGCCGAGAGCAGAGGGTTTGGCGTACCGTGATGGTGCAGCCGAGAGCAGAGGGTTTGGCGTACCGTGATGGTGTAGTCGAGAGCAGAGGGTTTGGCGTACCGTGATGGTGCAGCCGAGAGCAGAGGGTTTGGCGTACCGTGATGGTGCAGCCGAGAGCAGAGGGTTTGGCGTACCGTGATGGTGTAGTCGAGAGCAGAGGGTTTGGCGTACCGTGATGGTGTAGTCGAGAGCAGAGGGGTAGGCGTACCGTGATGGTGTAGCCGAGAGCAGAGGGGTAGGCGTACCGTGATGGTGTAGTCGAGAGCAGAGGGGTAGGCGTACCGTGATGGTGTAGTCGAGAGCAGAGGGTTTGACGTACTGTGATGGTGTAGCCGGGAGCAGAGGGTTTAACGTACCGTGATGGCCCCTAGGAAAGGCTATCTTCTTCAGTTAGCACTGGGGGGGGGTGCACATAATGAATGTGTCATAATGCAGAATATATATATAATATAATGCACACACATATTAGTTCATCGACATGTTGATGCTATTGTTGATGTGAGTTTTGCCAGCCTACTGATGTACGGTGATATCGACTAATTCCGATGCTTGTTCTTGGATATTTGGAGAGGTGGTTGGCACTGGTAGCGAAGAGGTGATGGAGATATGAAGATTACTTGGTACTTGGCATGTTTATGGTGCATCGACCTTGAAGTATGCCGTGATTACTCGCTCAGCGGAATGTCCGTTTCTCGTTAAGAAGACGCCTTATGGAGAGATCATGCAGATCCGACATCGAGATGGGAACATTACACCGCCGAACATTGGCGTATGTGTCTGGTGATGGACACTGGGCATGTTTAATGGGGACGAGTAGTCTAGGGGCAAGATGCTCGTCTCACAATCGAAAGGTTGTGGGTTCGAGTCTCACCTGTCGCTACTCTTCGCCCGCGACCAATCGGCGTAAGAGATTGGCGACGCTACATGACACGGTTTTACGACACGGTCGACGTGTCGTAAAACCAATAACCAACCACCAACTGGGCATGCTAGTGTAACCTTTGTGCTGGTGTTATCTGTGGTTAGTCTATATCTGGAGTTAACTCGGTGCGGGTAATATTAACCATCGCCGGTCCGGGGTGGTCCTTCAAGCCACCCCAAACTTTCGATCTAAGTAGCGGTGGCTGGTGTGGCCTTACGACGCACCTGTCGAGGCTGCGTAGCGTCGTCCGCCTCTCACCCAGGCAGGAAGAGCGGACATTGCGGGGAATCGAACTCCGTTCCTCTGGTTTCCCAGACGCTCAGCTTGACCACCGAGCTACCGACGCATTTTTCGACCTTCGTAAGCTGAGATACAATGCTGACCACCGTTAGAAAGCCCTCGTTATGGTGAGTCAGAATCATGCCCCAAAGAAGCATTTTCTGCGATAGTGAGTCAATCCGAGTTCATGACAGTACAGTGAACGGACCTTGAATTAAATCTCTGATAGTAGTTAAAAATTACAACTTGTTTTCTTTCAGCATTGTTTCCGACTAGCTAGCATGTATGAATGTATGCATTTTCATGATAAAGACCATGAAACAATGATCATTGAATGAATGAATGAAACAATGATCAGGACAAGGTAGGTCAGGCCGGGTCAGAATCAGGCTTCAAAATCCGCGTCCGAAATTTGCTTGCCCAAGACACTGAGAAAACGTCATTGGCAAGTCAGTGTAGTCAAGAGCTCATATCACAGCTTATTTCTTAATTTTTGGCCATGTTGAGGTTTTTAAAGGTAGTTGTAGGTGAACCCAGTGACCTACTATGACTCTAATTTTGGAGTATGATCTGGCATATATGAATACATGCCTGATGTCCTTTGAACAGAATTACTACAGCAGCACGCGTGGATCTGTTCAATTTCCGAACATCCGAAGGTAAGGTCAGGTCACGATGGAAGGTCAGGTCAAGTAAGGTCAAACTCGAATACCCACGCTAGGTACACCACATTTGAAGCATAGCAATTGCGTTCTCCGGAAGAACTGATATGATGCTGAACCATCTTTGTAAACTATCCAGTTTCTTACCACGCGGCCTGACCTAAGGTCACGCTGTAAGCTTGATAAAAGGATTACTTCAGCCTTCGTCTCGGCAAGCGTTGTTGGAATAGTATTTTGATATAAAAAACAAATATGATCAAATAGGGTTAGATCGCACGAGGTCTGGTCATCTCAGGTCATTGATTGGCCACTCAATGTCATGTTGCACGACTTAGGAGGCGATGAAACCGAATTCAGATAACTTCTCTAGGGACAGCAACATTCCGTATAAGATAACATCGTGTATAAAAGACATGATATTTCACCGCAGATAAGCCATTGACCTTTTGGTGTATTTTAAACCAGAAGGTTTATGACATCCTTTGGTCATTTCCTATATGGAAAAGTACCCGAAATTCAATTTCCCTCATTATGCTATAGTTAAAACTGTAAATATACCTGATCTCAGATCAGTAACCTTGACGTCACTTATAATTTCGTGATAGCAGGGCTGTTCGCCTTGATGAAAGGTTTCTGAGTGCGGTGTTCATGCGCTGCAACCACTGCGAATAGTAATACCTGAAATATGTTGGAATATTATCACCGGCCACCAACCCCAGCTCAATGATCTTTGAAGGACCGGGTGGGTTAATCGCTTCCTTCCCTTGCTTTGTTCTAAACTAGCTATCGAGGGACTGGCACAACTTAATTTTGGAAAACCGAAATTCAAGCGTCGCAAAACAAACACCTCGCCAAAATGCTCAGCCGGATGGCGTGGCCGTCAACGATAGCCTGTAAGCATGGCACGTATTCAACTCTGAGGACTTTGTTCTATGCACCATCTTCCCGTGCGACTCTCACAGTCTTCTGATCCTGGCGAACTGATCCCCCCCCCCACACGGCGAAACTAGATCCTCCGGTTAGCACAGCGCGCGTTCAAAGGAACCTGACTTTCACATTAGCAGCATGGCGCACATGATAGTTGTGAGAGTAATTACCGTTTACATGAACAACCGGCGCCTATTATCGCACCACCCGTAGGTGCTGTTGACACGCAATGTCAGAAATCCAACATCACCGAGCACGCAAGCACCGTATTGTCGCGCCGTACGTCATCGCGGGAACACGTCATTCGCACTCAAGCACCGCACGATCAGACACTATCTGAATCGCGACCAATTTCACAGCCCAAGTGCGGAAGTAATACGATGAACGTTTGAAATGGAGGATCATCTGGAGCAGATGCGCTGAGACGAACGTGATGCCAGCTGGATTGAATGGCCAGCGAATTCGGCAGGCGTGGGAGTGGTTTATTGTTGGATTTCTAGCTATAGCCGGAATTAATTGCTCCGTCCTAAAATTACACCTTGCTTTCGGTAGCTACATCCCATAGGAAGTTTATTTTAAGCTTAAGTACTTTAAATACTTATAGATTCAGAATTTAATTACTTTAAGTACTTAAGATTAACTAGTTTCAGGAATCCTGATCCTGGGCGCTTCGTGTGAATGATACTCCAGGTTAACGTCGCATAGTTTGAGGGATCATTCAAATACACTTTTTTCCGATGTGTTAAATGTGCATGAAGACTTCCAAATACCTCTCGGACCATGCCGGTTAGTTCACTGTCTCATGGCTGTGAGACAGAGGAGCTGGGAATGTCTTCATCTTTGGTGGTGGGCAGGTGCAGCAATGCAAATTTACTCTAAATTGTATAGTTCCTTCGGGGGCGATGTGGCAAAGTAGTCGATAGTTTTCTTGGCGACTTTGAGGTAGCAAGATAGAGGTAGATAGGCAACTATCCATAGCTAGATAGCTAGATAGGTAGATAGAGGAGCGTATCCATCCTTTCTATATCTATATTTATATTTATATATTTATATGTCTTTCAAGTCCTGTTTTTCAGTTGCGTAGGCGTCACTGGCATACCACGCCCTAAGCTCCTGAAGACTGCTTAGCGGGCACGGTTTAATTTCGAAACCGCACCCTCCCCCCTCCTTCCCCTTCCTTGAACAACTTGTAGCTTGTGTTGGAGTTATGTCATCCCGAAATGCACCTGCTCCCACCTTTCCAATGGCACGCACACCGATGCAACTTAGTTGTGCTTCAAAACACGTCACGGGTCATAAAGGCAGGCTGAACAGAAGCATGGATGTCACTTAGTGAAATTAATTGGGGGGGGGGGGGAGAATATATGTTTTTGATGGCATTTTGTTGCTGAAGAGAGGGACCGTTGACTAAAAAAACCTCGTTGAGGGGGGGGCACTCGAGCGTTCTGGAAGGACGCCTTCATAGGCTGAATGACCAAGCTTCGGTCTAATTGTGGGAGCAAACTCAACTATTCGGGGGGGGGGGGAGTAAAATTAAAGATTGAGAAGCCAGTTGATTCCCTTGGGGCATACAAAGTGACACCCCTGAACGGAAGTCAGCATCTTAACCATACAAGTGCATATTGCAATAGCTTTTTAACAGCGACAAAACCAGCATTGTAGAAAATGACTGCGTTCATTGCTACAGGGAATAGCCAATTGCGCTTTCGACACCGGAGATGCACTCGAACGTCACGTTCAACAACATTGCATTGACTCAATGGCCCAATGGCGGTGTTGGTGTTGTCGCCCAAAGAAGCATAATAGAAGCAGAGAAACACTCTCCAGGCGGCTCTAGTTAGCCAGCGTTTTTCCTGTGCTGGGGTTGATTGCCTTCAAGGTTTTTGTGTGCGTGTGTACTATTACCGAACCACTTGCGTCAGGGTTCCGATACTTGATCCCCGTTACCAATTACAGATAAATTGCTCCGTCCTAAAAACACACCTTGCATTCGGGAGCTACATACCAAGATAAGTTCACTTTAAGTTTAGGTAGTTTAAGTGCGTATAGTTAGCTTAAGTGTTGTATTACTTTCAGTACTAAGGTTTAATTAGTTTACAGGAATCCTGACGCTGGAGGCTTCGTGTGAATGATACTCCAGGTCAACGTAGCATAGGTACAACGTACCTACCCGTAGCCCCTGGGCGCCTGGGGAAGGGGTGGCTGGGATGCCTACACCAAGCCCCTGGGCGCCTGGGGAAGAGGTGGCTGGGGTGCCTACACCAAGCCCCTGGGCGCCTGGGGAAGAGGTGGCCGGGGTGCCTACACCAAGCCCCTGGGCGCCTGGGGAAGAGGTGGCTGGGGTGCCTACACCAAGCCCCTGGGCGCCTGGGGAAGAGGTGGCTGGGGTGCCTACACCAAGCCCCTGGACGCGAATGACCAACGACGGGTCGCAGCGTCCGAAAGCCAATTAGCTAACAGTCGCGCGCCCCGCGTAGCTCAACCTCATCGCACCCCGTCCCCGTCTGGAAGCTCGCTGAGTTGCCAACGTGTCACCCCGGGCGGCCACTACCCTCTCCACGAGCGCGGAACACACCTCCTTGAACGACCAGTCTGGGCGCAGCGCGTCTCACGGGCCCTTGGCTGCAGTCAAGGGCGGGCCGCGGGAGCACGCGGCCGGGGGGGGGGATGGGGGATGGCTGGTGTCACTGCTCACCACCCAGTGGTGACTCGGCACCAGTGGTGACGCAGCACCACTGGTGCGCAGCACCACTGGTGCGCAGCACCGGCGCGACGCCGGAGACCGGCGGCAGGAATGGGACCGTGGTCGCTCGTATACTTCAGCCGAACAATGGCCGTGCCCGAAAACGCTGACTGGGCGGCGTCGCCGACGCGCTGCAGGCCGCCCTGCCGGCCGCCCGTCCGGGCAGATGTAGCCCGAACGAAAATAGCCACAATTCGGGATTGAAATGGGAACATCGTTAGAGCGTGGATATCACAGGCACATATCCATCGCCGTATTCCGTACCCGACTGGGAACATTATACATATTAACTCTTCGCGAACAAGTCTATATAAATAGTTCGTACCCTCGCCGTGGGTCTTTGATATGTTGGCATGTAACAGCATATAACTCCATTTTCTCGCACTTGCATCTGCCGTCGGCCCTTTGATCCGTTTATGAAAGGTAAAATATACATGAAAACAAGTTGTATGATTTATGCATGACTTTAAAATGGGATTCTACTAAGAAAAAGGCATGCCGAAACTACGTCATTTTGTGGGCCTGCGTCCAACTTCGCTGATCGTAAAAATCGACACCAGTCGTGCAAACTTGCACTTGAAGAAGACACGAGTCGCTTGAGCTATCACGAAGGGCAATTCACGTGTGTGTGTGTATGTGTGTGTGTGTGTGTCGGTGAATTTTGCCAGCCTGCCACCGTGTGGTGATGTCGGCTGTTTCCGTGTTTTATGGTTGTGTTGGCCATACCCTTATGATTTGTTGAGCAGTGCCGAAGTAGAGTTGAAGGCGTCTTGGAGCTTGAAGTGAGCTGAGTAGAGCTGAGTTGAGCAGAGTTGCAGGGAGTTGCAGAGCTGGTCGATGGCCGAAGATGATGTAGTTGAGAAGAGTTGCCAGTCCGGACGGTGCCAAGTTGAGGTATGAGGTGTAGCGGGGGGCTTTCCATGTATTCGCTTTCCACTTATAACCGATCCGTACACAGCAGGTATAGACATTTGCCGTTCTTAAATAAGTCATTGCGCTGCAATGCACATTATGGTGAATGCCCAGCCAGTGGAATAGGCCTTTAGCAATAATTTAGCCACTCGTGAATGAAAACCAGAGCAAAGAACATTAAAACAGCAAAGGATCAGCAGCAAAGGAGCAGAAGCAATCAGAGCAAAGGATGCTGTGCCGGAGTGGTGACACAATGCAGGAGAGTTCCGTTCTGGCTCGTGATTGGTCGAATTCAGATCTCGCTCCGCATCGACTTGTCCGAACAGGAAACTGCCGCTCCTCTGTTGATAGTGTCGGCGATCAAACAAAATGGCAGCGGGTTGCCATGCAACCATCTGAATTTCAACAGACGCCCAAACAGCCACTGTCGCCTGTCTTTCCAAAGTTGCTGCGATAAAATCGCTCTCGGCAGCCGGAAGGTCGGCCTTCCAGCAGGACGTCTGCTGGTGTCGTCTGTCATCACCGCCATAGTTCGAGACTGGTCCAATCGTCTGCGCCCGGCAAGGCCCGTACCCACGAGGCTCGGGATCTGTTCGGGCCCGTCAAGTTGGCCACAGATGCAACCCAAACTCGGACCGGCCCATGCAAGGCACACAAGATATACATAGCACTTTCAAGATTTCACGGCCAATTTGATATGGACCTATGAGCGACTATTTCTGGCCAGAAAATACCTGTTTTGTGATTGGTGCAAATCATACATCAATATCAGTAGTCGGTATAGTTCTTTCCTTCTCTCCATTTCCAACACATATACATTATAATTATTTGTTTACCAGAATAGTCCACATACATTACAGATTGGTAGATTATATAGAATATACCCTACATAACAGACGGGTGATTAACCAGAATATACCGCACATGCCCATGCTAGGGAGGATTTGCCCACTTTATAGCTCCTACCAGATACCCAGCCCCTGCATATGATATAAGAGCAGATGTCACACTCAGCATAACTATGCCAAATTACTCTGCTAAGATCATCTCATTTACTGACCCTTACCAAAGCAAGCCTATCTAATAAGTAATTTATATATATAATCTAATAAGAACATAAGTAGTGATAAATATAATACAATATATAATATAATGGCGATTGACGATTCAATCCATGTCAATCCATGTCAATCCATCCATGTTCAATCCATCCAATCCATCCATTCAATCCATGTCGATTGACATGGACTGAACATGTGTTGACGTGCTGGCTGGCGCACAGCTCGCCAGATATGGGGTTGCGCAGTTGATTTGTGACATTAAACTGATGTGTTTGTTTGCGGCTAGAAGGAGCGTGGTGTTTATGATGACCTCCTTCTTGAAGTTCGAAAAATATTGTCAAAAATTAAGTAGCCTGGTTAAGCTAGCGTGAACGGCACTTCATCAGAATCCTAGTGCCGCCTACCTTAGTGCCCCGAGGGTGTCACTAGGAACACTTGAGGCAGCTCCAAATGACTTCCGTATTGTGTGTACCAAAGTGGACATTAGCTCTGCACAATTCTGATGAAGTACGTCACACGGCAGCTCAATCACACTGAACTGCTGAATGCTGAACTTCCAGCAAGGCTTTCATAACTGCAAGCCGGGCTCATGATAGACGTCACCGTTATTTCTGGTCTTAAACCTTCGCTTTCCTCCATTCAGCTGCCGCAGCACCACCTGCCGGAGAACCTGGAAGCGCTGGAATGAGAACCCAGCTGGACCTGGCGTCGTTGGCGCCGTCCCCCTCACCAGATGATGCTGATGACGCTGCTGCTGGTGACGCTGCTGCTGGTGATTGTTCGGCGCGCAGCCTACATCTCCTCGCACCCTGAACGGCACAGGGCACAGTCGGCCACGGAAGTATCTTCTAGAGTACCTTTACTATGGCTGGTCACTGTGCATGTAGGCTGTGCCGCTTCACAGCAATTGTTGGTAGGCTGCGCCGCTTCGCAGCTTCGCGTTGCGTGACAGTCTGCCAGGCTGACCACGAGCCAGTGTCCTAGCCACAGGAGTTCGCCTGTGCGGCCGTCACGTGGCCACTTGCCCTGCAGCCATGAAGTGAGAAACACTTCATGGCTACGCTGTTCTCGCCTTGCATTCCTCAGTCGGCCAACAACATTGACAGTTCGATGAGGAGGCTAAAATTATATAATGACCTTGGTCATGGAAAGTGCATTCCACTGGCACCACGGAACGTTATTTGTGCTGTCCATGCTGCAATCCAACTTGCAAAATATGGCATTAAATGATGCTCCATCTTCAAATAATTAAAAGTGGTTTCACACCAAGAATTACAGCTGGGCCGGCTGCATTTCGCGCTGGAGCAATATAAGCTAAAAGCATCTGATTGTAAGAGAAGCTGGATGGTGTCTCTTTGAAGAAGTATGTTAGCTGCACAGAAGCTTGAATAGCTTGCTCGCTACACAGTGCACAATATGTACAATAATACAATAATATATACGATATTACATATGAAGTACGTCCATCAACTTGGGTTCTTCAATGAACAGGTGCAATTTAGGGGAGTAATTAATCGGTTTGTCAATTAATCTGAATTCAGAAAGCAGGTGTAAAAGATGGGAATTCTATCATCCGCTTAGGACAAGAGAATGCTTCATTGACATCATAGACCTCTCCTCCAGTTGTGCTACACACTTTGCAACCAAGCTCCTTGCAGCCTTTCTAGCTCATTCTGTGTTGCTGAAGTCCGAAATCCATGACGACCAATTGTTTCTTGTCGACAGGAATCCAATGGTATCCATGGACAGCTCACTGAGCTGCCAATGTTGTTCATCCGACTGAGGCATGCAAGGCAGGAACAGCATAGACCCGTGTCTCTCACTTACTGGCTACGGGTCAAATGGTCACGTGACAACCGCAAACGCGACTTCCTGCCCTTGGACACTGGCTCGTGGCCAACCTGTTAGACTGTCACATAGAGCCTAACTGCCAAGCGGTACAGCATTTCCTGCCGATAATTGCTGTGCAGCGGCACAGCCTACGTTCCTAGTGGTCAGCCATAGTAAAGTCATACTGGAAGATACTTCCGTGTCAGACTGCATCAATTATCTGTTATGTTGGGCTCACCAAATCGAATTTGATGGATCTTTGTTTCCATAATTTCCTTCATTTTCTATGTGATGACCGTCATACGACACTTTCCATAGTCGACATTTTCGCCTACTTTTGTATTACTTAAATTGCTTGATTATTTGTTTATTGTATTTATTTGTTACTTAAATCGCCTACTTAAATTGCTTGATTTTATTAAGATTTAGTGCTGATTCACAAGTTTTCCTTTGTGCTGATCCCGTGAAATTAACATTCGGCTTGAGTGTGCTATTTAGCTGAATGCAATTAATTTACAAGCTTCAAACACAAATACGCTTCACGGACAGAAAACCCACCTGACCAGATATATATATATATGAATTATGTGATATCACGCCATAACAACAATATCAAAACGCATAAAACACAATTCCAGGCATAATATAATATGCTATCCAAATACACATATCTATTTGGGTTGATGCATTATAAAACATCGTTAAACTTAAGTGACCAAATCAGAGATTTTGTGGAGGAAAGTGCCCCTTCAAAGTGAAAATGTTGCTTTCTAATTCAAATGCGGGTGCCCTTTTCCTTGGATGTAGGTGCCCTTGCCATGGGCTGCAAGTGCCCTCCTCCTCCCCAGGGAAAATCGACAAAATATGTCCCGCAGCGCCCTGATCCCGCATCTGCGGACATTCTTTCCCCATGGCTCGATTCTGCAGCTCTCCTCGCTTTATGATGCCATCGATATCTGGACCTGCCACTGTGACGTCATACATGTAGAGACTTTTGAATGGTGGGGCGGATAACGACAGCATGTATCTTCAGCCTTCGAAGATAATACTAAATCGTGTTTTCAGCGTACGGTTTCAAATGGCTGGCGACCGAGCCGGATTGGGACGTTCTGATGTACTTTTTTTGCACACATTTTTAATCTAACTTATTATGTATGATATACACGGAAGTAAATTTTCTCGGGCTTCACGTTCGCTCGTAATCAAGAGTGTGAAGTTGGCTAATGCCATTTTCGTCTTCGACATGCTAGCAGTCGTTTCCACGTAACCAAATTATTTCCTTCACGTTGCCAATTTACATTTGCAATCGGAAGCACGCTGCGCAGTAAAGGTCGTGCCAGACGATGCTTTGCTGATTTGGTTTTTCCCTCCGACAAATCAAAAGTATTATCGCGTCCTCAGACTCGGAGTCTCCAGCCAGGGTCGGCAGGATCAATAGGGCCGCTCTCGGCGACTGACCACACGTAGCACCTGACGACGACGACAACATCGGATAGGCACCTCCACTGCAGACGAATCGTCGGTTCTTATCTGGATTTCGTTGGCGCCTCAGTGGCTGAAACGCCATTTGCAGCGCACGCCCCAGGCGAAATTCGTAACAACATGTGGGCCACTGGAGAGAGGTGGCCTTTGGCGTGTGACAGTATTTGCCTGTGATCCCGTGATCGCCCCACTCAGTCTGTGATGGGGTCTTTGCCGACGACGGGTGCCCCAATAATCCGGTTTTGTTTCCCTCTAAAAACTAACTAATTCTAACTAACTCCCTTTCCTGTAGTCCCCTTCGCGGATTACAACCATCCGAGGAAATGACACCCCCACAGATGAGTACTCCCACGATAAATACTGGATCCGCCCATGACTGGGGGAGGGGGGGTCATGACTGAAATGCCGAGGAAATGACACCCCTACAGATGAGTACTCCCACGATAAATACTGGATCCGCCCATGACTGGGGGCATGACTGAAATGCCGAGGAAATGACACCCTTACAGATGAGTACTCCCACGATAAATACTGGATCCGCCCATGACTGGGGGGGCGGCGGTTCATGACTGAAATCACCGACCACCCGTGCGACATTCTGCGACCTTGACCTTCTGCAACGGTGTCAGATACCTTGACACCAAATAACTGAAGTTGTCGGGATGTAAGATTTCAAGCGCTTTGTAATGAACAATTAAGCTGCTTTATTGAGGGAATCGAACCCCCAGCCGTCTTCTTCGCTGAAGGTGGCCAGCCCGTCACCGTTGGGCGATTTCCCCTGCTGGTGGGTGTGTATGATGTAGGATGTAGGACATAAGATGTGATCAGGTGAGGAGAGGCGAGGCTAGTGGATACACAATTTGCAGAGAGACGGCGGCAGGCGAAGGTCTTGAAGCGGTAGTCATGTCAATCCGTATCATAACGGCGTCAGGTGAAGGTCTTAAAGCGGCAGTCATGTCAATCTGTATCATAGCGGCATCGAGAGTCGCCACTTCCTGTACGACTGGACGCGCTCGACTTCTGACTACAAGATCTTGGGTTCGAATCCCACGGCCGGCGGGTGTACCGAGTCAACCGCGAACAATCGGCGTGACGTAGCCCGGCAGTCTAATGCGTCGTAAACGAGTCAAAGTTTCGTGTTGACGCCCGCTCAACTCAAACGGTCCTGGATTCTGGACCATCAACCGGTCGGAAGCTGCGTCTTGGTCGGCTTACCATTAGTCTCCTCGGTTTGCTTTGCTCTCTTGGCGTCACAAATAGCTTGGCAGTCAGGCTGGGCGTCCTGGCACCTGCATATCCTGCATAGGTTTACTGTTTCCCACCACACCTAAACCTAAGCAGGATATTCAGGTGCCAGAACGCCCAGCCTTAATGCCAAGCTATTTGCAACGTTAATTATGCATATCCGAGGAACAGAGCGACACCGACGGCTACAGCTCGATGCACTCTTTACTTCCTCCATGTGACATCACTGCAATCATTGTGACCTTAGGTCACGTCAGCTCACTTACTTAGGCAATGCCAAATGTTACTTACTCTAAAAATGGTTAACCACCCATAACTGTTTTGGAGTGAAGCCGATCTTCTCGAAACACGTTTTTTGCATGTGTGTTTCATGAAACGTGAATTTTGCTTTTCCTCAACTTTAAAAAGTCGAGTTCGTTAACCTGAAGGCGGCCAACGTTTGGAATAGCTTTGTTGCTTTCTTCGTATTCCAGTTTTCTACACCAAATATACCCGTGAACACATATTGTGATCAGCAACAATACGATGCTATCTAATACAGGGACTAATACAGGGATATTTTGAATAACTGTGGGGGTGGGGGGGGGGAGGGGGCATCGTCACCGCCAAGCTAACTCAGGCCTCCGCAGTAATGCTAATGTAATGGGAAGGGTCCTGTGACTGCAGGGACCGCGACCACCGCAGCTAATATGTTAGACGAGTCCTTGACCTAATAACACATGACCTGTGGTCGGGTTACTCCCCCCCCCCAACCCCCCAACCCAGCCAGGTAGGCCCAGCCAATACCCTCCAACAAAGCACGGCTTATGTAAATGGCAATTATGCGACGATGAAAGCATACCATCGGGTTCTATGGTGCACATTGTCGCTAGACTAGAAACCTGATGCAAAATCAAGCACCTAAGCTGATCAAAAACAACAAGAAAAACAAACCAAAGGTAGGCTCAAGGCCACGTGTGGTGACATGAGGAGAAACAACATGGCCCCAAGTCGGTGACCTTACTCTTCTTTTTCATTCAAGCTTAAAGTCTGACATCACGCTATATTTGCAATTGGTATACTTGTAAAAAACGAAAATTCACGTGCCGCTATAATAAAATGCTACCAACTATTATCAAGCCGGAGTGGCGGCTACTGGTCGCTCGTGAGCATGATACAATATAACAACATATACAACACAAATACTCCAAACTTGATAAAAATCTGTTGGATATCAGAGCCTATGGTCCATGCCGAAAAACAACAATTATTCACCTGCTCTAGTCTTTCTCAGCTCATTCGATGGTGATCTTACGCTTTCTGTGACGGTTAGTTTTTAAAAAAAAAACTTGGGCGGGTGCTACACCCCGTCCAGAACAAATTATCTGACCTAAACTGGTCACGGCGGACTCGATGCGAAGACCGCCAAAGCGGGGCCTAAATTGCGATAGGATTGCACCACTCAGTGATCCCGAATGCATCCGGTGATTTGGGGGGGGATAACCCAGGGGGAAAGTGGGGATAGTCCAGACTGTTGCTTGTGACAAGACACCCATGGACTAGTAATGAGAAATAAAATAATAATAGCAAACATACTAAGTAGTATATAAAAGTACAACATACAAATCAGAAGAAAAAATAATGCATAATGAATTACAAACAATAATAAGTAATCATAAATAATAACAAAGCAGTACATACAAAATCAATAAGCATTACACAAATATAGAAATAATAACCTACTCATAACATAAGAACAATGGGACAAGGTGGTGGTAACTTCTCCAGTAGAGATACGCTTTCCAATCGAGATGTTCAAAACAGAGAGCCTATCATTCAATCAAGTATGCAATGCGATTTGGCAATAACAACGGAGACAAGAGGCATGCAAATCGCTCGTGCTCGTCAAGAAAATAGAATTGTACTAGGGAATAACTTTTATTCACAATGCTGGCAGGGTTCAGATGAAGAATAACCACACACGAGGAAAATAAACAACTAGCTATCTAACAAGTTGAGCCGGGCCATCCTTTGCCACTGTCTACCACATAAATGCCAGTCCCCCAGGTCACATCTATAACCACTGTGTAGAGATAAGATAGAGTTCGAAGTTCCGGGCCAATTTTGCCTATGTTCATTATGAAATCGTAGTGCCAGCAGCTCTTGGTTGATTCCAAGTTCAAAACCGATTCTGCATCACAACCAGGCTTATAGTCCGACTTGGAACAAAAACGTTGTGCCTCATCTTGCTGTTATGTTCATTATTTCGTCATTTACATGGAGAACAAAGGCGTTTACGTTTGGCTAAAAATATAATGTTACGAAAGTGTGGAGGTGAAAGGTATAATCAAAACCGTTTCCAGAACACCTTTTCACAACCGTGGCCACCACGAGAGTGGGTGAGATCACGTGATGAGCAAATCAGCGAGGGCAATGGAGGAAAGTGGGTGGGAGATTCGCTTCTCAGTTTCTCACTGACAGCGTGCATGTCACTGACAGCGTGCATGTCACTGACAGTGTGCATGTCACCGACAGCGTGCATGTCACCGACAGTGTGCATGTCACCGACAGCGTGCATGTCACCGACAGCGTGCATGTCACCGACAGTGTGCATGTCACCGACAGCGTGCATGTCACCGACAGCGTGCATGTCACCGACAGCGTGCATGTCACCGACAGCGTGCATGTCACTGACAGCGTGCATGTCACCGACAGCGTGCATGTCACTGACAGTGTGCATGTCACTGACAGTGTGCATGTCACTGACAGCGTGCATGTCACTGACAGCGTGCATGTCACTGACAGCGTGCATGTCACCGACAGTGCGCATGTCACCGACAGCGTGCATGTCACCGACAGCGTGCATGTCACCGACAGCGTGCATGTCACCGACAGTGTGCATGTCACCGACAGCGTGCATGTCACCGACAGCGTGCATGTCACCGACAGCGTGCATGTCACCGACAGTGTGCATGTCACTGACAGTGTGCATGTCACTGACAGCGTGCATGTCACCGACAGCGTGCATGTCACCGACAGCGTGCATGTCACTGACAGTGTGCATGTCACTGACAGCGTGCATGTCACTGACAGTGTGCATGTCACTGACAGCGTGCATGTCACCGACAGCGTGCATGTCACCGACAGCGTGCATGTCACTGACAGCGTGCATGTCACCGACAGCGTGCATGTCACCGACAGCGTGCATGTCACTGACAGCGTGCATGTCACCGACAGCGTGCATGTCACCGACAGCGTGCATGTCACTGACAGCGTGCATGTCACTGACAGCGTGCATGTCACCGACAGCGTGCATGTCACCGACAGCGTGCATGTCACCGACAGCGTGCATGTCACAGCGTGCATGTCACTGACAGTGTGCATGTCACTGACAGTGTGCATGTCACTGACAGCGTGCATGTCACTGACAGCGTGCATGTCACTGACAGCGTGCATGTCACTGACAGCGTGCATGTCACCGACAGCGTGCATGTCACCGACAGCGTGCATGTCACCGACAGCGTGCATGTCACTGACAGCGTGCATGTCACCGACAGCGTGCATGTCACCGACAGCGTGCATGTCACCGACAGTACCGAGCGTGCATGTCACTGACAGCGTGCATGTCACTGACAGTGTGCATGTCACTGACAGCGTGCATGTCACCGACAGCGTGCATGTCACTGGCAGCGTGCATGTCACTGACAGCGTGCATGTCACCGACAGCGTGCATGTCACTGACAGCGTGCATGTCACTGACAGTGTGCATGTCACTGACAGCGTGCATGTCACTGACAGTGTGCATGTCACTGACAGCGTGCATGTCACCGACAGCGTGCATGTCACTGGCAGCGTGCATGTCACCGACAGCGTGCATGTCACTGACAGCGTGCATGTCACCGACAGCGTGCATGTCACCGACAGCGTGCATGTCACTGACAGTGTGCATGTCACCGACAGCGTGCATGTCACTGACAGCGTGCATGTCACTGACAGCGTGCATGTCACCGACAGCGTGCATGTCACCGACAGCGTGCATGTCACCGACAGCGTGCATGTCACCGACAGCGTGCATGTCACCGACAGTGTGCATGTCACTGACAGCGTGCATGTCACTGACAGCGTGCATGTCACTGACAGCGTGCATGTCACCGACAGCGTGCATGTCACTGACAGCGTGCATGTCACTGACAGCGTGCATGTCACTGACAGCGTGCATGTCACTGACAGCGTGCATGTCACCGACAGCGTGATAGGTGCATGTCACCGACAGCGTGCATGTCACTGACAGGTGCATGTCACTGACAGTGTGCATGTCACTGACAGTGTGCATGTCACCGACAGCGTGCATGTCACTGACAGCGTGCATGTCACCGACAGCGTGCATGTCACTGACAGCGTGCATGTCACTGACAGTGTGCATGTCACTGACAGCGTGCATGTCACTGACAGCGTGCATGTCACCGACAGTGTGCATGTCACCGACAGCGTGCATGTCACCGACAGCGTGCATGTCACTGACAGCGTGCATGTCACTGACAGCGTGCATGTCACTGACAGCGTGCATGTCACCGACAGCGTGCATGTCACCGACAGCGTGCATGTCACCGACAGCGTGCATGTCACCGACAGCGTGCATGTCACCGACAGCGTGCATGTCACTGACAGTGTGCATGTCACTGACAGTGTGCATGTCACCGACAGCGTGCATGTCACTGACAGCGTGCATGTCACTGACAGTGTGCATGTCACTGACAGCGTGCATGTCACCGACAGTGTGCATGTCACTGACAGCGCGCATGTCACTGACAGCGTGCATGTCACCGACAGTGCGCATGTCACCGACAGCGTGCATGTCACCGACAGTGTGCATGTCACCGACAGCGTGCATGTCACTGACAGCGTGCATGTCACCGACAGTGTGCATGTCACTGACAGCGTGCATGTCACCGACAGCGTGCATGTCACCGACAGCGTGCATGTCACCGACAGCGTGCATGTCACTGACAGCGTGCATGTCACTGACAGCGTGCATGTCACTGACAGCGTGCATGTCACCGACAGCGTGCATGTCACTGACAGTGTGCATGTCACCGACAGTGTGCATGTCACTGACAGCGTGCATGTCACTGACAGCGTGCATGTCACCGACAGTGTGCATGTCACTGACAGCGTGCATGTCACTGACAGCGTGCATGTCACCGACAGCGTGCATGTCACTGACAGTGTGCATGTCACCGACAGTGTGCATGTCACCGACAGCGTGCATGTCACTGACAGCGTGCATGTCACCGACAGTGTGCATGTCACTGACAGTGTGCATGTCACCGACAGCGTGCGTGTCACTGACAGCGTGCATGTCACTGACAGTGTGCATGTCACCGACAGCGTGCGTGTCACCGACAGTGTGCATGTCACCGACAGCGTGCATGTCACCGACAGTGTGCATGTCACCGACAGCGTGCATGTCACTGACAGCGTGCATGTCACCGACAGCGTGCATGTCACTGTGAAACATTGTGAAACAGAAAGGCTTATGACATTGATATATGCACTTACGCAAGCATAGGAGATTAAGGGGTGATATGATTGATTGGTATACAATAGTGAAAGGGTTAGATCAGGTCAATCTAAATGATACACTTCTATTTAGAGTATCACATAGGGGTCATCAAATCAGGCTAGACAAGTCGAGGTGTAAGACGACCACAGGTCTTCAGTTAAAGGGTGGTCGATCAATGGAATAAGCTGCCTGCTTATATTATGGGGAGGCCCCATTGAATGTATATACAAATGGGGTGGACATATTTTTAGACTGGTAAATCTGTTTTTATAAGTTGTAAGTAGTGGTGGTTGGGGTGAGATTTATGCTAGTATGTGTAAAGGTACCGACCCATTTAAGCAGGCATGGATGGAGTTTGAAAATTATTGGTGGGGGCACTCGGTCCGCACGTGTGCTAGGTGGGATTGAGTGAACAGGGCTGGATAGGTAAGGTGAATGGGTGTTTATGGGTGTGTGGGATGTTGGTTGATAGTTTCTTTGGAATTCGGGATGTGGTATTGGTTGGGGTGATGAGTGTCTTTTGTCCAAGCTTATGATATCTTCCCTTTGTAGACCTTGATGAAATACAATACACGCTGGGCCGATCTTGTCCTGTCTGCATGCGATAGATCTCCTTGTCTGCGTCGGAATATAACTAATAAAGTCGTTCAGCACGTACTTCCTAGGTTTCAAAATTAATGTTTTCGCTTCGAACTTCCTCGGCGGAATTGTACACTATATGTTTGCGTTTTAAACACGCATATTTCATATGGCAGATGGTCGCTTCCCGGCATTACCAGCCTCCTGACAACCTACCGTGAGATCGATGCACTGTCTGCCCGATTTCATTACTCTCTCTCTCATTACTCTTTCTAAGTCAGCAGTCTCTGCTTCAGCACACAGAAACGGGGTTCAAAGGCCTCAACGATGCCACCCTCTCGGTTTGCATGCGCTCACACACCATTTATTTCCGCTCCGAGCGCCTCGAAGCTGCCATCCATCATTTCAGAGCGGTTGAGAACGCCATTACATCACTTGCTTGATGGTCTTGCGGCGCCCGTACGTCATTCCGCAGCACGAGTGGATCAATGACGTCATCAATGACGTCACGGGCCACAGTCTGAAGCAGATCGCCGGTGGTTTGAGCACTCTGATTAACGCGGAGAAGCTAGGAGGTGGAGAGGAAGAAGAATCAGGTGGACCATGGAGGTGGAGAGGAATGTTGAGAAAGGTGGTGGTGGAGAGGAAGGAGGAGGAGGTGGACCATGGAGGTGGAGAGGAATGTGGAAGAAGGCAGGGGTGGAGAGGAAGGAGGAGGAGGTGACCATGGAGGTGTTGAGGAATGTGGAAGAAGGTGGGGATGGAGAGGAAGGAGGAGGAGGTGACCATGGAGGTGTTGAGGAATGTGGAAGAAGGTGGGGATGGAGAGGAAGAAGGAGGAGGTGGACCATGGAGGTGAAGAGGAATGTGGAAGAAGGTGGGGGTGAAGAGGAAGGAGGAGGAGGAGGTGGACCATGGAGGTGGAGAGGAATGTGGAGAAAGGCGGGGGTGGAGGGGAAGGAGGAGGAGGTGGACCATGGAGGTGGAGAGGAATGTGGAAGAAGGCGGGGGTGTTGAGGAAGGAGGAGGAGGTGACCATGGAGGTGTTGAGGAATGTGGAAGAAGGTGGGGATGGAGAGGAAGGAGGAGGAGGTGGACCATGGAGGTGGAGAGGAATGTGGAAGAAGGTGGGGGTGAAGAGGAAGGAGGAGATGGACCATGGAGGTGGAGAGAAGGATGAGGTGGATCATGGAAGTGGAGAGGAATGTGGAAAAAGGTGGGGGTGGAGAGGAAGAAGGAAGAGGTGGACAATGGAGGCGGAGAGGAATGTGGAAGAAGGTGGAGGTGGAGAGGAATGAGTCGACAGTCGCCTCCTCAACTTCGAATCATTTCATCACGTAAATGCCATGATGTTGCGCAGAAGGAAACGAGGTACAGCTGAGTGTCCACCTCTCCACTGAGTTGAGATCGTTCGTGCGCTCTTTAATTCAAGGTAGGAATTGTTTTGTCTGTGAGAGGGTAATTCCTGCTACTGCACCTCTTCCTCGGAATCTCGAGATGTCTCCATCCAAGTCCACGTGACTGGATTGAGCACAGGAGTGTTGTTTTATGTACTTTTGAGGGTAATGTGTCCCCTCGATGTTGACATTGCCCCCTGAAATTTCAGCCTTTAATAATGAATCCTGTGGAGTGTGTCCCCAATCCATTTGGGCCTGCTCATTGCCTTCATGTTTTTTTTGCTCCCTCCCCCAATGATTTTCAGATACCCGTGGTTAAGAGTTTGCTGAGTTACTATGTCGTGACTGACTATTTGAGGAGTCAAGATTTGTGTGACAATTGTTTGTAATTAAATGTGTTAGAAGAATGACACCCACTCTCGCTCATTGCTTAAGACATAGAAATAGCAGACGGTAAATCGGGTATACAATGGCATCTATTTCCAGCGTCCATTTCTCGCATAATCACATGAAACAGCCCCAAGTGTTGCCCACGCAATGGCCTAGCTTTGGAACACTTACATCGACCCACCTCCTTCGCATCATAAGGAGCTAATGAGCATCCGACATGCCGTGTCTGACAAATGATTACAACTCCCATCATTTTCGAAGAGGGATCACCGACCACCTGTGCCCTAATCCCCTGCTCCTGCTTATAATGCAGAACGGCGGCAGCGACGATTTAGCGACGCACCAAGTAAAGCCTGCTGGAAGACAAGACATCACGTTCGCAGAGGTTTCGCTCCCAAAGCCTGCCGCTGTGACTCGTGTCAGGCGCGTTACCACGCCACCGTGACACTCCCGAACATGGGCGTCGCCAGGGAATCTGGATTTGGGGTGGGGTGGGGGTGGGGGTGTTGGGGTAGGGTGTTGGGTGGCGGTGACGAGAAGGTTATTATATCGATTTTCTATTGCGACGCCATGGTCATAATGTTAAATCTCACTAAGTCTGGAGAGAGGGGGGGAGCGCAACCCCGCCTCACGCCCTGGTGGCGCCCATGGCTGCAGCGGTCGCTGCGATTTGTGACGGCACTAAATGGCGGATCACAAATCCCGAACACACGCCTTCGTTGTTCGGTAATGGCGGATCAAAAATCCCAAACATACGCCGTCGTTGTTCGGTAATGGCGGATCACAAATCCCGAACGCACGCCTTCGTTGTTCGGTAATGGCGTATCACAAATCCCGAACACACGCTTTCGTTGTTCGGAAATGGCGGATCACAAATCCCGAACACACGCCTTCGTTGTTCGGTAATGGCGGATCAAAAATCCCAAACACACGCCGTCGTTGTTCGGTAATGGCGGATCACAAATCCCGAACGCACGCCTTCGTTGTTCGGTAATGGCGGATCACAAACCCGAACACACGCCTTCGTTGTTCGGTAATGGCGGATCACAAATCCCGAACACACGCCTTCGTTGTTCGGTAATCGCGGTCACGCTCTCATCACGGTTTGGAAACTTGTTTCTCCACCCGCAACTGGCGGCGCGTCATATACATCACTGTATTATCTTTATCACTGTAGTATGCATCACTTGCAACGTTTCTACACTGGCTGCCGCGCAAGTCCGACTGGACCATTCCTGTCGACTACTGTGTATATTGCACATTGCATGTGAAAATAATGAAATCGTATTGTCAATAGGGCACGGCAAGATAAATCGAAGTACTCATATATATATATATATATATATATATATATATATATATATATATATATATATGTGTGTGTGTGTGTGTGTGTGTGTATAAAGTCTTGGCGGCTGGCTGCCGGGCCGAGGGGATCTGTTTCGTGGGCCGCAGTGCAGATTATATAAGATGACCGGACAGCCACGTCTAAATACAAATCCTTCCTCAGAAAGTGGTGCGTGGCAGACAACACGTTCCACATCGTCAAATGTTCACGTGTGCTCACCTCCATCTTCTGAATGTCCCAACATCTCCGTGCGAGGTATGTTTCGCTTATCTCAGAGTTGCGATTTCAGGTAACCCAAGACTGTAGTGGACGTAGATAAAATGATAAGTAATACAATACGTAGATGTTTATTAACATGCGATATAATCATCCATAGGCCATTGACGGACTCGGAGGAGGAGAAAAACACTAGAAGTATGTGCTTTCCTACATTGGGGAACAACGTCCCCCTGGTCGGAAAACGACGACTAATACTTTCTGATTCAGCTACATACCCCTCTGGAACTTTTCAGTCGAAACGCCTCTCCAGAATGCTCAAGAGAGCCCCGCCACCATAATCTCCAGCAACAGAAGATCCTCCCAGGAAAATCGACGTCCTCCAGGACAAAATTGCCGCCCCTTGACAACGTCTGAGAGCACTTCGACCGCCTGGTTTCCAATCGGTGGCGCCCCACGGAAACACCGCCCTGTTCCGCCCCCTCCGCCAGGATATGGCACTCGGGACATGCGAGCGCCACTGGCTGTTCACCGACCACCTGCTGCTTCTGTGTAATGTCGCTGTGCCGCGACACAAAGGCGGTATTACGACGCATTTTCGTGATTCAAGTACTGGGTGAGTGGGCTCACTCAAGTGGTACTCACTCAAGCACTGAGTGAGTGCGCGGGCCGGCAATGTGCTTGGAGTTGTTCCGGACCGCAAGGATCACTTGTAGCGCTTGCAAGCCCAGAGCTCATATCACAGATTATTTTACCAATTGTTTCTTTATTTTCGGTCATGCCGACATCGTTAACACGCACACCGGAGGGCCTCTCACTTAGCACGCGCCGGATCGCAGGGGCTGATTTGGCCCCGCCTAAGATCTCGGAGACTACTGAAGGCAAAAAGCAAAATGTTGAAGGGAGATTACGGCTGCGGTGAACTCGCCGCGGCAGAAATTTGGTGATCCTAGGTCGATGCCTTCAGGGTCAAATGAGGTCGAGATCGGCCGACACACCGCGCCGACCTAACCCCTTTGTGACCTTGAACGCTGAGCCGACGACGGGAGGCCGGTCTATCGAATTTGCACCCCGACAGGCCCTATATTTCCCAACGGATTTCATTTATTTTGCATGGGATGTGCTGATAAATTTGCAACAGCTACATCATTTCATTACAATATCCTCAACCGCTTGTGAAACATCGTCGAAAAACAGGAAGGGTAGGCGGCCTCTGCCTTCCTCCGGTGAGGGAACTAAAGGTAATATATCAACCCAGTGACGTGACCTTTATCTTGGGAAATGAGCTGAGAAGACCAATCTGGAGAAGGCCAGACTTGAGTCCGCCGTGCCAATACGTGCTCTTGGCATGCATCGAGTATTTTATCTGCGGGTCAGTCGAGTTGACGCATACAGAGTGAAGTAAGACAGAAGGCAGCAGGAGTCGGCTACTTTTGCGGATGTTTGTAATGAGAAGCAAATTAATTTGTTTTGTGGCTTGGAAGCTGGGGAGAGGATTTTGAAATGTTGTAGAAGGCTGTAGCATGCTAGGGAGGCCGAGGAGTCAGATGGTGTGGGGGCGAATCGCACATCTTTTGAGATGTCCGTGATGCGTGTTGACGCTAGGTCTCTGATCCAAATGTACGCCTGAGAGCCTGAAACGTCTCGCTTGTTAGATGGTCGTGCCGACGACACCAAGTGAAGTTGAGGATACAGGGCGGAAACGACCATGCGACCTGTCGCAGATGTTTCAGCTGACAAGGTAAAACGCCATGCTTTGTGCCACTCTTCAATGTGGTCTAGTGCTTCTTTAATTGTGTTGTCGGCGTTTCAGAAGCACCGTTTTGTCCATGTGGCAATACGCCGGCGAGAAGTGCACAGCGAAGTGATGTGTCTGTGCGATCGGCAACCATGTCACTAATCATAGTGGGGACGAAGCTTGGCGAGAGCACGCTCCCCAGCGTCAGACCCCGATGTGGCGCTTGATGTGACCGCCGCATCTGACCTTGACGGTCCCGTCTGACCTTGACGGTCCCGTCTGACCTTGACGGTCCCGTCTGACCTTGACGGTCCCATCTGACCTTGACGGTCCCGTCTGACCTTGACGGTCCCGTCTGACCTTGACGGTCCCGTCTGACCTTGACGGTCCCATCTGACCTTGACGGTCCCGTCTTTGAGACAGTTGGGAATGAGGTGTGTCAGGTGTCCGCGCAGACTCTTCAACTTGTGGAGTTGGGGTGCTCGTGTCACCTGATGTACTCGTTCGAGTGCGACAGATACGTCTCAGTACGCAGCTGTTGGTGTGTTTGAAGCACAGGCGACGCTTGAGGTCGTGCACCAGCGGAATTATTGTCTTGACAATTTTTTTTTACGTCGGAAACCGCACTGAAAATCGTCAGGCAAATTTTTGTGTTGGGAAAATGTCGCAATCTTGCGTTGACAATTCACTCGGTCTGCTGGCTATCTAACATAGCTGATAAGTTAGGTCAACATGTAACCTTTTTAGGTGGAATATCTATGCAACCTAGGCAACGGGATAACTACGCTCCCTCGCCATGCGAAGCGCAAGACGTCTTGCAGGTACACATCGTGAATGGCCGAAAGCAGGCAAGCTACATAATTTTCCCGAGATGCTTGAAAAATTGGTGATGAATGTCATCCATCGCAGTTGACTTGTTTCTGCGCCTGCTGATGACAGAGCTCAATTCGTGCCGAGTGAATGGTGGGGTTGCAGTTTCCAATGCTGCCCGAGCAGCACGTTATGGTATTTATTTATCTGATTAAAAAAAATTGCATTATTTTATATATTTTATTTATTTTATTCATTTATTCATGACATTTATTACAAGTTTATGTTGGCAGCGAGGGCGTCGAGACGTAGCCACAGTGGCATCGCAGCTGTTGTTTGAGCTGCGATGCTAGCCTCGAAGTGGAACATGATTTCTGCGTCAATGACGCGCTGTCCGTGTTCACCATGAGCTGAGGAGGGGAGCCGAAGACGGGTGCTTCAGGCTGAAGTGCTTCATCAGGTTGCATATGCTGCCGGCTGGGGTAAGACTATCTTATCTGATTGTGACGCGACGTTGTGCCAGGAGCTTTGTCGCGCTGCTCGAATTGTGTGTCGGCGCGACCTTTTATTGTCTGCGGACCAGAAGGTGCGCTTCGCAGTTCGCACATTCCTGCTTTGCGCTTCGCAATTCGCACACGCAACTTGTGTACTGTTTGTGCACGTGGCGGCGGACGGCAGCTGCTTATTGCGGGTTCGGGGTCCACCAAGGCGCCGATGACCTTTCAAAGAGTTTTCGCTTTTTTGGGTGACGGAGGCTCATGCTGTCGAGCTGATGGCCCTGAACATTACTTAGATATTGCAGTTCTCTGAACCAGCAAGGATGAGCTCCACCTGTTCCTCGAATTTTACCCAGTTCGCTCTTGTCAAGTTACAAGCTGGTGTGCATAGCTTGGTGGGATAGCTCCCGTGCTGAGACCACCGTCAGGCTGAATGACACAATTGTAATTTGTCAGTGGGCGCTCAGCTCGGGGTTATCCGAAACTTACCGGTCCGAAACTGACCGATCCGAAACTGACCAGTCCAAAACTGACCAGTCCGACAGGGGGCTTCGACGTTGCCCTGGGAAGAGCACGCTAGATCATAATCATTCAACATATATTTAATTAACAACATGATGTAATTCAAACATTCGGAGGGAGCAGGGGGGGGGGGGGGTAGTGCAAAGACAGATGGGCTTAAATCAAGCTGCCACCAACACATGCACATCCATCCGAACGACGGCTTTCACGTCATCAATCTCCCCGCCCCGCGTTTGACCACAGAGCCTCGGTCATAATCAATCGACTGTTAATGTTATAATAGCCATATATAATTAGACTAAAGTTCCGCTATAAATCAATCCTGGCGGGACTGCAACCATCATGTTTATATATCATAGTTACGACTTATAAATTGCGTAAACTATGTAAATTTATTTACCAATTAATAATCACATAAGGTACATAACTTCATATATATTTTACCCCAATACATAAATATATCAATAATTATATGAATAATTAAATAATTAAATAAATATATTATATGTTTATCAATTATTTAAATGCAAATGTCTGGGCCTCCCGAGGCCCGGTTACGGCGCGTGACGACCCACTCGGTGCCTGGCAGCACTGAGCTGAGGCTCGGAATGACCTGCAGCTATTTCGCGACGTCTGGTGCCGACTTGTTCGCCTCCCCTGGCGTGGTGATGGGCGTTTTCGTTTTGCGTGACGATTGGTTGGCGAGCCCGGCGGAGCAGTTCACTGAGTTGCTGCGGTGTGGGGTCTGGAGTTTACTGCTGTCGGTGAGATGCAATGTGCCGTGACAATGGTTGTGCAATCGGCAATTTTGAGACTGACTGCCACGCAATGTAGATAAGTTTGCGACTTGCTTCGACGATGAGAAATGCTGTTCGTGATAAGTACGACGTCGCCCGCTTTCGAAGTGGTCCATTGACGTTATCAACGGCCAAGTGTAATTTGAAATGCTATTTTAGCCTGAGTCTGAATGTAAAAAGTGTGTTTTTGGAGAGCCCCTGGTAATGAATTTCCTGTAGAATGTTTGACTTACACTCGGAACTTGAACTGAACTTGAACGGAGCGGCGCCGGCATTCAATGAAAGACCAAACCCATCATCAAACGTGACGGTGTGTGTCGGTGCTTCCATGTGGCAGGGGGACGGGCGGGCGGCGGAAGGTCAGACATCTGTCGGAGCGTGGCAGAGACGTGTGTCGGGTCGGACAGAGCTGGGGCGCGGGCCTTGAAGCTGCCAACTGCGGGCCGACAGAGCGGGCTGCCAACCCCACAGACCCCCTGCCAACCCCACAGACCCCACCCCACAGACCCCCTGCCAACCCCACAGACCCCCCAACCCCACGCCAACCCACAGCCCCTGACCCCACAGACCCCCTGCCAACCCCACAGACCCCCTGCCAACCCCACAGACCAGCTGGTGTTGGTCTGGGCGGAGGCGCCCAATGACGTGTATGCAGGTGTGTGGATTGGTTGGCTGGCTTTACGACGCGTCGAGTGTTGGGCGATATACTCAGCGTGTTGAGTGTTGGGCGATATACTCAGCGCGTTGAGTGTTGGGCGATATACTCAGCGTGTTGAGTGTTGGGCGATATACTCAGCGTGTTGAGTGTTGGGCGATATACTCAGCGTGTTGAGTGTTGGGCGATATACTCAGCGTGTTGAGTGTTGGGCGATATACTCAGCGTGTTGAGTGTTGGGCGATATACTCAGCGTGTTGAGTGTTGGGCGATATACTCAGCGTGTTGAGTGTTGGGCGATATACTCAGCGCGTTGAGTGTTGGGCGTATACTCAGTGTGTTGAGTGTTGGGCGATATACTCAGCGCGTCGAGTGTTGGGCGATATACTCAGCGTGTTGAGTGTTGGGCGATATACTCAGCGTGTTGAGTGTTGGACGATATACTCAGCGTGTGGAGTGTTGGGCGATATACTCAGCGTGTTGAGTGTTGGGCGATATACTCAGCGTGTTGAGTGTTGGGCGATATACTCAGCGTGTTGAGTGTTGGGCGATATGGCGTCGTCAAACTCCCACACAGATTGGTCGCCGGCGTTGAGGATTCGCCGCAGTGTGAGAGAGCAGCGCCGGCTGTTGAAGTTACAAGTGGATTGGATTGGATTGTGGCTTTACGACGCGCGCAACAGCTGAGGCCACACGGCGTCGCCTGCCTCTCACCCTGGCAGGAAGGGCGGGCGCCGCGGGGTCGGAGAAGGTGCCGGCGAAGGTGTCGGAGAAGGTGTCGGAGAAGGTGCCGGCGCGTGTGGTGCGGAGTCGTCAGACGCCACCGTGAGTGCCATGGTGGCGGGTGTGGTTCCACCCTGACGGTTCCACCGGTGTGGAGACGTTCCACCCTGACGGTTCCACCGGTGTGGAGACGTTCCACCCTGACGGTTCCACCGGTGTGGAGACGTTCCACCCTGACGGTTCCACCGGTGTGGAGACGTTCCACCCTGACGGTTCCACCGCTGTGCAGACGAATCCACCCTGTCTGCAAGACTAATCCTGACTATAGATGACAACCCGGATTAGTTGCAGCCGCGGTCCCCACCCCGGTCGCGATGGCCCAACACAGTGAGATTGCCATCGTCAGACACCTTCCGATGGGTGGAAGTTAAAATTGGAGACAGCGTGAAGTGTTGGAGATTCGGTGGTGAAGGTTTGTCTTCCTGTGTCCCGGCATAACTCCGTGGAGAGTGCACGACATCAAACAACTGCGAACTGCGTCCTCGAGGGCTTTCTTTCGAGGGTCTTCTTATTCGCTGCCTCCGGCGCCGTCGCTGGCATTGCTGTTGGCCGGTCGTGCCGTAGCTCGTCCGCGCGAAATCCCAGACGCACAGGCACACACACACACATACACACGCACACACACAGACACCGACACAGACACATACACGGAAACACACACACACAGACAGACACATACACATACACACATCTCTTAAAGACCACATCTGGCAGCGCCACATCTGGTAGCACAGTCCGGCCAATGACGTAACAGGAAACACTGAACTGGGTGGCAAAACATAAGACGATTAAATATATTTAATGTATCTAAAAATACATTAAATTAAATACATTAAATTAAATACATTAAATACAATACACTAAATTAAGTATATATATATATACATATATATATATATATATATATATAATATATATATATATATATATATATATATATATATATATATATATATATATATATATATATATATATATATATATATATATATATATATATGTATGTAAAAATAACCACGAGGATAGGTTGAGCCCACGTGCGTGGTTATCATCACATGCGATACGAGGCAAAGAGCGATGCGGTCATACGTCTAGCAGAGCTGCCAGACGTCAGCTGGTGTCAGCTCTGACGTCAGCTCTTCAATTATTGTCCAGCGTCACACAATTACGTCGAAAAGATGACAACAAGACCATAGGTTCGATGTTGCTCCGTCAGGTGATCTGCAACACGAGCTGACATTTCCGGCGACGGAAGCGCCTCCACGCAGCACTGGTGGACCGTGGCACACGCGCTCTTCCTGGCTATTCATTTTCCGTCCTCCTCGAGTCGATATTTCCCCGGGGAAATCTCGGCAATTTCCGCACGACCCCGCCCACCAAGTACGACCCCGCCCACCAATAATCGCGGTCATTGGACGTCCGGCGCGTCCTCTCTGGCAATTCAAGCCCATGAAGTGTTTTCGCAACGGACATACCAATGTGCGGGGATTCGACCATGACGCCATCAGGGTAATCTCATCGTGAGCTATTAAGATGACGTCCTCACCTGACGTCGTCATGACTTCATTGACGTTGCGTCATCACCTGACGTCGCACATCGGTCCGGTCGGCATTCTTCGATGTGGTTGAAATTGGGGCATTCTCCTTCGGCAACTTCATGTGTCTCCATCGGTGGAAGATGAGACGATTAGTTTGGAAGAGGGTGGGGGCGGGGGGGAGAGGGAAAATTATGTTCTGATGGCATTTTGACATTTTTTTTCGAAGAGAAACGCCATCGACATAAAAAAAAACTATATTGGATGTGTGGGGGTGGGTGGTGTGGGGGAGGGGGTGCACTCGAGTATTCTGGAAGGACGCCTCTATAGGCTCAATTATTAAGCTTCTATCTGATGAGGGCAAATCAATGATTTCGGGGAAATTAACCATTGGGTGGGGGCGGGAAGGTGACAATTTCACCCTTAGCGCATGCAAAGTGACACCCTCATTAGACCGGCTTAGAACTCCCCAGGTGTCCAGTAGTAGGGCGTGATGTTACATTTCGCTGTGCCTGTAAAGCTGACGGATGTCCATGCACCTACCATCACCAACCCTTCCTCACCAGCCCTGCCTCACTAACCCTTCCTCACCAACCCTTCCTCACCAGCCCTTCCTCACCAGCCCTTCCTCACCAACCCTTCCTCACCAGCCCTTCCTCACCAGCCTTTCCTCACCAACCCTTCCTCACAAGCCCTTCCTCAGCAGTCCTGTCTTACCAGCCCTGCCTCACCAACCCTTCCTCACCAACCCTTCCTCACCAGCCCTGCCTCACCAGCCCTGGCTCATCAACCCTTCCTCACCAACCCTCCCTCACCACCTGCATTAGGCACCTGTTGTGCACAATCAAGCATACCAGCCGGCAGACCTGGACTCATGGACGCTGAGTGGACGTGTATGTAGTAATTCACCGTGATCAATTTCCATGCAAGATACGAAGCAGGGCACGTTATTTTTCGGAGAGTATCGTCCTGGTCTATTGGTAGCACCGTAGTGGTCACAAGACACGGGGTTAAAGCGAAGCAGAGAACAGGCAGCAAGCTAGAATTCATGCCTCATATGGTGGAGGGCATGAGCCGAAGAAGTCAATAAAGAGTCAAGGCTATGATGTGGAAAAGATTGTTATGATGAAACAATAGTACATCTAAAAATGACGGAATGACGAAATGAGAAAAAGGCAACTAAGGAATTTAAAAATAGCATTTTTAACATGATGCCATTATTCCATGATAATAATGTCAACGGATGTTGTAAAAATTGAACCAACTGATGCGGTTGAAAGTAGTCATATTCCCGGACGTCAATCCGGGGAGTCGACGCCCTGCTCGAGGAGATCGAAGCAAATTTCTACTGGATGTTGGTACCCACGTACATTTTTATAATTACAGGACATTGAGTACAGGAGCTGGTTGGTTGGTTATTGGTTTAACGACACGTCGACCGTTGAGTCATGTAGCGTCGCCAATCTCTCACGCCGATTGGTCGCGGGCGAAGAATAGCGACAGGTGAGACTCGAACCCACAACCTTTCGATTGTGAGACGAGCATCTTACCCCTAGACCACTCGTCCCCGAGTACAGGAGCTGGTCGAATGAAAATACATGCAGCAATGTCCAAAGCAATGTCAAAATAACAACATACGATAAGATCTGATAAGTTATGAAAAGTGCGCTCGACGCATCCTCAATCTAATTAACCTCGCAGTAATGTTACCGTTATCGTATCATATACCGCAGAACCCCTCCAGTGACGTAACCGTTATCTTATCGTGAACGGCAGAGCCCCTCCAGTGACGTAACCGTTATCGTATCGTGAACGGCAGAGCCCTCCCAGTGACGTAACCGTTATCGTATCGTGAACGGCAGAGCCCCCCTCCCCCAGTGACGTAACCATTATCGTATCGTGAACGGCAGCGCCTCTCGCAGTGCCAGGGGATCGCATTCACCCCCCCCCCCAGGTAACTTTTGTTCTAATCTGCATAAATAGATGCAGCAAACGTCATGAAATGGAACGGTTGCAGGTTTTGTCAGCTTGTCACCATGTGTTGATGTCAGCTGTTCCCTCGGTGAGAGACATAGGTGCAGGTTTGCGAAAATTACTGGGAGAGGGGCACAATGCATGACGGCAATGGGCGGGTCCATGTGGGTTGGATGGGCATACCACATATGGTCCCATATTCAAAGCTAAAATTACTGGGAGGGCGAAGTCAATATTCGGTGTGTGGGGGTGGGGAGGGGAGGGGGGTTATATTTTTAGGCGTGCCGGACCATAAAGGTCATTTGCGCCGCCTTTAAAGCGAGTACGTTACATGTCTGTCTATAAAAGCGAGTGTTTGCGATCAAGGTGCAGGCAAGTGAACGTTTACGTTAAGGGAATTTTACGTTATAGTCTGTATGATATTTTAGGTGCTGAAGGCGGGGCTGGGTTGTGGACATCTCCCTGATGTCTAAATGGTTTTAATTTTACTTTACTCCTCCACAAAATAATTTGTAGTTTGGGTGAGGGTGGGGGGTGTTTTGAGAGTGGCGATAAGTTGATTTTGCGAAGGTGCCAGCTTTAGCATGCTCTTATCGAAGAGCACCGAGGAATCTTAACCGTGCGAACAAGGAGGTAATTGTTCACACCGCCTATCACGTCGGCCGCTGCCTGTTAGTGGTAGTAGCGCGTTAGTCTTAGCATGCCATGCAGGGTTGTTAGTTGGGTTAGTACGGTGTTTTGCAATTCGGCACTTCTACGTCCGCTGTACCTCTGGGTAGCCGTTTACGTCATGAGTTGCAAAGCAAATTGGCTCATCTACGTCCGATGGCTCCTCTGGGTAGCCGTTTTACGTTATGCTAATTTTTTGTTTTTGTTTTTGTTTTTGTTTTCCTAAAGCAAGTCGGCTCATCTACTTCCGACGGCACCGCTAGGTAGCCATTTATTTCTAAATGGGAAGCAAATCGGCTCATGCACGTCCGACGCAATGCGGGGATGGCTATTTACGTGTCTCCTACGAGTGTTTCGCGGTCATGCATTGCGAGTTGATGTGAGTGTTGGTGGTGTGGTGCCTACAGTGCTCCTGCTAGTTTTGTGGCATACAAATATTCAAATAGCAACTGAAGGAGTTCTTGGTGTTTGTCACCGAGAAGCGATGGAAGCGATAGGGTGATACCCTCTCTTTGGCAGAATGCCTTAAGTGGTTGTCTTTAAGAGCTAAAGCTACTGCAGTCTGGCAGGATGTGGCCTATCCTTAACGTGGTGTTGCAGGTTTCGCAGTAAGGTGTTGTGCATTGGTCACCCTCTAATTGAGGCTGTGTTAGTTTTGTGCAACCAGTTCTAAGTATAGTGAGGATGACCTCTTTTTGTCGGTGAGATTGATTTGATGTGTTCCATGTGCCTATTGTTGGTTTGATTGCGTGGGTGTGGTTGGATTTGTGTTGTGTTGAGTTGTGTTGTGTCCGTGTGTTCTGTTGATGTTGGCGAATGTGGCGTTGTAGGAGTGCTTTGCAATCGTCTACCGAATATTCCACGCTAGGGCAGGTGTTCAATGCTAAGGCTTGCTTTGCGAGCCGGTCTGCTTCTTCGTTACCTGGGATGTTGGCGTGGCCCGGAATCCAGAGGAAGGAAAAATGCACGTTTACGTTATGGGCCACGATTTGTTGGATTATATCATTGACGTGATGTGGACAGTCGTGGGTGTTGCTAATTGACTGGAGGACAGACCTGGAGTCTGAGCAAATTACTACGTTTCTAGTTTTACGCCTCATGAGAATGGAGATAGCGGCCAGAATGCCCGTTGCTTCAGCGGAGTAGATGGAAAAGTTATCCGGTAGATGCTTGTAAAGTCTAAGACCTGGTCCAGTGATGCCGATGCCTACCTTAGCCTCGTGTTTCGACCCATCCGTGAATACGAGTGATTTGTGATTGTTGTCATCGGCGAACTTGTGGAAGATGCGAAGAATTTCCGCCGCTGTGGTGGTGGATTTCTTCTCCGAGACCAAGTACTCGACCTTTGGTTGACTGAAGGTCCAGAATGGCCTAGTGGCCGGTCGAGCTGCAGTGGATGGCATTGCGAGGTTAAGATCTGAGAGAGCCGTGGCAATTTGAATGCTATATGATTGAAGTTTGCGCCCAAATCGACTTTTGTCGTATCTGTCAGGCGTAAAGCAGCGCTGTGCCGGATTATTTTTAATGGATTTTATTTTGATGTAGTAGCGGCACAGCCGTTCTGTCTTCCTGAAGTGGAGTGGGGCGTGCTTGAGTCCACTAGATGACTGGCTATCGGTGTGGTGCTGAGGGCACCTGTGGCTGCTCTGATGCAGCTGTTTTGGATGATTTATAACTTTCGGCTCTGACTTTCTGAAATTGTGGCAAAAATGATGCTGTTGTATTCTAGGATGGGTCGTACGCTTGATGCGTAGATTCGCAGTAGTGTTTTCCTGTCTCCGCCCTAGTATGTGCCTGCAAAGGCACGGAGTATGTTGACGCGCTACGCGCATCGCTTCGAGATGGAGATGGTGTGGGTGTTGAAACTGAGTTTTTCGCCTAAATACACTCCTAAGAACTTAAAGCTTTTCACCTGCTCGATGGCTTTGCCATCGATTTTAAGTAGAGTTTTGGATGTGGGGCGGAGACGACTAGATGTGACGGTGGCCGATTTTTCTGCGGACAGGGTTCTCATCACTGCCCCAAGTTTTGCACCACTTTGCAATGTGGTCTAGTCCTGCTTGAATGTCTTTTTTCAGCTTTAAGGAAGCATTGTGATGTTGTCCAAATGGCTATGTCGTCCGCGAAAAGTGAGTATTGAAGTGAAGTGTCCGTGTGGTCAGCAAGTATGTCGTTGGTCATGATGATGAAGAGGCTCGGTGAGAGCACGCTTCCCTGCGCCAGGCCCTGCCCCTGAGTTGTGGTGCTTGATGCGACACTGCCGCATCGGGCCTTAAAGGTCCTGTCTCTAAGGAAGTTGAGAATGAAGTGTGCCATGTGTCCGCGTAGGTCTATCATGTTGCACTTGTGTGTCAGTGCGGACTTGTGTACTCGATCGAATGCGGCAGTGATGTCTAAGTAGGGCGCTATTGTTGTGCGTTTGATGCGTAGACCACGTTTGATGTCATGCACTAATCTAATGAGATTGTCTGTAGTTGATTTTTGACGCTGGAAGCCGCACTGAAATTCGTCGAGCAGATCGTTGTGTTCCAGAAATTTCCTCAATCGTGTGTTGACCGTGCGCTCGACCAACTTGCTAACACAGCTAGTAAGTGAGATGTGTCTATAACCGTTTGGGTTGGAGTGATCTTTGTGCGGCTTTGGCAATGGAATGACTACACTCTCCCGTCAGGAGGCGGGAAAGGTGTCGCTTTGGTACAGTTCATTTATGGCCGCTAGTAGGTACGTTAGGGAACTTTTGCTAAGACGTTTAAGAAGCTGGTAATTGATGTCGTCCGGCCCAACCGACGTGTTTCCACACTTGCTGAGGGCAAGGTGTAATTCGTGGATAGTAAACGACTGATTGTAAATTTATATATTGCTAGATATAAAATTTGCTTTGGAGGCAAGGGCGTCTAGAGCGTTTACTATAGTGGTGTCGTGGTTGCTGTTGCTAGATACGCTGGCGTAGTGTAGTTTAAAGTGGTCTACGACTTGTTGTGGGTCAGTGATGTGCTGTCCTTTCACCGTCAGCTGGGGAAAGGGGCCTGGTGGTGGGCGTCTCAAGTTGAAACGCTTCGTCAGCTCCCAGATTCTGCCGGTAGCGGTGAACCTATTGAATCGAGAGGCAAAAGACTACAAACAGTTTTGGCGTACTGTTCGAATTGTGTACCGGCAGTGTTTTTGAGATTGTCTGTATGCTGATAGGTGTGTTTCGCACACACATCTTTTGAATTGTTTGTGGTCACGGCGCCGTGCGGCGATTGCCCTTTGACAGTCCGGGGTCCACCATGGCGTAGATGTCTTTTTCCTAGGTTTGTTACTTTTTGGGACTGAGTCTCGTGCTGCTGAGCTGATGGCCCTTAGGATTGTCTCGATTTGGCTTGTCTCTGAAGTTGCTAGGTTGAAGTCCACCTGATCCTCGAATTTAACCCAGTCCGCTCTTTTCAAGTTCCAAGATGGCCTAAATAGCTTAGTGTGGTGGATAGCGTCCGTGCTGAGCCTAAATGTGATTGGGTAGTGGTCGCTCAACCCGGGATCGTCTGAAACTGACCAGTCAAATAGTGAGCTAGGTCGTTCGGAGCAGCACGTTAAGTCAATGCAACTGTCCGATTCTCCTAAGGTCGAGTTGTAGTGGGTGGCGGCCCCGGTGTTAAGAAGTACTAAGTTGTGATCCTAAATAAACTGGTGAATTTCGCGGCCTCTAGCGTCAGTCTTGTCGCTTCCCCAGGAGGGGTGTTTAGCATTAAAGTCTCCCATAATGAGAACTGGTGGAGGGGCCTGAAGCAGCAAGTCGCTCAGCTACTGTGGTGTGGGGTTTCAGATGACGGCGATATGTATAGTGAGATGACTGTGGTTTGGCAATGGACAATTTTGAGGCCGACTCCTACCCAATTCAGGGGAGTATTTAACGTTACTCGACGATGAGGTATGCTGTTTGCAATGAGTATGGCTGCGCCCCATTTCCTATGTGGGCCGTTTACGTTGTCAACGTGCCAAGTGTCATCTGGGATTTTATTATACTGGGGTGGTGTCGATGTCGAGTTGGGTTGTTGGTTGGTTATTGGTTTTACGACACGTCGACCGCTGAGTCATATAGCGTCGCCAATCTCTCACGCCGATTGGTCGCGGGCGAAGAGTAGCGACAGGTGAGACTCGAACCCACAATCTTTCGATTGTGAGACGAGCATCTTACCCCTAGACCACTCGTCCCCAATGTCGAGTTGGGGAGAAAGGTTGAACCGGTGAACGGAGAGCGGGTTGGGAGGTGACCCAGGCAGCGGTGGTAGCCTGGACCTGGTCCCACGGGTCCTGGGAGGTGATTAGGTGGAGTGGCGGCGGGATTTGCGCTTGAGAGGCGCGGTGGGTTCTGGCGGGATTCGTTGGTCTGGAGTTGTGGGTTCGACGGGCTTGGCAAGAGTGGTAGGTTCAATCTGAGTGCTGGCCTCAGACGAGGTATTGTAGTGAGTTTGGATGGGTGTGCAGGAGGTGGTGGGAGGTTCGGTTTAGCAGGAGATGGTGGCCGTGGACTTGCGGGTGGTCTGGGTCGATATTGTGGTGGCCTTGGTTCTAGGCCTTGGTTTGGGCTGGCCGGATGGGTACGGTAGGGGCCGAGGCCCTGGAGGAGGCAGTGGAGGGAAGGCTTCAGGGTGGCGAGGAGGGCCCTGGCCGGTCGGAGGCGGTGACGCGACCGGGTACCGTGACGCGAAGGGGTACGCAGGGCCAGGTCCCGTGGGGGATGGGTGGGTACCGGTGGGAGATGGGATGGAGACCGGGTCTGGGTCTGGTTGGTGTTGGGGGATGGATGATGCGGGGTGGATATGGGAGGCCCTGGCTGAGGTGGGATGGTGGTGGGCATGGGCCGGGTCTGAGATGGGATGGGAAGGGAAGGAGGCACAGTCCTCGGTGGGGTTGACGTGGGAAGCCGGGCCCGCGGTGGAAAGGGTGTGGGAGGAGACCGGGTCGAGGGTGAAGGGGATGTGGATAACGGCCAGATCTGAAGTGGAGTAAATGTGGGAGGAGGCCGGGTACGGGGTGGGGTGGCGTGAGAAGGAGTGGTAATCGCTGAGGTCCAGGGGCGGTAAGCCGGGTAAGTCGGGGATGGGTGGGGCGGTTGAGGCGAGGGTCGGTGGAGCGTTGGGGAGGGAGGTGTGCCGGGCTCCGGGAGCCGGCTGCTGGTGGGATGGTAGGGCGGGTGGGAGCGGATGCTGGAGCGGGTGTGGGTTTAGGTGTGGAGGGCGTCGCTGCGTAGGTGCGGTAGGTGCGGTGTGGGGAGGTGCAGTTGTGGCTGTGTGAGTGTCAGTGGTGGTGGTGCGGCGTAGGTGCTGCCGTGCATGTGGCATCCTGTGAGTTGCCGCATACCGGCACACTTCCCTCTCGTATACCCACTTGGGGAAATCTGGGTCGGTGGCGGGGTGTGGCCCATCACAGCCTTCACACCTCCTTTCGGAGGAGTTGCAGTCGGATGCCGTGTGGTGACCGGCGCACTGACTGCATCTTGGAGTTGGCGACGCACATGCACGTTCGCCATGTCCATAACGCAAACAGAACCGGCATCGTAGGGGCAAAGGCACGTAGATGCGTACCTCGTAGGCCTTGTTGTGTATGTGGACGTGTGATGGACAGGTGTTGTGAGTCCAAAGTCAGTGCTAGAAGTTTGTGAGTCGAACGTGCCTCCCGTCTAATCTGGCTGATTGTAACTGTGGCATCCAGGAGGGCTGAGGCGTCGAACAGTGCGGCAATACTGTCAAGTGATAAGTTATCCAGCTTTGGGGCGCAAATGTAGCTGCGGAGAGAGACCTCTAGACAGAGAGAAGAGAAGAGGCTTGAGAAGACCCAGTCTGACCGAGGTCAAACCGGAGGTAAAGCCAGAGAAGCTGCCCGCCGTTTAACTTCTCCTCCCATCCGCCCAGCTGTCTCGAAGGTTAACACCACATTACTCGCAGCAGAAAATCATGTCCCCCACACTCGTCGCTCCACCGGCCGTAACCACGTGCAGTGGTGGAACGACGAGTGTCAACGCGCCGTCGCTCTGCGGCGGCGGGCTGAGCGAAAATTCCACAAAATCTCACACCACAAAACATGTTAGAAGCCCGCGAGGATAAAAAACGTTGTCAGCAGATGATCCTTGCCGCCAAAAAACGCAGCTGGCAACTCTATTCAAACTCATTGAACCATTTTACCCCCATCGGCAAAATGTGGACCCGAATTCGCTCTTTCGCAAATGGCAGATCCCCACACCGCGGATTCCCACAACTGACAATTAACCAACGCCGCATCACAGAACCCTCAGACGTTGCGGAACACTTTGCCACCTATCATGCTGACATCTCCTCAAATACACAATACTCGCAACACACCATTGACTTCCTACAAAACACTCTCGCCACCTGCAACTTTGCCTCGGACAACACTGAACCATATAATGCCTTTACTCCCTATGAACTAAATTTATATCTTTCCAAAGTAACCAACACTGTGGTTGGTCCCGACCAATTAGCATACCCTTTCTTTCAAAATATATCCGACTCCGGAAAAGACAACCTCCTTTCGGCACTGAATCAATTATGGACCGACGGCATCTTTCCCCCTTCCTGGTCTACTAGCACTATCATTTCTATCGCTAAACCTCGCAAACCTCGCAACCAGCCATCTAGCTATCGACCCATCTCTCTCACTAGTTGTGCCTCTAAAATCTTTGAGTGCATGGTCAATGGACGAATCAGAATCCACCTCGAAAACAACGAAATTATCTCCCCTTTCAAAGCGGCTTTCGACCCAGGCGCAGCACCGCCGACAACCTCATCCAAATAGTTGATTCCATACAGCGCGGCTTCATGAAAAAAACATGAAACCGTCGCACTTTTCTCTCGACTTAAAATCCGCATTCGATAAAGTACACAGTTCGGCCCTTCGAATCAACTTGCATCGTATTGGCATCAGAGGCAGAATGGCCACACTTATCACCAACTTTCTCGCTAATAGAACATTCACAGTCCGCTGCGGCAACATCCATTCTCGGCCCCCAAAACTTGATCAATGCATTCCACAAGGCAGCGTTTTATCCCCCAGCCTCTTTCTCATCATTTTTTTTTTACGGTCCGCCACCCAAGATCAGGTGACCAGGAGTGCCCCTCCCCTTACCCAACGACTGCAAGCACCTTACGTTAACACCATACAATAAACAGTAAAGTCGCGGCACTCCCAGCTAAGAGATGGAAAACAAATAAACGAGCATAAAAGCACCCAGTGTTAGAGCAATACAAACTAGCAATAAAGAATGCTGTAAGTAGTCATACCCAGAGGAGGCATATGACTGGCCCTAGATCCATCCCAAAAATAAGTTAAGGCCTAAACTATAATGTTAGAAGCTGGTTGTGACGAGATGGTAGTGAGCACTCCTAATTTGAAATGCATTTTTTTTTTACTTAGGCTCCTCCCACAACTCCATCTAGTTAAGCATAAGCTTGTTGCTGGGTGGAATGTGGGATCAATGATCAATGATGATGATGATCAATGATGCTCTCGCTGACCTCTACAAAATTGCCCCTGTCTAAAATACTCCATTTACGCCGATGACTTGGCCATCTGGTGCACGCACCCATCGGCAGACAGAGCAAATTATTTCATGCAGCGCGCCATGGATCAAATTGATTCCTGGTGCTCCCTCTAGGGACTGCAGATCTCGCCCGCTAAATCTATCACCATGCTTTTTTCCCGGCTCCACTCGTACATCCCACCTCTTATACCGCTCCGCTATCGCGACCAAATTACTCCTCACCAAACCACCTTCAACTATCTTGGCATCGTACTGGACAAAAGTCTTTGTTTCGACCCCCATATTGCTTATCTAAAACAACGTTGCGCAAAACGCCTAAATCTCCTGCGCTGCATCTCCGGTCGCGACTGGGGTGCAGACTGGGGCTACTCTTGTAGGAAAGTTCCCATATCGGCTTAAGTGATAGTCTAATGAACTTCGCGTTTCGATAACCCCAGTTGTGAAATCACCAATGTCCTTTTAGCTTGCTGTATTTGCACTGTAGCACTCGCACGAATACACGAGACAGTTATACGCCAGTACAGAACTTTCTTATATGAAGGAAAGCCGTGATATTGCCTTTTCTATGAATTTAGAGGCCGAATTTAGGTGGGAAGTTAGCGGGCGCCGGACCGTTCCAACACAGATCCGCTCGCCTTCAGTGTTCAACAGCGACTCCCGGGGCGGGGCCGAACGCGACGGCCGCGCGGAGACCCCCGATCGCTTATTGGCTGAAGATTCAGAAACGCCCCTTTACGTCACCTCCGGTTCTGGATTGTTATAGAACCTTCTAGACGGGGGAAGTTGGCTTGCAGCTAGTGGCGGATAGTGATGTTACATTTACGGTATACTTTTACAATCGGCAGGCTTACGGGATTATTTAAATTACAGTTACGGGACAGCAAAACGTATAATTTTATATGAACTCTGTTATACTCTCAACACAATGTATATTGCTCTGATTCGCTCAATCCTGGAATACAATGCGTTTATCTTCGATCATATATCTCCTACACACATCGCAACACTTGAACGCATACAGAATCACGCACTACGCCTCATCACCGGAGCATACCGCACCACGCCCATCACTAGTCTCCGGGCTGAGGCCCACCTCCCCAGCTTACAACACCGCAGAACACTCCAACTAGTCAGGTACCACTTTCTGACCACAACACAGCACAACCACCCTGCCAGTCTCGCACTCTCTAAACCTCCCGTTCGACGTTCATATAATAGAAACAAACACAAAAATTGCCATACATTTGAACCATGTCATTTCTTTCGCACTCAAATTCCCCAAGGTAATCCCCGGAGAATTGCCTCTCCTACTCCAGTTTTGGCACATGTATCACCCCAAACTCGAATATCTCTTCCGGAAAAACAAAAATTACTTTCCCCCATCGAAACTCAACTACCATTTTTCGAACATCAAGCAGCCCACCCCCAGTACACATACTTCTACACTGACGGCTCCCGTACCACAGACGGTACGGGAGCCGCCTGGTGCGGTGGACCCAACTTTGGCCAAACAAAATTAACACTACACCACTCGGTTTACATGGCAGAGTTAGTCGCAATCTTAACCTGTCTACAACACATTATTCAACACAACAACCCCCACCATCATCTGCACTGCCGCACGTTCATCCACCGACGCTCTCGCAGCCATACACAACACTTCACACCCCACACTCCACGCGATCTGTCAACTCTACCACACCCATCATGCTCACCTCCAACTCGCACTGCTCTGGGTCCCTGACCACATGGGGATGCCGGGCAACGAGCGGACGGACGAGCTCGCTCGTCGAGCTATCGACCTCCCACCCGCCCCCAACCTCCCAGTTCCCCCCGGTGACCCTTTGTCCCTCACAAATAAATTATTTATCAAATATTTCCAGGCATGTTGGAACCACAACAATACACATTTACACCACATTAAACCCCTTATCGCCTAATGGCTCCCTTCCCGACAACA